>JAXLNS010000017.1:6776416-7323108 GCA_037215915.1 Pantherophis vulpinus | reverse complement strand
AGTTGAGCATCTACAAGCAAAAAGGGAAATAGTAGATTTTTGCCTCTCCCCCCCCCCCCACCCGTCTCAAATTCCAAGCCTGGGCATGCAAACATGGGGAAAATTTGTTTTTGCTCCTCCCCCTTCTCTCCCTCCTCCTCCTCCTTCTTCTCCTCCTCCTCCATCTCCATCCTCCTCCTCCCTTCTAGCACTGATGATGTTACCTAGCTGGGTAATGAAATTTTCTGCAAAAAAATAACCAAGCTCAGAGAGCATCAAGGACTCCACTGTTTTCCTCCTCCTCTTCCTTCCTCCTCCTCCTCCTCCTCCCACTTCTCTCCCTCCTCCTCCTCCTCCCCCTTCTCTCCCTCCTCGTCCTCCTCCTCCTGCTCCCCCCCCTCCTCCTCCTCCTCCTCCTCCTCCTCCTCCTCCTCCTCCTCCTCCTCCTCCTCCTCCTCCTCTTCTTCTTCTTCTTCTTCTTCTTCTTCTTCTTCTTCTTCTTCTTCTTCTTCTTCTTCTTCTTCTTCTTCTTCTTCTTCTTCTTCTTCTTCTTCTTCTTCTTCTTCTTCTTCTTCTTCTTCTTCTCCTTCTCCTCCTCCTCCTCCTCCTCCTCCTCCTCCTCCTCCTCCTCCCTCCCTTCCTCCTCCTCCTCCCCCTTCTCTCCCTCCTCCTCCTCCTCCCCCCCTTCCTCCTCCTCCCCCTTCTCTCCCTCCTCCTCCTCCTCCAACAGGCCAGCAAAATGGATAACCGGATGCTCCTCAGTTCAGCCAGTTCACAGGCTGCTTCCCTTCTACCACCCCGTCCTCTCTTGCAGCCAGCTCTTCCTTGCCCCTGACCTTGGGAGCTCATTGCTTGGGAAGAGAGCCTGGCAGGGTGATTTAGGAGATCTCGTGCCATTCTCCCTCTCTCTCTCTCTCTCTCTCTCTCTCTCTCTCTCTCTCTTTCTCCCCCCCTTCTCTCTCTCTCCCATTCTAATGAGCTCTTTTAAAAGAAAAAAAGTAAAAAAAAAAATCAAAGGCATGTTAATGGTGGAATCTTCACATTTCAAAGGGAAGGGGTATTTATTATACAAACTTCCAACTCATTAAGCCCGTCTTGATGTGAGAAGAAACAGCTGCTTCAGCTTTGGAAGGAGAATTTTCTCTCCCCTTCAAAGATTAGAAGGGAATCATCTGATATTTAAATGGTGTTTTCTCCAGGAACTGTGCGGCAGCCCTTCCAGGTATTTTCTTGGGCCCGGTTGCGTTGTGCAAATTAAAAAGTCAAAAAAGGGTTTCCCACCACTGTAGCTGGCACAGTCTGAGGCTCCCCCACCCCCAAAAAAAAGCCCTCGGGTGTCCCCCTCAAGGACCCTCGACATTGTGTACTTCTGAACACCCCACTGGGGAATATCACTAAAGCACGAGGAATATTAATGTGAACGATCAGGAATATATTGCAGGCATTTTTAATGATGCGGTTTTATTCTCTTGGTCACACCCCTCTCTGTCTTCACCCTAGCTATGTTTTGGAGAAGGGTCCTTGGCACGGGGTTCAAAATTTAAGGGCATCCATCCCTTGTTTCCCATCCGTGTGCGGATAGGATAGGATAGGATAGGATAGGATAGAAGAGAAGAGAAGAGAAGAGAAGAGAAGAGAAGAGAAGAGAAGAGAAGAGAAGAGAAGAGAAGAGAAGAGAATAGGGATGAGATATGGGATATGGGATATGGGATAGGATATGGAATGGAATGGAATGGGATAGGGTAGGATAGGATAGGATAGGATAGGATAGGATAGGATAGGATAGGATAGGATAGGATAGAATAGAATAGGGATGAGATATGGGATATGGGATAGGATATGGAATGGAATGGAATGGGATAGGGTAGGATAGGATAGGATAGGATAGGATAGGATAGGATAGGATAGAATGGGATAGAATGGGATAGGATATGGGATAGGATGGAATGCAATAGAATAGAATATGGGATAGGATAGAATAGAATAGGGATGGGATGGGATGGGATATGGAATGGAATGGAATGGAATGGGATAAGATAGAGGAGAGGAGAGGAGGAGAGAGAGAATAGAATAGAATAGAATAGAATAGAATAGAATAGAATAGAATAGAATAGAATAGAATAGAATAGAATAGAATAGAATAGAATAGAATAGAATAGAATAGAATAGAAATCTGAATAGAATAAAAATCTGAATAGAATAGAATTCTTTATTGGCCAAGTGTGATTGGACACACAAGGAATTTGTCTTTGGTGCATATGCTCTCAGTGTACATAAGGAGAATAAAATACATTCATCAAGAATAAAAAGATACTAGCTTAATATGAATAAAACGTATAGTACACAGGGGGGAGAATAGAAGGGTGGTAAAGTATGATATAATATAATGTGGACGGATTTCACCTTGGGGAAGTCATGGGAGGAGGGGAGGGTTGTGGAGGGTCGGGGGGGAAGGGGGGGTAAAAATGGGGAAAAATTTGTATTTGTAAAACTTTTTCAATAAAAAAAAAGAATAAAAAGATACAACACTTAGTGATAGTCAAGGGTACTAATAAGCTATCAAATCTTACTAGGAAACAAATAAAACCAATATAAATTGAAAGATACAAGCAACATGGTTATAGTCATAATTGGGAAGAGTAAGATACTAGTAAGGAAGAGAAGAATAATAGTAGTGCAGACTTAGTGAATAGTTTGACAGTGTTGAGGGAATTATTTGTTTAGCAGAGTGATGGCGTTCGGGGAAAAAACTGTTCTTGTGTCTAGTTGTTCTGGTGTGCAGTGCTCTATAGTGTCGTTTTGAGGGTAGGAGTTGAAATAATTTAGGTCCAGGATGCGAGGGGTCTGTAAATATTTTCACAGCCCTCTTTTTGACTCGTGCAGTATACAAGTCCTCAATGGAAGGCAGGTTGGTAGCCATTGTTTTTTCCGCAGTTCTAATTCTCCATTGAAGTCTGTGTCTGTCTTGTTGGGTTGCAAAACCAAACCAGAAAGTTATGGAGGTGCAGATGACAGACTCAATAATTCCTCTGTAGAACTGGATCAGCAGCTCTTTGGACAGTTTGAGCTTCCTGAGTTGGCGCAGAAAGAACATTCTTTGTTGTGTAGCATAAGTACATGGTATGAATATGGAGATCTGCTCCTTTCTAGTTCTGGCCTTGGGTTCATCCAGCCAAGAATTTTGGAGGTCATCGTAGAAGTTCTTCAAAGCAATTTCCTCCCTTTTTTTGGTTACTTGGATTCCTTTAGAATGAGGAATCTCATTTGGTAGGTGAAGGATCTCTCTCTCAATTTTTAGTTAGTGTGGAGAGATCTGGCTGAAGCCCAATCTTGGCTTCTTGTCCAGGGGAGTTGTCTACCCTCAGACTTGTGGTTGATTTCTCTCCAGCATTGTTGATAATAATGATCATCCTGTAATTATCCTCTAGGTTTTTCTCCATGTCTACTGGAGCACCAAAAGAATGGTCTATTGTTGAGCTACCTTCTTTCCCTGCTTGACTCTCAATTCAGACAAAGCTTGATCCTTCTTGGTTGACCAGAAAGGGCATCTTCTGTTGGTCCAAGGCCTGACCCATAATTTATAGGGCTTTATTCATAGACCTCCTCCTGCCGTCTAAGAAGACTAGAAGCTTTGAAATCCAGTTCTGGTTAACCCATTGAAACCAGCTCTTACCAGGTCCTGATAAGAGGTGGATTTCTTTGCCGTGTGTTCTTTCAGGAAGGTGCTCAGGTCCTAGGAAGAGATGATGACCCCCCATCTGAAGCAGGGTTGCCACCATTCAGTTTGGAACGGGACAACTTGCCACAACCAACTAGCCATGGTGAATGGCCTTGGCAAGATGGCCATAGAGAGTTGGCCACAGCAAGTTGTGGAGAGTTGGCCATGGCGATTTGGCCATGGAGAGTTGGGTGCAGAGAGTTCACCGTGGAGAGCTGGCCATGGTGAGTTGGCCACAGAGAGTTGGCTGTGGAGAGTTGGCCACAGAGTGTTAGCTGTGGAGGGATGGCCATGGCGAGTTGGCTGCAGAAAGTTGGCTGTGGAGAGTTGACCATGGCGAGTTGGCCACAGAGAGTTGGCTATGGAGAGTTGGCCGCAGAGAGTTGCCAATGGGGAGTTGGCCACAGAGAGTTGGCTATGGAGAGTTGGCCAAGAGAGTTGGCCGCAGAGAGTTGCCAATGGGGAGTTGGCCACGGAGAGTTGGCTGTGGAGAGTTGGCTATGGAGAGTTGGGTGCAGAAAGTTGACCATGGTGATTTGGCCATGGAGAGTTGGGTGCAGAGAGTTGGCTATGGGGAGTTGGCTGTGGAGAGTTGGCTGTGGAGAGTTGACCATGGTGAGTTGGCCGCAGAGAGTTGGCTGTGGAGAGTTGACCATGGCAAGTTGGCCGCAGAGAGTTGGCTACGGAGAGTTGGCCATGGAGAGTTGGCTGTCGAGAGTTGACCATGGCAAGTTGGCCGCAGAGAGTTGGCTACGGAGAGTTGGCCAGGGAGAGTTGGCTGTCGAGAGTTGACCATGGCAAGTTGGCCGCAGAGAGTTGGCTACCGAGAGTTTGCCATGGAGAGTTGGCTGTGGAGAGTTGACCATGGCAAATTGGCCGCAGAGAGTTGGCTATGGAGAGTTGGCCATGGAGAATTGGTTGTGGAGAGTTAGCCACAGAGAGTTAGCTGTGGAGGGATGGCCATGGCAAGTTGGCCACAGAAAATTGACTGCGGTGAACTGTCGTAGACCCATTCAGTTCACCATCAGGTTTTCGTGGCTCGGACTGATCCAGTTGCGCTAAGTCCAATATCTGTTGTACTAGAATGTGGGCGGTGGGCATTAGACCTGACCCCCACAAGCCCCTGGCTGCAAAGCTTGCTTTGAAACCAATGCGTTGCTCATAGCCTCAGCTCCAGCATGGAGGAAGAAAGGATTTGTCCCTTATCACTGAAGGAAGAATGCAATATATATATATATATATATCTTTTTCTGCCTTGCTTGAAATCTGGAGCAGCTGTTTCATTTCCCGCTGAAACATTCCCACAGTGAACTCTGACTCGGTTTAAACTTTGGAGTGTAATGACCTCTTGTTGGATCAGACCAGAGGCCCATCCAGAGTAGCCTTCCATTTTTGGCTGTGGTCAGTCCGAGGCTCGGGGCCGGTGGCGGGGGAGCCCAGAGGTGATTGACTCCCCTGTTTTCCTGCAAATCTGCTTTCCAGAGGAAACCAGAAGTGATTCTATTCATGTTTCATGTGTCTTAACCTCACGGTGCTTCTGTAGGCCACCGTAGCAAGCGTCTCCAGGAATCTCACCATGTTCTCCGGATTTCTGTGCTTGCTCCGAGGTGGCGTGGCGTGTCAGCCCCGGCTGCACTTTAGCCAGGAGGAACACATCTGCCGAGGAATGCTTATCTCCTCGGAGGGGGTTTCGACGGTTTGTCGACCCCGGGGACACCCTGACACGCTGATCTCTCTCGGGCTTCTGAGCTTCCGTATCTGATTTGCAAGCACTTACAGGGCTTTTTAATTTGCAGTTGTGGGTGGATTTTAGCAGCATTTGGCTCTTAGACGTTGGTTGCAAAGATCAGCATCATTTCCAGCACTGTAGCCTCCTCCTCCTCCCTCCTTCCTCCTCCCTCTTTCTTCTTCCACCTCCTTCCTCCCTCCTTCCTCTACCTCCTTCCTCCTCCTTCTTCCTCCTCCCTTCTTCCACTTTCCTCCTCCCTTTTCCTCCCTCTTTCTTCTTCCACCTCCTCCTTTCTCCTTCCTCCTTCCTCCACCTTCTTCCTCCTCCTCCCTCCTTTCTCCTCCCTCTTTCTTCTTCCACCTCCTTCCTCCTCCTCCTTCCTTCCTCCTTCCTCCACCTTCTTCCTCCTCTCTCCTCCCTCTTTCTTCTTCCACCTCCTTCCTCCTCCTCCCTCCTTTCTCCTTTCTCCTTCCTCCTTCCTCCACCTCCTTCCTTCTCCTTCCTCTTCCTTCTTCTTCCTCCTCCTCCCTTCTTCCACCTTCTTCCTCCTTTCTCCTCCCTCTTTCTTCTTCCATCTCCTTCCTCCTCCTCCCTCCTCCCACCTTCTTCTTCTCCCTCCTCCTCCCTACTTCCTTCTCCTTCCTCCTTCCTCCTCCTTCCTCCCCTCTTTTTCTCCTCCCTCCTCCTCCTCCTCCCTTCTTCCTTCTCCTTCTTCCTCATTCCATCGTCTTCCTCCTCCTTCCTCCTCCTCCCCCCTCTGCCGTATTCCTCCTTCCTTCTCCTCACTCCTCCTCCTCCTTCCTTTTACTCCAAAAAATACGGTACGTTTGTTTCTACTTGGGGACCGCTTCTGAACTTCGTGCTTGAAGTGGAAAGGAATGAAACTTTGATTTTGGGGTTTTACCGAGTAGATTGATAGATCTTTACAGAAATGGCTGGTTCATATTATTACGAAAAAGCAAAAGGTTGTGATTAGATTTCTTTTACTGCAACAGAGAGAGTCGGAAGTCGATGTTTCTTTTTCTTTCCTATTTTCTTTATCCTTCCTTGCTTCTTTTCCCCCTTTCCCTCCCCACCGTTTTCCTATTGACTTTCGCATTTTACAATATTTTATAACTCAAATAAATAAAAATATTAAACTTTGAGGTTGCAGAATCCAAGAAAGATTAGGAGGAAGGCAGAGTTGTGCAACGGCCCTCGATTCATGTTCTTAATACGGGAATAAAATTCACGAACAAAAGGAATAAAAATTGCCCAGTGATCTGTGAAAGTTACATCCGTACCAAATTCGATCTTATCTAACACAGAAAACTAGTGTAAAAACTTCTAAACATTTTACTCATCAAGAATCATTTATCCCAGCATTCCTCCTCCTGTCAAGCCAGCAATAAAATTTGTTCCATTTGTAAAAAAAAATTGTAACTTTCGCAGATGTAAGAATCTATATGTTTGAAATGTGATAAATAATATAAACTTGTATAGAGATAAGGAATTGTATTAATTATAAGGTAAAACGTGGCGAAAATGTTTAAACTGGAGACGTCACATCATGTCCAATGTTTTTAATTTGTATTACTAATAAAAAAACTTTTTTTTAAAAAAAAATTGCCCAGTGATACCAAAGTTTCTCATTGCACCAGGGAAGATGATGTTCCAATTAGCCATCTACTGGTCACAACAATTTAAAAAAAACCCTTTTCCTCCGCCCCTATGCTAGCAATTAAAAAAAAATTAATTCCACAAGGATTGTGTTGCAAATCTTATGGCCCTATTGCTAGGAGATGCTTCAATAGATTAAGAGGGGTTGTGTGTTGTGCAACCCCCCCTCCCGAAACCCAATTAATTACTCCAGACCACGGACCCTGAGGGGGGTGAGCTTGAGCCCCCCCCCAAGAGTCACAATAATTGGCCAACAGGATGGTGACCACCAGTTTCTCCAGTAGGACAATCCGTCAAGGGAAAGGGACCTGCCATTGTCCTGTGGGCAGCAGAGAAAATATATTTAGCGATTCAAGAGGGTTGCGGACAGGGGTGAAATGCTCCCAGTTCGGACCGGATCGCCTGATCTGGTAGTGATGGAGGCAGGTGGTTCGGAGAATTGGTAGCAAAAATTCATGCCCCTCCCCGCCCCGCCCCCACCATGCACAGCTGAGCCGCACAATCATCAGAGGCTTTTTTTTTAAACTTTTAAAAGCATTTTTTTCTACAACCTCTTCGGCCGAAAAAATGCTTTTAAAAGTAAAAAAAAAAAAAAAAAAAAAAAAGCCTCTGGCAATCAGACAACTCAGCTTGGATCGTCAGAGGCTTTTAAAAGAAAAAAAAACCCTTTTTGTCTTTTAAAAGCCTCTGACAATCCAAGCTGAGTTGCCTGATTGCCAGAGGCTTTTTTTTTTCTTTTAAAAGGCTCTGACGATCCAAGCTGAGTTGCCTGATCGTCAGAGGCATTGAAAAGGGGAAAAAAAAGCCTCTGCTGATCAGGCAACTCAGCTGGGATCGTCAGAGCCTTTTGAAAGCATTTTTTTTACAACCTCTTTGCTGAAGAGGTTGTAGAAAAAATGGTTTTAAAAGTAAAAAAAAAAAATTGGCCACGCCCACCCAGTCACATTAATCCCCACCACCACCACCAAGCCACACCCACAGAACCGGTAGCAATAAATTTTAGATTTCACCATTGTGGAATATGTTAATATTAAGCTGGGAGGAAAAGGCTGGGCCTGATGATTTGGGATCAAGGCTGTTCCTTATTTATTTATTTATTTATTTATTTATTTATTTATTTATTTATTTATTATTTATTTATTTATTTATTTATTTATTTATTTAATTTTTATACTGCCCCCTCTCCTGAAGGACTCAGGGCGGTGAACAGCCAAGATTAAAAAACATACAATATAAACATTAAAATACATTTAAAACAAAATTAAATCCCTAATGGCTTTCCCCAATTTAAAACCCCTTACCCATAAAATTCACCAATAAAAAATTTTAAGCCAGCCCGGCTTGCCGAAATAGGAACGTCTTCAGAGCCTGGCGAAAGGTTTGGAGGTCCGGGATCTTTGAGTTACTGTGGCCGTCATGTTCCATGTTTGTCCTTGGGAAGCTTCTGTTATCCATATATCTGTATTTTTTGGACTATAAGAGGCACCAAAATTTAGAAGAGGAAAACAACAACAAAAAGTTTTTGGCCTCCAAGCGCGCCCCATTTTCGGCCCTTTTTTCCAGCCTTTTTCTGGCTGGTTTTCAGGGCTTTTTACAGCCCATTTTCAAGACTTTTTTTGGCCTGTTTTGAGGCTTTTTTTTGGCCTGTTTTGAGGCTTTTTGGCCTGTTTTGAGGCTTTTTTTGGCCTGTTTCGAGGCTTTTTTTTTGGCCTGTTTCGAGGCTTTTTGGCCCATTTTTGGGGCTTTTCTCGGTCTGTTTTTGAGGCTTTTTTTGGCCCTTTTTGGGGGCTTTTTTTCACCCATTCTTGGGGCTTTTTTTTGGACCCTTTTCCAGCCTTTTACCGGCTCAAGATAATCCTATTCCACTGCTGGAATGGCCTGGGAATAGCCCAGACCTTCACCCAATTGAAAATCAATGGATTTTCCAACTAAAGAAACTGGTTAGTCAGAAGCATCTCAGCAATAAAACCCAGTTAATAGAAGCAACCGATCAATCTTGGTTTCACATTAAAACAGCTGCAGAACTAAAAGACTTGGTTCGCTCCATGGGAAGACGTTGTAAGGCCGTCATTCATGCTAAAGTTTACCCAACGAAGTATTCACTGACATGGTGATAATTTTTGTATATCTCGTTTTTTCTATGGGGATCATTTTTGTGTATATCTCGTTTTTTCTACGTTTTTTTTTTCTTTATACTGTAACTGCTATTCTAAATAGCAAATCCTTCCTAAAAGTTATTGCATTACGTTCTTGATTCAATGATCTTTCCATCGATATATAATTTGATGGTACTACTCAGGGGGAAAAAAAGTGGTGTTATTAGCTAAATTTAGAAAATACACTTTCCCCAAAAGGTTTCCACAATTTTTGGCCACTACGGGAGAAAATATTTCCTCTGTGACACTGGAGGCAAGGAAGGTTACGTCTCCACCTGGGTGGGAGATGAGAAAATGGAGATGTTTTTGTCTCATGTTGCCAAGCAAAATTGAATCCAGGGTATGATTGGGCGTAACAAGCCAGGATCGCTCTCTGATTTATGGCTGTAGAAGCCTTTGAACTTGAGGTGCTTGGAGGAATTTTCAACCTGTTCCTTTTGCGTCTTTTAAGCTGAGTTGCTCTTGGGCTGGTTTATTTTTAATGTGTGTGTGTGTGTGTGTGTGGCAGGGCTGTGT
Organism: Pantherophis vulpinus; assembly: GCA_037215915.1. NCBI lineage: Eukaryota > Metazoa > Chordata > Lepidosauria > Squamata > Colubridae > Pantherophis > Pantherophis vulpinus. The sequence continues at coordinate 7,313,351 of JAXLNS010000017.1, read as the reverse complement.
GGGCCATTTCAGTAGGGGTTTCCCTTCCTTTGTTTAACCTCTGACCCGTGAAAGCAGCAGTTAATCAAAAGCTCTGGAGGAGCCAAGAGGAAGTGGAAGTGCTTGGTTACCAATGAAATATGAGAAAAACATGCCCCGTCAATCCCCAAGTGGGCTACCAGTTTCTCGGTCCATCAGCTCCAGGCAGAGAAGGGGGGGTGGGGGGTGGGAGGCTGCTGCCTCCTGCCCCTCCTTGTGTTTTGAAAAGGAGACTCACAAATAAATACGGAGAAGGCAGAGGTTGCCGAGATAAATTTTCCCCTCTCTGTTCTCCTTGCTTCTGCTCAGCTGGGAGAACTGAAATAGAAGAAGAGGAAAAAGGGAGGGAGGAAGGAAGGCAAAGAGAGGAAGGAAGGAAAAGGGGATGGATAGAAGGCAGGAAGGCAAAAAAGGGATGGAAGGAAGGAGGGAAGGAAGGCGCAGAGAGGAAGGAAGGAAGGAAGGAAAAGGATGGATGGAAGGAAGGAATGCAAAGAAGGGATAGAAGGAGGGAAAGAAGGTAGGAAAGAAGGCAAAGAGGAAAAGGAAAGGAGGAAGGCAGGCAGGTAGGCAGGCAGAGGGGAAGGAAGGCAGGCAGGCAGGCAGAAGGGAAGGAAAGAAGGAAGGCAAAGGGAAAGGAAGGAAAAAGATGGATGGAAGGAAGAAACACAAAGAAGGGATGAAAGGAAGGAGGGAAGGAAGGAAAGAAGGAAGGCAAAGAGGGAAAGGAAGGAAAAAGATGGATGGAAGGAAGAAACGCAAAGAAGGGATGAAAGGAAGGAGGGAAGGAAGGAAAAGGGGGAAAGGAAGGAAAAGAATGGATAGAAGGCAAGAATGCAAAGAAGGGAGGGAAGGAAGGAGGAAAGGAAGGCAAAGAGGGGAAGGAAGGGAGGAAGGCAAAGAGGGAAAGGAAGGAAAAGGATGGATGGAAAGAAGGAAGGAAGGAATGCAAAGAAGGGATGGAAGGAAGGAGGGAAGGTAGGTAGGTAGGAAGGAAGGCAAAGGGGGAGGAAGGAAGGAAGGCAAAGGGGAAGGAAGGGAGGGAAGCAAAGAGGGAAAGGAAGGAAAAGGATGGATGGAAAGAAGGAAGGAAGGAATGCAAAGAAGGGATGGAAGGAAGGAGGGAAGGTAGGTAGGTAGGAAGGAAGGCAAAGGGGAAGGAAGGAAGGAAGGCAAAGGGGAAGGAAGGGAGGGAAGCAAAGAGGAAAAGGATGGAAGGAAGCCAAATGTTCCTCGAAGCCCCCAATTTGGCACCGGCTTCTTTGGTGAGTTCCAAGCGAGCCCAGAGAGAAGCCAGCCCGAAGTCCCCTTCTTCCCCCCTCCCCTTTTCCCTGTGGGATTTTCCTCGAGTCTTGCAGTGGGCTCGAGTCTGCCCCTATACCTGTCGAAGAGTGAACGCCTGCCAAGGGTTTTTCCTTCCCCCCCCCCCAGGTGAAAAGACAACGCAGGGTCCTGGAGAGCCCTCCGGCAGTTGTCGGCGCCGATTGGAACTGGGGAAAATCGGTCCGTGGTTGCTTAGCAAAAAGACCCCAGATCCCTAAGCAGAGTCTGGTTTTGACACTTTTTAAGCCTTAGAGAAAAACCAGCCATCGTGCCGCCTCTTCGGTTCCTGTCGGTTAATAAAGATTAGGTTGATTCTGTAGCTGAGGGACATTTTCTCCCCTCAGGTCAGGGGTGAAATGCTACCGGTTCGCACCGGTTTGGGCGAATCGGTAGTAAAAAAAAAAAAGCTGCCGGATCCAGTGGTGAGTTTCAATTTTTTTTACTACCGGTTCTGTGGGCGTGGCTTGGTGGGCGTGGCAGGGGAAGGATACTGTAAAATCTCCATTCCGTCCCCAATCCAGGGGAAAGTTCATTTCATTTTCATTCATTTCATTTATTATTAAATAAATGTATATTTAAAAAGAGCCTTGATAGTACAGTGGTTTAGTGCACCCTGTCATTAACACAGCTGCCTGCAATTTCTGCTGGGTCGAATCTCTCCAAGGCTCAAGGTTGACTCAGCCTTCCATCCTTTCTAAGGTAGGTGAAATGAGGACCCAGTTTGTGGGGGCAATAAGCTGACTTTGTATAAATATAGAAAAGTATGAAGGCTATTGCTTAACGCATTGTAAGCCGCCCTGAGTCTCCGGAGAAGGGCGGCATATAAATCAAATAAATAAATAAATAAATAAATAAATAAATAAATAAATAAATAAATAAATAAATAAACAGTGAAGTTACTGCAGAATAATAATAATAAATAAACAGTGAAGTTACTGCAAAATCCCCATTTCCTCCTGATCAGCTGGGACTCAGGAGGCAGAGAATAGACGGGGGCGGGGCCAGTCAGAATTTTTACTACCGGTTCTCCGAACGACTCAATATTTCCGCTACCGGTTCTCGAGAACCTGCTGAAACCCACCTCTGATCGGAAACGTCCGACCCAGTATTTCCAAAAATCAGCTGTGCCGCGCGATTTATATTCGCAGGAAATCCGGCTTACTAGCGAATCTAAATCGCGCGGCACAACTGTTCTCCCCCTCGCTGTTCTACTTATCTTGTTAAGCCTTCTTTTTCCGTGCGCGATGCGTGCATTTGGCGCACGCATGCAGCGTGTGTTTGGTGTGCACTGTGCATGTGCACGCAGCGTGCTTTTGCCGCTGGCAATCTGCGGAAGATTTCACCGCTGCCTCAGGTGTGGCTTCCAGACAATAAAAAAGCCAAGCTCGGTATATTCTGATTTTCATGTGGTGCTAGGAACCCTGCTAAGAATGGGCTGCAGTGTTCTTCATATGTTTTCCTAGAGTACCAATCAGCACCTGTCAGGAGATCAGAAGTCTTCATCCACCACCAATATTTTCTGGTTTTATCTCGGGGGATTTAGGGCAGGGTTCTCCAACCTTGGCAACTTTAAGACTTGTGGACCTTGAAGTCCACAAGTCTTAAAGTTGCCAAGGTTGGAGACCCTTGATCTAGGGCAGGGGTCAGCAACCTGTAGCTCTGGAGCCGTATGTGGCTCTTTCACTCCTCTGCTGCGGCTCCCTGTCACTCAAAATATGTGTCACAACCGCCAATGTGCGACACCCACCAGCACGCGATTTATTGAGTTTTTCAGCCCCCCCGGTAGGCCCACCATGGATAAATCCAAGAAAAGAAACATTTCAGAAGAAAACAAAACGTTTAATTCAACTACAGATGCTAGTTTTGTGGCCGCTCAAGACATAGTCAGGCACGGGAAGGGTTTTTGTGGCTCCTGGTGTTTTCTTTTCTGTGGGAAACGGGTCCAAATGGCTCTTTGAGTGTTTAAGGTTGCAGACCCCTGATTTAGGGCATGCAAGGAGTGGCAAGATGATGACATCTCAACAAGCTTCCTTCTCCTTTTTGTACACATTTTGCAGAAGTTTTTTCCTTCATAACATTAATGTGCAAACACATGCTTTTCTTTTCTTTTCTTTTTTTAGTTATCTCCCGTGGTTTGAAGTCTTTTATAAACTGCTGAATATTCTGGCAGACTACACAGTGAAAGGCCAGGTAAATATCTGGGTCGCACACTTCCGTGTGACTTGATGTGTGTTTTGTGCGTTTGTGTATTTGTGTAGTTTGTGTGTGTATTTGAGAGAGACCCAGTGTGTTTATGTCTTTAAAACTTTATACCATCTGCCTGATGACCCAACCCATCTTTGATTCAGCTATGGAAGACAATTCTATCACTAGAACAAGTTTTGATAAAGTAAAAAAAAAAAAAAAATCCAATTTTTAAAGACAGGAAGAAAATATTTCCATGGAATTATTTCCCTATTTCCCAATAAAGCCAAGTAATATTGGATTCTGTTTGTGGTTATTTTAATATCCCCTGTTCAATGATAGAGGTGATAATGGTTCACAGGAATTTCAGATTAAAGGTAAAGGTTCCCCTCGCACATACGTGCTAATCGTTCCCGACTCTAGGGGGCGGTACTCATCTCCGTTTCAAAGCCGAAGAGCCAGCGCTGTCCGAAGACGTCTCCGTGGTCACGTGGCCTGCATGACTCAACGCCAAAGGTGCACGGAACGCTGTTCCCTTCCCACCAAAGGTTGTCCCTATTTTTCTAGTTGCATTTTTTTTTATAAAAAAAGTTTTTATTTTATAAACAAACATACAATACATAATCATTCAATATATCATCTAAGTACATCCTTTGTGTCTTCTTACTCCTCCAATATTTATCATATCTTAATATCATTTTATTTATTATAACATTTCCCCCACATTTCTTACTTCTCTATTAATACACTTAAAATATTACAACAATTTTATCCCCACACAACCTTCAACCCCCCCTCCCCACACACCCCCGATTTCCCAGAGCAAAAACAGGGTATAACATTTAACAAACCTAAGCTAATATATACTAACTTACTACAAGATTCAAAACTCCCTCACGTTCTTTAACTCCCCTTTTAAAAGTTATTCATCAACCTTCCTTTTATAAATTCTCTTATCACATTTCACATTTGTTACTAAAATCCTTTCCATACCTTCTTTTTCAGCATTACTTAGTAAAATTCTAAATTAAACATTTGTCCTCTTTGGTCATTCATAAACCACTTGCCAATTTCTGATTGTAATAAAACATTCTTCAGAATATAACCTTAGAGATACTGTTAATCCATTGGGTTAAGTTATTTCTAAATCTTAAATTCATTCTTCAAGATATAAGTTTCAAAACTTTCAGGAAACTATCCATTAAATTTTGATACCTCAATAACTTTTAAAAAGCTATCCATTTTTAGTTAAACATTTGTGCTTCAATAAAACAGTCTTCAAAATATAACCCTCAAAAGGCTATCCCTTAAATGCATTTTACTTGCATTTTTTTTAACGTTAAGACGCTGAGCTTGTCGATCGAAAGGTCAGCAGTTCAGCAGTTCGAATCCCGAGTGCCGCATAACGGGGTGAGCTCCCGTGACTTGTCCCAGCTTCTGCCCACCTAGCAGTTCGAAAGCACGTAAAAATGCAAGTAGAAACATAGGGACCACCTTTGGTGGGAAGGGAACAGCGTTCTGAGTGTCTTTGGCGTTGAGTCATGCCGGCCACATGACCACAGAGAAGTCTTCGGACAGCGCTGGCTCTTCGGCTTTGAAACGGAGATGAGCAGCGCCCCCTAGAGTTGGGAACGACTATACATATATGCAAGGGAAACCTTTACCTTTAACAAGAGAGAGAATGAGACAGATCTTCCCCTTCCAAGGAGCACAACTCACTGAGACCCCCCTCATTTCTTCTTTTTTTCAGGACAGCCAAAGATGTGAACTTTTGCAGACACTTTATAAACTACCGATTCCCGAGCCAGCTTCTTCGATTCATCTCAGCGTGGTGAGCATTCCTAAAACGGGGAAAAAAATCTGGAGGTTTTCGTTTGGAGAAGGGTGCAGCACTTCAGTTCCTTGTCTTGGGGGCATCACGGAAGCCCCAAGGAGCAGAAGTGACATTTCCCCCATTCTTAACTGCCACAACTGGCTTGGCGTATGCCAAGAGGGATCTGTCCAGGATCTCCATTATTTGAAACAACACTAAGCCAACACTTGCCTGAAAAGGTTTGGGCTGGTAACAAATCCATATCTTGTATACAGCAGTGGCCAAAATTGTGGAAACCTTTTGGGAAAAGTTGTATTTTCTAAAACTAGCTAATAACACCACTTTTTTTTTGGAGTAGTACCATCAAATTATATATCAATGGAAAGATAATTTAATCAAGAACATAATGCAATAACTTTTAGGAAGGATTTGCTATTAGAATAACAGTTACAGTATAAAGAAGAAAAGTGAAACACGTAGAAAAAAGGAGATATACAAAAATGATCACCATGTCAGATAATACTTAGTTGGGTAACCTTTATTTATTTATTTATTTATTTATTTATTCATTCATTCATTCATTCATTCATTCATTCATTTATTGGTTTGATTTATATGCCTCTCCTTTTCCGGAGACTCAGGGCAGCGTACAATGCGTTAAGCAATAGCCTTCATATTTTTGTATATACCTGCTTAGTAGGGCTTTTGCCCCCCTCCCTCAAGTGGTGTTCTTTTTTATACAAAGTCAGCTTATTGCCCCCACAATCCGGGTCCTCATTTTACCTACCTCGGAAGGATGGAAGGCTGAGTCAACCTTGAGCCTGGTGAGATTTGAACTTGCAGTAATTGCAGGCAGCTGGTGCTACTTAACAGTGCTTTAATCTGCTGCGCCACCAAGGCTCTTTAGCACGAATGATGGCCTTACAACGTCTTCCCATGGAGCGAACCAAGTCTTTTAGTTCTGTGGCTGTTATGATGTGAAACCAAGATTGAATGATGGCTTCTATTAACTGGGTTTTATGGCTGGGTCGCTTCTGACTAACCAGTTTCTTTAGTCGGCTGCTCCATAGATTTTTCATTGGGTTAAGATCTGGGCTCTTCCCAGGCCATTCCAGCAGCAGAATAGGATTATCTTGAAACTCCAAAAAAGAAGTGGTGTTATTAGCCATCAAACTTCAAAAATGCATTTTCCCCAAAAGGTTTCCACAATTTTGGCCACTACTGTTATTGAGTATGGCTAGTCTAGAGAAGAGAAAGAGTAGGGGGGACATGATAGTAGTATTCCGGTATTAACCAGTGGAACAGCTCACCTCCAGAAGTTGTGAACGCTCCATCACTGGAAGTTCTTAAGAAGAGACTGGACAGTCATTTGTCTGAAATGGTATAGGATCTTCTGCTTGATCAGAGGGTTGGACTAGAAGACCTCCAAGATCCCTTCCACCTCTATTCTAAATCAGAGGATAATCTATATTAATCCTTCCATTCCCCATCCAGTCAGAGCTGAAGAAGCATCTTGGATGAGAAGCGAAACATCTTCCAAGAAAAACCAGAAAGTCCAGTTGGATTAGGAGAACTTCAAGGGCCCTTCCAGCTCTATTCTAATTATTTATTTATTATTTATTTATTTATTAATTCAATTTGTATGCCGCCCCTCTCCGAAGACTCAGGGCGGCTCACAATGCATTTAATGAATTGTCTGTCGCTGTATTTTGGATTGTCGAGTTGTGTTCCATTGTGTTTGTGGCATCAGTAGTACTGTATATGTTGGAGTTCTTGTTTTTCCAAGCAGTAGATCAAGGCTCCTCCACCCTGACAATGTATGGACATTAACAGGGTGTGCATTCTGGGACTTGATGTCCTCGCATAATCAAGTTATCAAGTTTGAGAATCGGTGCAGTAGGGCATAAATATGTCAAAATAAATGGTAATTTGAGGTGCATTTTTTCTCTCTCTCTCTCTCCCCGCCTTTCTCCTTCAGCATTCTTACTTTACGGTGCCCGACACCAGGGAACTTCCCAGCATCCCCGAAAATGTAAGTCTCTGCTGTGTATGTGTCACTCTTCGTAAACAATGCAACCCTATATGGGATTCCAGAAATCATACATTAGGAATAAGGGAGGGGGGAAAAATGTCGGGAGAAATCAAGATTTATGGAAGTGTTTGGAGATCAGAATTGGAGACTTGCCTGTCCAGTTTTAGTTTGGATCTCAAATAAGCATATGCAAGAGTTTGGGATACGGTGGCTCAGTGGCTAAGATGCTGAGCTTGTCGACTGAAAGGTTGGCAGTTCAGCGGTTCGAATCCCTAGCGCCGCGGAATGGGGTGAGCTCCTGTGACTTGTCCCAGCTTCTGTTCGAAAGCAGGTAAAAAATGCAAGTAGAAAAAATAGGGACCATCTTTAGTGGGAAGGGAACAGCGTTCTGTGCGCCTTTGGCGTTGAGTCATGACCACGGAGATGTCTTTGGACAGCGCTGGCTCTTTGGCTTTGAAACGGAGATGAGCACCGCCCCCTAGAGTCAGGAACGGCTAGCACACATGTGCAAGGGGAATCTTTACCTTTGCCTTTAAGAGTTTGGGACAGCTAATTGTGTAGGGTCTCCTGCTTCAGCAGGGGGTTGGACTAGAAGACCTCCGAGGTCCCTTCCGGTTGCTCTTTTGGTTGATTGAATTTAGCATCTGGGTAGCACGAAGATTGCCTTTTTTTTTTTTTTAAGAGTGAGAGAAGCCTGCCAAGTTATCTCTGCTTGTTGCAGCCGTACCACGGTGGCAGGAAGTGGCCACTACTTCTAAACAGTTTCTGTTTAGACACAAACATCTCGCTAATCAGCACAGATGGAGTAGGAACCACAGGGAGGGAGGGACTGCATGCCAGTTGAACAGGTTTATTTTAAAACAAAAGTCTACGTTGTTCTCCTAGCCCCTTCTACTGGATGGTTCTTCCTCTTAGCTGCCCACCAAGGCTTGAGTGAAACCAAGAAGGAGCTATGGAGGGTATTAAGCGCTGTCCATGGTCCTCACCCTGGCACACTGAAGTTCTTAAATCACTCTGTCTGCCTTGTGGAAGAGAGTGTGTTTTTATGAGCCGAAAAGTCCTGCAGGAACCTCAAAGGAAGGTCATAAAATATCGATCCTTGAATTAAGAATTAGACAGGGTTGAATTAAGATTAGACAGATCATTTTCCACGTTGCAAGGTCTTTAGTCCATTATTTAGGCCAGTCCAGAGAAAAAACTGGACTAGGGGTGATGTGATAACAGCATTCCAGTATTTGAGGGACTGCCAAAAAGAACTTATTTTCCAAAGGCAAGAATCAACGGACGGAAACTAAACAAAGAGAGAGGCAACCTGGAATTAAGGAGAAACTTCCTAACAGTGAGGACAATTAACCAGTGGAACAGCTTGCCACCAGACGTTGTGGGTGCTCCCAACACTGGATGCTTTTAGCAAGGGACTGGACCACCGTTTGTTGAAAATGGTGTAGGTTCTCCTGCTTGAGTAGAGGGTTGGACTAGAAGACCTCCGAGGTCCCTTCCAACTCTGGTTATTCTGGTTTTGGTGTGGTGAGGAAACGTCACAAATTGTGAGAAGGTTAAGGCTGGATATCAAACCGAGACGAGACATGAGACGAGTGTCAACTTGCAAAGCTTTCCAGTTGCCATGAGCAGGAGGGAGGGAGAACTGAAGTGAATCCCATACATTCTTTCTGACCGCAATCAGAAGGAGGGTGTTAGGTTTCACAGCCAGCCAAAGTGGTTAATTGGAGAATGTGATTTATGACATGGCCAGAGAGGAGGGGAGAGACAGGGTCATAGGGGAACGTAAATCTACGGAGGATCAGTCCTAACTGCATCCCAGTATTGCCGGAATGTTGCTGCTAATAAATGACTATATTTCCTTTGAAGTTTGGATCATGGCTCATGAATTAATTAGGGCATCTTTCGGAAACTTGACAACGAGGTTTTTGAGGAAAGACAGGACAGTCACTTGTCTGAAATGGTATAGGGTCTCCTGCTTGAGGGGGTTGGACTAGAAGACCTCCAAAGTCCCTTCCGGCTCTATTCTGATTATTATTATATTAAGGAGAAAATTCTAACAGCTGTTTCTCCACAACTTCTGGAGAAACAGAAATTTCTCCAGAAGTTGTGGATGCTCCCTCACCGGAGGTTTTTAAGAAAAGACTGGACAACGATTTGTCCAGAATAATCTAGGGCAGTGAGGGCTAACCTTTTTGCTATCGTGTGCCAAAAGTGAGGGGAGTGTGCCCACACCCATAATTCTATGAGTCCCGTCCCCTGGTGCATGCGCATGATCCCTGCCCCCCACTCCCCCCGCTTTTGGCACGGTGGGCCCGGTAGGCCCGTTTTTCACCCTCCCCAGGCTCCAGAGCCTTTCTAGGAGCCTGGGGAGGGCGAAAATGGCCTTCCCCACACACACCCCGGAGGCCCTCCACTACTGTGGAGTGCCACTCCTCCCTTGGCTGGAAGACAATTTCCTAAACATCCTTCGCTTCTTTTCCTTCCTAGAGAAATCTGACCGAGTATTTTGTAGCCGTGGACGTCAACAACATGTTGCATTTGTACGCCAGCATGCTCTACGAACGCCGCATTCTCATCTGCTGCAGTAAATTGAGCACGGTAAGTTGGAAAAGTAATGAAAAGTAACTTAGGCTTAACTTTCCTTTCAGTCCGAGTTTCTGGTGGGGGTAGTAGCAGTGGTGCCTAATGGGCGAATCCAATCTTGTTAGAAGTTTGATCAGCCCTGCCTCCTGGAGCCACAACTCTTATGGACTAACCGAGGATGAATCTGGTGGATTCTTACACGGCGGGGGTGAAATTCATCTGGTTCCTAACGGATTGCGCGATATGGTAGTGAAGCTCCGCCCACCCGCGCGGACGTCATGACGGCCCTTTTTTTGCGCCATTCTTCAGCCTCTACGCATGTGCAGAAGACTTTGTACATGTGCAGACAACGGTGCGTGCGAACAAAGCATGCGCAAAATGGTAGGGAAGGTACCATATTTTTCTGAGTATAAGACGCACCGGAGTATAAGACGCACCTTAGTTTTTGGGGAGGAAAATAAGAAAAAAAGCTGATTGGCAGGTGGATCGGCCTCCTGGAATACCCCCAATCAGCTGTTCTCAGAGGTGAATTTTAGCAACAGGTTCCTTGGTTGTGAGCTCTGTGCCTTGCTTTTTTTCGCTTTTTTTTTCTGCCTCTGAAAGCCTCCAAAACAGAGCTTCAGAAAAAAGCCTCTGAAGGTCTATTTGGGGGCTTCTTTTCTGAAGCTCTGTTTGGGGGCTTCTTTTCTGAAGCTCTGCTTGGGGGCTTCTTTTCTGAAGCTCAGTTTGGGGGCTTCTTTTCTGAAGCTCAGTTTGGGGGCTTCTTTTCTGAAGCTCAGTTTGGAGGCTTTTTTCTGAAGCTCATTTTGGAGGCTTTTTTTCTGAAGCTCATTTTGGAGGCTTTTTTTCTGAAGCTCTGTTTGGGGGCTTTTTTCTGAAGCTCTGTTTGGAGGCTTTTTTCTGAAGCTCATTTTGGAGGCTTTTTTCTGAAGCTCATTTTGGGGGCTTTTTTTCTGAAGTTCTATTTGGGGGCTTCTTTTCTGAAGCTCTGTTTGGGGGCTTCTTTTCTGAAGCTCATTTTGGAGGCTTCTTTTCTGAAGCTCTGTTTGGGGGCTTCTTTTCTGAAGCTCATTTTGGAGTCTTTTTCTCTGAAGCTCTGTTTGGGGGCTTCTTTTCTGAAGCTCTGTTTGGGGGCTTCTTCTCTGAAGCTTCATTTCTGATGCTTTTTTCAGCCTCTGAAACCTCCATTTGAGAAGCTGGGAATGGCTACATTCAGAGTATAAGACGCACCCAGATTTTCACCCTCTTTTTTGGGGGAAAAAGGTGCGTCTTATATTCCGAAAAATACGGTAAGTGCATTTCACCCGTGTCACACGGGTACCAGGTGCAAGAAGTCAGGGACCAGGATTAGTAAGGCCACACCTGCAGCCTACGATAATAAAATCTGCTCAGGGAAGCTTGAATTTTGACTCCCTCCTTTTGCGTGGAAAGTGCAAACTTTTCTTTCTTGAGGTCGGTGCTTCGGAAAAACATGGACACAGTTGTTTTTGTATGCCCGCATGGAAGGATAGATTTGTTGTTTGCTTGTTGTCTGGAAGCAAAAAAAAAAAAGAAAAAGAAGAAAAGGATGGATAAACGATGCTTTCAGATGGATCACCTCCTGACCTCTCGGCGAACTCAAATGGGGCACGATAAGAAACTCGGTTTTCCGCAATTTTCTTTGATAAGGATTCCGGATTAATGCTACTTAGAGTCCATCAAGGGCCTCAGAGATGAAAGCCACGGCTCACTTAAGCCCGTTCTCCTTGTATTACTAATATATATATGTATATATAAATGACTTTGCTTTACTCTCCACAATGTTCCAGTTCAGTGTTTCGATCTATACTTTGTAAGGTTTTTAGCAGTAGCGATAGGTTGCTTCTTGGTTATTTGTCTTTTTTTAAAAAAAGAAAATGTTAAGCTTTCCTAGCTGTTTGGCTCAGTAAATAGGTATTGATTGGGGATGGAGGCTGTTTGTTCATTTCATTTCATTTTGCTTTCCTGTGGATAAATGGCAAATTAATTTATTTTCCCCTCACTAATGCTGTTGACTTAGTCATATACTGTTGTCTGGATTTTGGAGAGACGCTGCATCCTGATTTTGAGAATAGAATAGAATAGAATAGAATAGAATAGAATAGAATAGAATAGAATAGAATAGAATAGAATAGAATAGAATAGAATAAGAAAAAATAAGAATAGAATAAGAAAAAACAAGACTAAGAATAGAATAGAATTAGAAAAAATAAGAATAAGAATAGAATAAAATAGAATAGAATAGAATAAGAAAAAACAAGACAGAATAGAATAGAATAAGAAAAAATAATAAGAATAGAATAAGAAAAAATAAGAATAGAATAAGAAAAAATAATAAGAATAGAATAAAAAATAAGAATAGAATAAGAAAAAGTAAGAATAGAATAAGAAAAAATAAGAATAGAATAAGAATAGAATAAGAAAAAATAATAAGAATAGAATAAAAAAATAAGAATAGAATAAGAAAAAGTAAGAGTAGAATAAGAAAAAATAAGAATAGAATAAGAAAAAATAAGAATAGAATAAGAAAAAATAATAAGAATAGAATAAAAAAATAAGAATAGAATAAGAAAAAGTAAGAACAGAATAAGAAAAAATAAGAATAGAATAAGAAAAAATAAGAATAGAATAAGAAAAAAATAAGAATAGAATAAGAATAGAATAGAATAAGAAAAAATAAGAATAGAATAAGAAAAAACAAGGAATAGAATAGAATAGAATAATTATTGTCACTTTGAATGTACCCTATTTGTCATACGTTAAAATGAAATTTCATTGCATGCAGCTCTCAAAGGGTTACCACCACCAATATACATTAAATGAACATGACAAAATAAATAAATAAATACAAAATTATGTATACACCCAATAGTATTAATTGCACTGACTTCTAGCAAAACCGGCACTGAAAAATATTTTCCCCCCTTTTACGCTAACCCATTCCAAACAAAGCAAAAAAAAGGGATTAATTTTCTAGTATGTTCAATAAACCCGTATTTATTGTCACAAAGGAGCCAGGGGCGGATGGATGAGGTTGAATTTTGAAATACGTTCACACGTGGGCAATTAGCCAATTGATCCCATGTTTTCATTCATGCTCCGTTGTTGTTTTTTTCCCCCCCTAACTAGAGCATTTACATAGCTAAGCCTCTTGTTCTTCAGGGGAAGATTATTAAGAACTGCTATTAAGGAATGTTTTTTCTTCGTAGAAAGGCATTTAGAGAAAAAAAAAAGTTTAGCAGGCAAAAAATAAAAAATTCAATCCACACATTTACACCCACGCAGTGTACTTAGAAATTCTTATAATTCAGGCAGGAATTCCAAATTAGGAGCACAACGGAAGTATTATATAGAATAAAATTCTGGTTTTTGCATTAAAAAGTTTCTCTTTCAATCACAAAGTCCGCTAAGGGACTATTTCCTTGGGTGTAATTGTTGAGAAGACAGGAGGGCACGACAGGGGAAGCATCTGTTGTTGAAGCAGCAAATGACCCCAAAAATATATATATATATATATATATATGTTATTTTTAGAGTGTTTATTTAATGGCTGTTTTCCTGCATTGGATTCTCCCAAGTCCCGAGCTCCATTTCAGGACTTTTGGCTAACTTCTTTCAAACATACCAAATTTGGCCAACATCCTGCGGAACAAAACATCTTTTTTTTTTAATTAAAAAAAAAGTTATTTTTTATTTTTTTACACAAACAAACAAACACACAATGTGTTTTTTCTGAACAGAGTATTTGCCGGTTCACAAATTTAAACAGTTTTTAGTCATTTCAACTAAATTTACAATTTATATATTCCCTTTTTGCCATAATATTTTTTTCTCTCTATTTTTTTTTAAACCGATATTACCCTTCATCCTAACCTCTAACCTTAACCAAATTAAATTTTTCCCTTCATCTCTATATTAAACCCCTAATTTAAAATCTCACAAATATAATTCCTAGCATTCCCTTATATTCCTTTAATATAATCACTAATGTTTTCCATTGTCAGCTGTTTCAATATCCAACATCTTAATACAAATCAATTAATTATGTGGTGTTACAATCATTCATTTCTTATAAAAATAGTAAACCCAATTGTTTTATATACCAGGGGTCTGCAACCTTAAATACTCAAAGAGCCATTTGGACCCATTTCCCACAGAAAAGAAAACACCGGGAGCCACAAAACCTGGGTGGGTGTGGCCAACTCGGTGTCACTCACTTCCACCAGTCACATGACACACACCCCTAGCCACGCCTACCCAGCCGGTCATCTGGTCTTCCAGTTTCTGGCATGCATGCGCGTGGACAGATCTGCTGGCCAGAATGCATGCGTGTACTGGAAACCAGAGCTCAGCTTCCCGGCACATGCATGCATGCATGCCAGAGAGCTGTTCTTCCGGTTTCCAGCGCTCCCTCGTGCACAAAGACCAGCGCGCCAGAACCCGGAATAGCAACAGGCGACGGCTGACGTGCCCAGAGAGATGGCTCTGCGTGCCACTTCCAGCACATGTGCCATAGGTTCACCATCACTGTCCTCTACTATTTAGTCCCTTAGTGTTGTACCTTGTAATTGATGGTTGTATTTTATGATTGTGATCATGATTGATCCCTTGTTGCGTATACATACGCTGAGGGCTTCTCCACTAGAGACAAATTCCTTGTGTGTCCAGTCATACTTGGCCAATAAAGAATTCTAGTGTATTTTATAATCCCCCACAACAGTGACACCTAACGTTTTTGCCACTGCGTGCCAAAAGCGGGGGGCATTGTTTGCGCGCGTGCCCACACCCGTAATTCAATGCGCCCCATCCCCCCAATCTCCCCCCACTTTTCGCACGCGATGGCACGGTGGGCCCGGTAGGCCCGTTTTTTTTGCCCTCCCCAGGCTCCAGAGGCTTTCTAGGAGCCTGGGGAGGGCAAAAATGGCCTTCCCCACCCTGCCGGAAGCCTTCCGGAGGCCAGAAACAGCCCATTTACCGACTTCCGGTGGGACCGGAAGGCCCGTTTTTCGCTCTCCCCAGGCTCCAGAGCCTTTCTAGGAGCCTGGGGATGGCGAAAACAGTCTTCCCCACCCCCCTGGAGGCCCTCCAGAGGCCAGAAACAGCTGATTCCCAACCCGAAAATCAGCTGGCCAGAGCGCACATGCGCGCTGGACCTGAGCTAGGGCAACACTCGCGTGCCCACTGATATGGCTCCGCGTGTTTGCCATCACAGCCCTACAATTTCCAACCCCATTCTGAAAAAATCACCGTTTCCAAAAGTGCTGGACCCCAGCTATCATCCTCCATCTGGAGGTCACACAAGAGTTGTATTGAGATAATCTTGGGGTTTTACCTGTTTTGGCCAGGTGAGCTGATATTTTGTCATTTCTGTGCTTTCAGTTAACTGCCTGCGTCCACGGCTCGGCCTCCTTGCTTTACCCAATGTTTTGGCAACACGTTTACATCCCGGTCCTCCCTCCTCACCTCTTGGACTACTGCTGGTAAGCATATGTGCCCTTTCTTAGGGATCTTTCCGATCTTTCTTAGGGGTTGAAATGATTTCAAGATCCGCGTAAGTTTTCTGAAAGGTCTCCTATTGTTGTGGCCCGTCAGCGGCCTGTGCAGATTGTAGCTGATTCTGACAACGAGGAGGCTGGTGTGGTGTTGCTCCAGCAGCCTGTGCAGCTGGCACTCGAGTCAGACAGTGAGGAGGCTGGAGAAGATGTGGTGCCAGAGGCGGGGATTCAGCCAGGGCCTTCAGAACCTCCAGAAGCTCCCTTAAGTGAAGAGGAAGAAGAGGAGGAGCCTCTTCTCAATGCACAGGCACGCAGAGCTGCCAAAAGGCAGGAGTGGCTCCTCAGGAGGAGGTCTCCTGGAGAGTAAGGCTTGAGGCTAATTGGCCACTCCCTTAGCCTATTTAAGGAGGAACACTGACTGAAGCAATTTGCAGGGAACAACTTTGTTCACATACCGTTGTGTCTTGTCTTGCTTATCTTATCAGCTTCCTGCAAATTGCTCCTGGGCATTGTGCCAACCACAGTAAAGCGAGAAATATTCTCCTTTATTGGTATCAGATGGATCTTCCTGGATCTTTTGAACCCTGGTCTTTCTTTTCCCTTGGAAAGTTTTTGGAAGAAAAGAATAGCTTTGTAGAACTGGACCAAATTGTCCATTTTCACAAATCCTTGCCTCTCAGCCAGGAGGATAAATAAAGGAATATATAACAGAAATATTCAGTCCCTGGACATTGGTGTGTGTCCATTGTAACAGCTTGATAGCCATTCTTCTAGATCTTTCAGCTCTCCAATCAGGGGTGAAATCCAGCAGGTTCTGACAGGTTCTGGAGAACCGGTAGCGGAAATTTTGAGTAGTTCGGAGAACCGGCAAATATCACCTCTGGCTGGCCCCAGAGTGGGGTGGGAATGGGGATTTTGCAGTATCCTTCTCCTGGAGTGGGGTGGGAATGGAGATTTTGCAGTATCCTTTCCCTGGAGTGGGGTGGGAATGGGGATTTTGCAGTATCCTTCCCCTGGAGTGGGGTGGGAATGGAGATTTTGCAGTATCCTTCCCCTGGAGTGGGGTGGGAATGGAGATTTTGCAGTATCCTTCCCCTGGAGTGGGGTGGGAATGGGGATTTTGCAGTATCCTTCCCCTGGAGTGGGGTGGGAATGGAGATTTTGCCGTATCCTTCCCCTGGAGTGGGGAGGGAATGGGGATTTTGCAGTATCCTTCCCCTGGAGTGAGGAGGGAATGGGGATTTTGCAGTATCCTTCCCCTGGAATGGGGTGGGAATGGAGATTTTGCAGTATCCTTCCCCTGCCACGCCCACTAAGCCACGCCCACCAAGCCACACCACGCCCACCAAGCCACACCCACCGAACCGGTAGTAAAAAAAAAATTGAATTCCACCACTGTCTCCAACTAATATCTGTTGGCTGGAGACTCTGGAAGCTGAAGTTCAACACAACCGGACATCCGAAGTTGGCATGCATCTGATGCCTTGTTGTCCAAAGATGCAGGTCCTCCCTTTCCTTCAGGAGCTCAAAGTGACACCGATTGTTTTCCTTTCCCCCATTTTTGTGCACAGAATTCAGTGAGGTAGGCTTGGCGAGGGAGAAACAGAATAACAGAGCCAGAAAAGGGACCTTGGAGGTCTTCTAATCCAACCCTCTGATCAAGCAGGAGACCCTATCCCATTTCAGATAAGCGATTGTCCACTCTCTTCTTAAAATCCTCCATTGTTGGAGTAACCACAACTTCAGAAGACAATCCATTCCACTAGTTAATTGTTCTCACCGTTAGGAAATTCAACCTTATTTCTACTTAGTTGCATCCACTGCTTCTTGTCCTGCTTTCGGGCACTTAGTTTGATCCCCTCGTCTTTGTAGGAGCCCCTCAAATATTGAAAGACTACTATTGTGTCTCCATTAGTTCTTCTTTTGTTGTTGTTGTTAGTTGCGAAGTCGTGTCCGACCCATCACGACCCCATGGACAATGTTCCTTCAGGCCTTCCTGTCCTCTGCCATCCTCTGGAGTCCATTGAAGCTCACACCGACTGCTTCAGTGACTCCATCCAGCCCCCTCGTTCTCTGCCGTCCCCTTCTTCTTTTGCCCTCCATCGTTCCCAGCATTAGGCTCTTCTCCAGGGAGTCCTTCCTTCTCATTAGGTGGCCAAAGGATTTGAGTTTCCTCTTCAGGATCTGGCCTTCTAAAGAGCAGTCAGGGTTGATCTCCTCTAGGACTGACCGGTTGGATGGCCTTGCAGTCCAAGGGACTCGCAGGAGTCTTCTCCAGAGTTCAAAGCCTCCATTCTTTGGCTCTCAGCCTTCCGTATGGTCCAACTTTCACAGCCATCATTGCAACTGGGAAAACCATCGCCTTGACTATACGCTCTTTTGTTGGCAGGGTGATGTCTCTGCTTTTTAGTATGCTGTCTAGCTTTGCCATGGCTTTCCTCCCCAGGAGCAAGTGTCTTTTCATTTCTTGGCTGCAGTCCCCATCTGCATTGATCTTGGAGCCCAGGAAGATAAAATCTGTCACTACCTCCATTTCTTCCCCTTCTATTTTGCCAGGAATTGAGAGGGCTGGGTGCCATGATCTTAGTTTTCTTAAGATATACCCAATTCCTACAACCGTTCTTCATATGTTTGAGCCTCCAGGCCCCTAATCATCTTAGCTGCTCTTCTCTGCACTCTTTCCAGAATCTCAACACCATTTTTCTTTAAAAAAATAATGTCGAGACTCTGGAAAGAGTGCAGAAAAGAGCAGCGTAAGGCTGAACCTCTGTGGTTGAGGGTAAAGCTGGTCTAATGCCTTCACCACATCTCACTAAATGCTCCTTCCTTGTGCCCCCACCTCCGGTCGGACATTATGGCACGAAAGTGGGGGGGCTGAAGATTTCAACATCTTGGGGGGGGGAATCCTTTTAAGAAAAATACGGGGAGGATGGAGGCTGCCAAGGGGGACCCCCTTCTTCTCCGAGAACACCTCGCCGTTCTCCTCTTCAAAGTGGCTTCCATTCGTTATTGCCCAAGACCGGGGAAAGTGGCATCTCGTCGGGTAGCTAATCCATTCGCCGGCTTTTGAATTTTTAAAAAAAAAAAGGTGGGGGGGGAACTGGCACATAGGGTGGTGGGTGGTGGATGAGAACGGATCTCCAGGGCCTTCCAACACGAGGAAGCAGCAGGCATCTAACTAGCGTTGGAAGTGAAGTGCCTGGACTTGCTGGAAGCATGTGAATTTCAAGGCGTTTTGTTCGGGCGGAAGATGATTTAAAGGCTAAGTACCTTCTCTCGGTTGGAGAGACGGGAGGGGAAGAGAGAGAGAGAGAGAGAGAGAGAGAGAGAGAGAATGAATCTCGGCTCTGCCGGCAGGAAAGGCAGATTCCCAGTCATTTGCGAGACCAGCGTGGGCTTTTCCTGGCCTAATGGGATGTAGTTGTGCATTCATAATTAAAGCAAGGAGGAGAAGGAGCTCCCCGATCGCTGGAGTCTTCAGGTCTTCAAGGCCTAGGAGGTGCTGGGTCGAGGCCCTGCCACGCGGAGGGGGCTTTGAAGACAGAGAAGGCACATCAGAAGACACTGGTCCCATGTTTTTGGCACGGAGAGAGACTCTCCCACGGATTTATTTCGTTTGCAAGTAGCTCTCCACTTACAACAGTTCATTAAGCTTGCTTAAAAAAAAAAAAAAAAAGTAGAATGGAGCTGGAAGGGACCTTGGAGGTCTTCTAGTCCATCCCCCTGCTCAATTAGGAGAAACTATACCATTTCAGGAAGGAAGGAAGGAAGGAAGGAAGGAAGGAAGGAAGGAAGGAAGGGGAAGGGACAGAGGAAAGAAGGAAAGAAGGAAAGAAAGAAGTAGGAAGGGCAAGAGAGAGAAAGGAAGGAAGAAAGAAAGAGAAAGAAAAGGAAGGAAGGAAGGAAGGAAGGAAGGAAGAAAAAGAAAGGAAAAGAAGTAGGGAGGGCAAGAGAGAGAGAGGGAAGGAAGGAAGAAAGAAAGGAAGGGAGGGAGGAAAGAAGGAAAGAAAGAAGTAGGAAGGGCAAGAGAGAGAAAGGAAGGAGAAAGAAAGAAAAGAAAGAAAGAAAGAAAAAAGAAAAAAGAAGTAGGGAGGGCAAGAGAGAGAGAGAGGAAGGAAGGAAGAAAAAGAGGAAGGGAGGGAGGAAAGAAGGAAAAGGAAAGAAGGAAAGAAAGTAGGAAGGGCAAGAGAGAGAAAGGAAGGGAGGGAGGGAGAGGGAGGGAGGGAGGGAAGGAAGGAAGAAGAAAAGGAAGTTGAAGGGACCTTGGAGGTCTTCTAGTCCAGCCCCCTGCTCAAGCAGGAGAACCTATACCATCTCAGATAAGTGACTGTCCGGTCTCTTCTTAAAAACCTCCGGTGATGGAGCACCCACAATTTCTGGTGGCCAGCTGTTCCACTGGTTAATTGTCCTCGAACCGTTCAAAGTTACAACGAGACCGAAAGCAGTGACATATGACCATTTTTCACAGTTACGACCTTTGCAGCATCCCGATTAATTTTGATCACCTGACCATGCAAACGGTCGTAAGTGTGAAAAATGGTCATCGGTCACTTCTTTCAGTGCCATCGTAACTTCGAACGGCCACTAAAGGAGCTGTTGTAACTTGAGGATTCCCTGTAACAGGAAAATAAAAACCGAAAAGGAAAAAGCTAAGAGACGGGACACGGAACACATTCAGATGCACAGGGAACAAACCTAGAATTTTTTCTCCGGGATGGGCCAGGTCCCCAAAAACCTTTCTGGAAAAGGCGGGAAAACCCCAGAATGGGACAGTAAAAATCAAAACGATTTGATTTTAGGAATGTAGCTCAGAACGACAAGGCCCAAAAAAACCCTAGCTGTAATTAGCAGGAAGAATTTAATTGCCCTTTTGCCAACGTAACTGATTATGGTAGACTGATGTGAATTTTAATTAGAGTAGTAATCGTTCAAAACTTCAAAAATATTGTAGTCATTTCTGATTAACCGGAGAGATGATGCATAGCTCTAAAGCTTGGTTGCAGTTTATTTTTTTTGTCTGGTACGATAGACTGTGATTGTATATGTCTAAAACTGTTGAAAAATCTTACAAGTTGTTTAACTTGTTAATGTTAATGTAGGTTTTTTTTTTTTTCCCCTGACAAAGTACAAAAGGGTAAATTTAAAATGTAAAGAAATGTATTTCCTATTGAGGATTGAATCGTAAACTGAGATCCATTCAAAAGGCAGGAAATTGGAGTCATCATTTTGTACTTCGATTATATTGTAGAATAGAAAATACTGAATTTTTAGGGATTTTATGCCAATTTTTTTTTTTCCAAACATAAACATAAAATATATCTTTCAAAAACGAAGTCTCGATCCGGTCATAAATAGGTACAACCGCTTACATTTCTTTAACAAGCTCCATTCACAATTTCCCATTACATCTTTTAAAATTAGAGATCAGAACATAAATTTTTTTTAGCATAAATTCTAACATCTTAATCTAAACCATTCTATTATATCACCACAAATTTAATTTCCAGATAAACTTAACTCATTTTTATAGACATTTATAAATCCAAATGATAACTGGTTCTTTCCCAAGCTCCCTTCAGTACGTCTTTTAACATCAATATCAAAACATTAATCTTAAAAAATATTCTAACCTCTTAATCTAATTATCTACCTTACAATTTTATCACCACAGATCTTATTTTCAAATTAAGCACAACTCTATTTTCATTTCAATTCATAGGACAAAATTCTATCCATATTTCTTAAACTCTAGGCCCATTTCATCAAATCTTTAAATCTTAAGCTTTATCAATTTACCTTTAAGGATTTTATGCCAATTTTTGATGTTCACTTTCAAAGTTTTGTTCATAAAAAAAGGGAAAAAAAGAATAGTAATTGTTCACGACATTTATTTATTTATTTATTTATTTATTTATTTATTTATTTATTTATTTATTTATTTATTTATTTATTAATTAATTATATTTCTATACCGCCTTTCTCCCGTAGGACTTAAGGCGGTGTACAGTCAAGAAAAATATAGATACACAAACATCATAAAATTGCTAATTAAAATTATTATTATAACATAGTTTGGCCCAATTAAATAGAACCTAAAATTAGATTACATTTTAAAAAACATTCACATGTTCACTTGTCTGGATAAATCAATTTAGCCCTAGTTGGTGTGCCATAAATACATCCCCATCCCATCCCAATATAGCTGCTCAATTTTGGAAATGAAAAAAATAAATAATCTTTTTCGGCCTCCGAACTCCACCTTTTCTGATGAGATTTTGGAGAGGTGGAACGAAGGAAGAAGGTTCGGGGATTACGTTCCCAGGTTCTGCTTTTTAAATTTGCTTGTGAGTTTTAAAATGTCAACGTTGAGTTGGTATTTGGGGGGTGGGGGGTGGGAGGAATGGGGAACGTTGCAGCTGTGATCCAGTTGTGTCTGGTGATGGTGAACCACAAGAGAGGAAGCAGGTGGCAAAGAGGGGGAGAAAAAATTCTGATTGTTTTGCAACTGGACTTTGGCTGTTTTTCAGCCCGCCCGTTTTCGGAGTCTCCCGCCGACACTTAATGGTCATTTGATACTCTTGGGATAATCGGAGACATTGGATCGCCAGGAAAGAACAGCAAATAGTTCCCAAATGCTGTTATTTTCAGACTTTAGAAAGTTTGCATGAGTTCAATCCTCCAGTCTTAACTTGTAGGGCTGCTGTCTAGTGCAGAGGTCTTCAAACTTGACAGCTTTAAGACTTGTGGACTTCGATTCCCAGAATTCTCCAGCCAGCGTAAGTTGAAGTCCACAAGTCTTAAAGCTGCCAAGTTTGAAGACCTCTGGTCTAGTGTCTTGGGCGATGGGCTTTGGTTGGGGCAGGTTTTTGCTTTTCAGAACCAAGCTCTTTGAAATCAAGGTGAACCCCTCAATGCAAATCATGCAATCCAGCCAGGGATCTCCAGCTCTAACGTCTGCCAAATATAATCAGGTCTCGGGTTTGGAAAGCCTAACTTCAAGAGATGCTCAACAGGGCAGGAACCTCAATTTCTTGAACAATTGAAGGGACTAAGCACAGGTTCACTGGAAGAGGGTTGCAGAATTAGAGAGCAGCCGCACCAGAGGGGTCTAACGGCAACTCTCCATGGCCAACTTGCCACAGCCAACTTGTCACGGCCAACTTGTTATGGCCAACTCGTCATGGCCAACCAGCATGGCCAACTCATCATGGCCAACTTGCCATGGCCAACTCACTGTGACCAACATGCCACAGGCAACTCATCACAGCCAACTAATCATGGCCAACTTGTCTCGGCCAACTCATCATGGCTAACTCATCATGGCCAACATGCCACAGCCAACTCATCATGGCCAACTCACCATGGCCAACATGCCACAGCCAACATGCCACAGCCAACTCATCACGACCAACTCTCCATGGCCAACTCACCACGGCCAATTCGTCATGGCCAACTCACCATGGCCAACTCGTCATGGCCAACTCTCTATGGCCAACTCACCATGGCCAACACATCATGGCCAATTTGCCACAACACAACCTGCTGCAGGACAAGAGTTACACCAATATCGAAGAAATAGTGGCATCAAATCATTAAAGAAAAGGATGCCAAAGGAGGGACCAAATTAAATGTGAATGACAAAAATTAAAAAAATATTTAAACAACAGCTGGTCTTCGACTTACAACAGTTCATTGAGTGACCTTTCAAAGTTAAAAACAATGGCACTGAAAAAAGTGAGTTATGACTTTGGGGATTTGGGGAGCAATTGCGGTATCAATTGTGGTCACAAGTCGAGGACTACCTGCATTTTAAATAATGAAATTGAATTGTTGAATTATCTCGGGATGAGTGTCCCATGGCGAGTTGGCTGTGGTGAGTTGGCTATGATGAGTTGGCTGTGGTGAACCATGCCATTCCATGCCAGAAACCATCAGGCGCAAGACTCGGTGCATTTTCAGAGACGGTGCCACGCTCTCTCTGCCACACCAGGCGCGTGGGACAGGACGGATGCTAGCAACATCTGTCTTCTGCCGTGCCGATATTCCCTCTCCTTGTCAACAGAAAAATCTGGATTGGGGATTGGGGACTCACGTCGGTTCTTTCCCCCATCCCTCCGAGCCCTGGGGTGTTTTGCAATATTTTAGACGCTTTTGATTCTGACATCCCTATTAAATATTTCGCGGTCCCCAATTGCTCGCCTTGATTAATTGAGAAGACTTGACAGATCAACACCCAGTAGTTAATTAAGTTTTACAGTTCTCCTGTCTTCTTCTAGCCCGCCCCGCTCCTCTCCTTTCCCCGCTGGTGACAGGCCATTCTTCTGGACACTACAACGAATGGCAGGTTTTACACAACTGGGATCCCCGCCCGCTCTTCTTGATCATCTGGCTTTGCCGGAGTTTCGCCCGACGAGGACATTTGGCGGCCTTAAGACATCCTGCCAAGTTTTAGACCTCGGTGTTCTCCACACTGCCGTCCCCGTCGCCATCATTTCGCCGAATCGACTTAATTAGGAACACGTCGGCGGTGGCGTTTGGAAGGCGCCTGACGTATCTCTCGTCAGCCGCTTGCTCCGAGCAGCCTGAAGTTTTGGTGCCGCTAAACAAACAAACAAACGGCTTATCGCGCTCTCGGCTCCCATTGATCTGGCGGGGCTGAGACGATGCCGTACATTGAAAGACGCTGTCGAAAGCCGATCATTAAAATCTGGGGGAGAAGAAGGGACAGGCGAATGTAAACCGAGAGAAAGGAATAGAAATCCCGCATGGCTCTTGGCAGAAGGGAGCTGTCGGATTCCTTTTCTCAAAGCGTTTTTTTTTTAAATTTCTTCTCCAGGCCCGTAGTTAGCTGTTTTCCTTTTTCCAGAACTCCTGTGTATAATGGGTGCAAAGTATTTTACCAAGGCTGAGATCTTACTGTGGATTTGTAGGTCGTGAGGAAGTTAACCAGGAAAAGGGAGCATTGTTTCCCGATGTGTGTGAAGCCTCCACAAGACTTTCTTCTCCTGCATTAGTCGGTTTCTAACTCCCTTCCTTCCTTCCTTCCTTCCTTCCTTCCTTCCTTCCTTCCTTCCTTCCTTCCTTCCTTCCTTCCTTCCTTCCTTCCTCCCTCCCTCCCTCCCTCCCTCCCTCCCTCCCTCCCTCCCTCCCTTCCTTCTTTTCTTCTCTCCTTGATGAGTTTCCACCCATTGCTTCTTGTCCTGCCCTCAGGTGCTTTGGAGAATAGCTTGACTCCCTCTTCTTTGGAGCAGCCCCTGAGATATTGGAAGACTGCTATCATGTCTCCCCTAGTCCTTCTCTTCATCAAACTAGACATACCCAGTTCCTGCATTCGTTCTTCATATGTTTCAGCCTCCAGTCCCCTAATCCTCTTGGTTGCTCTTCTCTGCACTCTTTCTAGAGTCTCCACGTCTTTTTTACATCGTGGCGACCAAAACTGAATGCAGAATTCCAAGTGTGGCCTTACCAAGGCCTTATAAAGTGGTATCAACACTTCACGTGATCTTGATTCTATTCCTCTGTTTATGCAGCCCAGAACTGTGTTGGCTTTTTTGGCAGCTGCTGCATATTGCTAGCTCATATCTGTCCACTAGGACTCCAAGATCCCTCTCACGGTTACTACTATTGAGCAAGGTACCACATATACGGTACCTGTGCATTTTGTTTTTCCTCCCTAAATGTAGAACCTTCCTTTTTTCACTGTTGAATTTCATTTTCTTAGATAGCGCCCAATGTTCAAGTCTGTCCAGATCCTTCTGTATCTTGAGCCTATCTGCTGGAGTGTTGGCTATTCCTGCCAGCTTGGTGTCATCTGCAAATTTGATGAGTTCCCCATCTATCCCCTCGTCCAAGTCATTGATGAAGATGTTGAAGAGCCCTGGGCCTAAAACAGCCTTGGGGTACTCCACTGCATACTTTCCTCCATGTAGATGCAGTTCCATTGAGGACTACACGTTGAGTGCAGTTGGTCAGCCAGTTATGAATCCATCTGGTGGTGATGCTGTCTAACCCACATCTAGTAGTAGGTTATGGTCTACTTTATCAAATGCTTTACTAAGAGTCCCTTGGGAGTTGGGCGGCATAGAAATGCAACAAAATAAAATAAATAAATAATAAAGTCCAAGTAAATTATATCGATAGCATTCCTCTGGTTCACTAATTTTGTCACTTTGTCAAAGAATGCAATAAGATTAGTCTGGCATGATCTGTTTTTGACAAACCCATGTTGGCTTTTGGTTATTACTTGTTTCTAGGTGTTCGGTGATTTGTTGTTTGATTATCTTTTCCAGAATCTTCCCTGGTATTGAGGTCAGGCTGATAGGTCTGTAGTTTCCTGGATCTATTTTTTTTTCCTTTTTTGAAGATGGGAAAAAGAGGTTGAGACTCTAGAAAGAGTGCAGAGAAGAGCAACCAGGATGATGAGGGGACTGGAGGCTAAAAGATGCGATGAACGGTTGCAGGAACTGGGCATGGCTAGTCTAGTGAAGAGAAGGACCAGGGGAGACAGGATAGCCGTCTTCCAATATTTGAGAGGCTGCCACAGAGAGGAGAGGGTCAAACTATTCTCCAAAGCACCTGAAGGCCAGACAAGGAACAATGGATGGAAACTGATCAAGGAGAGATTCAACCTGGAAATAAGGAGAAATAAGGAGAAGAACAATCAACCCATGGAACAGAGGTTGCCTTCAGAAGTTGTGGGAGCTTCATCACTGGAGGCTTTCAAGAAGAGACTGGACTGCCACCTGTCAGAAATGGTGTAAGGTTCCTGCTTGACCTGGGGGTTGGACTAGATGACCTCCAAAGTCCCTTCCAACTCTGTTATTCTGTTATTCTATTCATCTGTTAATCTGCTAATTGCAGGATCTGGGAATCAAGTGAATTCTGCCTAGAAGTAAAGTGAGCACCGCCAGCCATATCTTCTTGGTCAAACTGTCTCTAGCTTCTAATACTCTCGTTTCTGTCTGTCGTCAAATTCAACCAATTTTTTTTCTCTCTCTCTTTTTCCTTCCAGCGCTCCGATGCCCTACCTCATAGGAATTCATTTGAGCCTGATAGAGGTGAGTCTTTTTGGTCTGTTCAGCCTGAAAACCGGGTTGAAGTGTGTCATAAACTTCCCCTCTCAATTTGTTCCTGGCAGAAAGTTTTTCGGTAACTGTCAGGCACCCCCAAAGCTAAAAACAGTTGTTGTTTTTTTCCCTTTTAAGCTGTAAACCATTTCAGGCATTTTTTTTTTAAATTTGATTTATATGCCGCCCTTCTCCGGAGACTCAGGGCGGCTTACAGTGCGTTAAGCAATAGCCTTCATCCTTTTGTATATATTTATACAAAGTCAGCTTATTGCCCCCACAAACCGGGTCCTCAATTTACCTAACCTTAGAAAAGATGGAAGGCTGAGTCAACCTTGATCCTGGCAAGATTCGAACTTACTTTAATTGCAGACAGCTGGTGTTAAATTACAGTGCTTAGTCTGCAGAGCTATCCAGGCTCCTCATTTGAGGGGGGTGGGGAATATATGAGACTAGAAAGAATGCAGAGAAGAGCAACCAAGATGGTTAGGGGACTGGAGGATAAAATGTATGAAAAATGGTTGCTGGAACTGGATATGCCTAGTTTATTTATTTATTTATTTATTGGTTCAATTTATATGCCGCCCTTCTCCGGAGACTCAGGGCGGCTTCCAACGCATTAAGCAATAGCCTTCATACTTTTGTATATACCTGCTTAGTAGGGCTTTCGGCCCCACCTAAGCGGTGTTCTTTTTTATACAAAGTCATCTTATTGCCCCCACAATCCTGGTCCTCATTTTACCTACCTCGGAAGGATGGAAGGCTGAGTCAACCTTGAGCCTGGTGAGATTTGAACTTGCAGTAATTGCAGGCAGCTGGTGTTACTTAACAGCATTTAGTCTGCTGCGCCACCAAGGCTCTTCCTAGTTTAATGAAAAGAAGGACTAGGGGAGTCACGATAGCAGAGGTGGGATTCAGCAGGTTCTGACCAGTTCTGGAGAACCGGTAGTGGAAATTTTGAGTAATTCAGAGAACCGGTAGTAAAAATTCTGACTGCCTCCGCCCCCATCTATTCTCTGCCTCCCAAGTCCCAGCTGATCGGGAGGAAATGGGGATTTTGCAGTAACCTTCCCCTGGATTGGGGAGGGAATGGAGATTTTACAGTATCCTTTCCCTGCCATGCCCACCAAGCCATGCCACACCCACCAAGCCACACCCACAGAACCGGTAGTAAAAAATTTTGAAACCCACCACTGCATGATAGCAGTCTTCCAACATCTCAGGGTCTGCCCCAAAGAAGAGGGAATCAAGCTATTCTCCAAAGCACCTGAAGGCAAGATAAGAAGCAACGGGTAGAAACTCATCAAGGAGAGAAGCAATTTAGAACTAAGGAGAAATTTCTTGACAGTTAGAATAATTCATCAATGGAACGACTTGCCACCAGAAGTTGTAAATACTCCAACACTGGAAGTTTTTAAGAAGAGGTTGGATAACCATTGGTCTGAAGTGATGTAGGGTTTCCTGCCTAAGCAGGGGGTTGGACTAGAAGACTTCCAAGGTCCCTTCCAACTCTGTTATCCTAAATAAAACAAGTTTGTCAGGATCTTTTTGGATCCTGAGCGTGTCTTCTGGGGGGTGTTGGCCATCCCTGCCAGTTTAGTATCATCTGCAAATTTGATGAGTTCCCCTTCTATTTCCTCACCCGAGTCATTAATGATAACTGTCTTCCAGTATTTGAGGGGCTGCCAGAAAGAGGAGGGGGGGTGTCAACGTATTCTCCAAAGCGCCAGAAAGCAGGACAAGAAGCAACGGATGGAAACTAATCCAGGAGAGAATCAACCTAGAACTAAGGAGGAATTTCCTGACAGTTGGAACAATTGACCAGTGGAACAACTTGCCACCAGAAGTTGTGAATGCCCCAACGCTGGAAGTTTTTAAGAAGAGATTGGACAGCCACTTGTCTGAAACGATATAGGATTTCATGCTTGAGCAGGGGGTTGGACTAGAAGACCTCCAAGGTCCCTTCCATACTCTGTTATTCTGTTATACTCCAGGAAAATGTAGGGTTTTGCTTGCGATGCAGATAGGCTGTATGTTCCTTGAGAGTTAAAATATCAAACCTATCCATAACTTGTTGGTATGACTGGAAACCTCTCCACTGAAATGAAGTTATTTTGGGGGTGGGGGGGTATGTGTTTGTTCAAAGACCTGTTTCTGTTTTAGAAACCCACCCCAGTTTCCCAAAAGTGGAATTTTTCCCCCCGATCCCTTTCTTCCCGAGTTCTCTGTCATCACCTAATCATTCATTCCGCTTACGATTTCTATTTAGCCATCTCTAAAGCAACTTCAAAGGAGGCGGAAAAGTTTGTCAGGCACCGCACACAAGACAGACAGGAGGGTTTTGTTTTTTTTCCTGTCATATGAATAATGGACGATTTTTTTTTTTTAATGGCACTAGCCATTCAAATTCCGGAAAACAGAAGGATAAGCTCCGTTAAATTGCCAGCAGATAAGATCATCAGAGCATCTCGCCCTCACCGTTCCTCCCTCTCACTTCGTGGGTTTTTCTTTTTTTTTCGTGGCTGGAGCCAAAATCAGTTTTTCCGTTCACACTGGGTAGCATTTGAAACTGTTCAGATCAGGGGTCCCCAACCTTTCGGACCTCAGGGACCACTAAATTCATAAGTTTAAATCCCGCAGACCACTAATACGATCTGCCTAAGGACCGGCTGGGTGGGCGTGGCTAGGTGATCATGTGACTGGGTAGGCGTGGCCAACTCAATGTCACTCACGTTGAGGGGCGCCTCACCAGCCTCTATGCACCCCTCCCCTGCCAGCCACTCCTCCTCGCTGCCCGCCCGGGCTCCTTAGGGCCCCAACAGGAAGCAGTTGTTGGAGCTAAGCAGCCACCACGAGAAAGAGTTGGCAAAGCAACTCAGTTCAAATTGGATCTGGCTGAGAAGGAGGCTCAGCAGAAGCACCTCACTGAGGACTAGAGGGTTTCCAAGACCTGCGGGAGTGCAAGGCCAGGTACCAGCGCCTGGAGGCTCAGCGGGCTGAGATGGTCAGCCAGTTCCAGGCCATGATGCTGTCCCACTGGAACGAGGCCCTCCAGCTCTTCGCCACCAGCGGCTCTTCCCTCCAGCCTTCGCCCAAAGCCCCACACCAGGAGGCTGAAGCAGACCCCAAGTTGGAATTTCTGACCCCCTCCGACCCACACAAAAAGACCCCCAAAGGGGGAGACTCTCTGCAGCAACACAAACGTTCATTGCACGTATCTGTCCCAGGGGCCGCAGTTTGAGTACCCTTGATTTAGTGCAATATAAAAAAATGCAAATAATTGTTCTGCGGACCACCAAAATTTTCTCATGGACCACCAGTGGTCCACAGAGCACTAGTTGGTGACCGCTGATTCAAATGGTTCTGTATGAGCCTCAAGAAGTAAAGGTTTTTGCATGGTTTCCTTGTTGATGGAAATCTTCTCGGCCCTGGACCTTGGAAGGTCTTTCAGTAGATTCTCTCTTCATTTCCCCTACCTGAGGACCTGTTGAAAGCCTGATGGAGGATTCACATCTAAGGGAGAGAAAAACTGGTTGTGACATGAATCAGCAGGTTTGACCTCCAAACCTTATTTTAGAGGATTTTTTTCCTTGTTGTGACATTTCTGACTGACACTGCTTTAGAAGATGTTTGCAGCTGAGAGCATCCAGGAAGGATGTTCCGACAGGGCTAGCCAAGTAGAATAGATTAGAGCTGGAAGGGACCTTGGAGGTCTTCTACTCCAGCCCCCTGATCAAGCAGGAGAACCTATACCATCGCAAACAAGTGACTGTCCAGTCTCTTCTTAAAAAATTCCAGTGATGGAGCACCCACAATTTCTGGTGGCAAGCTGTTCCACTGGTTAATTGTCCTCACTGTTGGGAAGTTTCTCCTTAGTTCTAGGTTGCTTCTCTCCTTGATGAGTTTCCATCCGTTGCTTCTTGTCCTGCCTTCTGGTGCTTTGGAGAATAATTTGATCCCCTCTTCTTAGTGGCAGCCCCTCAAATACTGGAAGACTGCTATCATGCCACCCTTGTTACAAACACTTTTCAAACAAGGGTCTACATGGATCAGCCATGCACCTCTTCTACATTTGTTGAGAAAGTGGTCTCCAAAATTAGCAGGAGATGCACTTTCTACGCACCTGGGCCACCATTTTGGAGAAGGCTACAAAGGAGTTAGGACCCTTGAGATTTGTTGTTGTTAGTTGCGAAGTCGTGTCCGATCCATCGCGACCCCATAGACCTCGTTCCTCCAGGCCTTCCTGTCCTCTACCATCCTCTGGAGTCCATTTAAGCTCACACCGACTGCTTCAGTGACTCCATCCAGCCACCTCATTCTCTGCCGTCCCCTTCTTTTGCCCTCCATCGTTCCCAGCATTAGGCTCTTCTCCAGGGAGTCCTTCCTTCTCATTAGGTGGCCAAAGCATTTGAGTTTCCTCTTCAGGATCTGGCCTTTTAAAGAGCACTCAGGGTTGATCTCCTCTAGGTTTGACCCTTGAGGTTATCAGCCAGCATTTTCCAATTCAGAAACAATTTTCATGGACCAGAACTGAGCTCTAGAAAGCTGCATCAGCAATTTCCCGTTTTCAAATATTTTGCCGTCGCACGCACCTGATCCGTTGTGTGAAAAAAAATGGCTAAGATTTCATCTTCAACAGAAGCTGAAGCCATTTCTCCTTGGAGATCGATTGCTGCGATCTATAAAAGTCTATAGACCACATTGTAATTCTGGAGTTTCAAAGATGTCCTTCAGAGCTCATTCATGATTTTAGATCAGCTTAAAGGAAATGGGATGCGGTGGCTCAGTGGCTAAGACGCTGAGCTTGTCAACTGAAAGGTTGGCAGTTCAGCGGTTCAAATCCCTAGCGCCACGTAACGGGGTGAGCTCCCGTGATTTGTCCCAGCTTCTGCCAACCTGTTCTGTCCCCGTACCCCACACGCACCACCACAGACGGCCCGGAGTTAATAAGCCACACGACAAAACTCTTTGAAGATAAAACTGGCAGCAACCCAGTGGCTAGCTGCCAATTCAGACTTTACTCACACAAAACAAAGATTAGACTGCAAGCATTCCGATAAAACAGGCAGAGTTTCAACAATACAAGGATTAATCCAAATGCAGCCCGATAAAGCAGGCAAAGTCCAGTTCTGTGCGCCTTTGGCGTTGAGTCACGCCGGCCACATGACCACGGAGACGTCTTCGGACAGCGCTGGCTCTTCGGCTTTGAAACGGAGATGAGCACCGCCCCCTAGAGTCAGGAACGACCAGCACATATGTGCAAGGGGAACCTTTGCCTTTTTAAAGGAAATGGGTCCCTGTGTTAGCTACCAGTAAAATTTGGGGGCATCCTCTGAAGACTATGGTACCTTCTCAATGTCAATATTGGTTGGCTGGTGAGTGGGCGGAAGACAGAAGCCATCTGCTGCCTGGGAGTCAAAGGGTTCAGAGGTCAAAGGAGGTATGTTGCTTAACCATACCCGTCTGTGGAGTAGCCCCTTTCAGATTGTAAATCAAGAGGGTGATTTTAATTAAAAGCTTTCCTTTACCGGGATCGTAAAAGGAGATCTCCGGTCTCTTATCCCCTCCGTGAGCCACCAAATCGATTCACTATTATTGTTTGCAACTTTTCCTGTAGCTTCCAGGTTTCCACAGACTGCTCGGAGCGTTGTGTCCAGATCATTGGGAGACCGATGCACTCCTAGAAAAAGGGAGTTTTGCAAATCTTGCCGAACTGCTCAACGATTTAAAGCGGGCTTTTGCTGCTTTTTCCTTCAAAGGGACTGGAAAGGGGCTGCAGAAATAGAAACAGTCGATCCACTCTAGTTGAGTTGATTAATTGATGGCGCCATTTTTAATTTTTTTTGTGGGGGGGCCAAGGGGACGAGTCCTCATTGATGTCCCTGAGAATCAAAGACATGTTTTATCACTTTGTCAAAGAAGATACATCACCCGTGTCAATTGAAGGACCGTTATCTACTTTAAGAGAGACTAAGTGGACATTTATTTAAGTGGAGTAAAGTCAGGCCAAAATCCTGCTCTCGGGAAGCAATTCCTGAGCAAAGAGTGATGGGTTTATTTCAGATTCGCTGTTACCCTCCAAACTAGGGGTCCCCAACCTTTTGGACCCCAGGGACCACTAAATTCATAATAGACCACTAATATGAATTTTTTTAAAAAAGATAAATAGTATTTAGTGCAATATAAAAAATGCAAATAATTTTTCTGTGGACCACCAACATTTTCTCATGGACCACCAGTTGGTGAACGCTGCTCCAAACGGCATCAAGTTTGACAACTGAAATGACATGCTGGGACTTCTCCTCCGGGGCGAATTTTTGGGAACAATTCAAGAGACGAGATTATGATTTTAGTTGTTCCAGTAGTGGCCAGAATTGTGAAAACCTTTTGGGAAAAGTGTATTTTTGAGGTTTGATGGCTAATAACAGTCCTCGGAGTCCTCGGAGAGTGGGCGGTATAGAAATGTGAATAATAAAATAAATAAATAAATATTATATATAACTCTACATGGGGCTCCCCTTGGGGTGCACCCAGAGGCTCCAGTTGGTCCAGAATGCGGCCGCATGGGGGATTATGGGAGCGATGGGGCGCTCCCATGTGACACCTCTCCTGCGCGAGCTGCAGTGGTTTCCTGTGGTCTTCCGGGTGGGCTTCAAGGTGTTGGTGACCACCATGGCTTAGGGCCGGGGTATCTATGAGACCGCCTTCTGCCGCCAATAGCCTCCCACTGGCCAGTTCGCTCGCACAGAGAGGGCCTCCTCAGGGTGCCGTCGGCCAGACATTGTCGGCCGGCGACCCCCAGGGGGAGAGCCTTCTCTGTGGCAGCACCCGCCCTCTGGAATGACCTACCCCCAGAGATACGCACGATACCAGACCTCCGGACTTTTCATCGGGCTCTGAAAACACATCTATTTCATCTAGCCGGGCTGGCTTGACACCACCCTTGCAGTTTTAATTTGTAATTGGTTTTAACTGGGTTATTTTAAATTGATGGCCAAAATTATTTAATGTCTTTTAAATTGTTTTTAAATTTTATATGTTGTGTTTTACCGTGGCTGTTCACCGCCCTGAGTCCTGTTGGAGAAGGGCGATATACAAATTAAATAAATAAATAATAAATAAATAAATAAATAAATAAATAAACAAATAAATAAAACTAAACTTTTAAAGTTAGGAATCCTAACCCTGACCCTAACCCTAACCGGAGGTGGGTTTCAGCAGGTTCTGACCAGTTCTGGAGAACTGGTAGCAGAAATTTTGAGAAGTTCGGCGAACCGGTAGTAAAAATTCGGACTGCCCCACCCCCCCATCTATTCTGTGCCTCCCAAGTCCCAACTGATTGGGAGGAAATGGGGATTTTGCAGTAACCTTCCCCTGCCATGCCCACCAAGCCATGCCACGCCCACCAGGCCACACCCACAGAACCGGTAGTGAAAAAATTTGAAATCCACCACTGACCCTAACCCTAATCCGACTAGGTGGCTCAGTGGCTAAAGATACTGAGCTTGTCGATCAGAAAGGTCGGCAGTTCAGCGGTTCGAATCCCTAGTATAGGTCTCCTGCGTGAGCAGGGGGTTAGACTAGATGACCTTCCAAGGTCCCTTCCAACTCGGCAACTGTTACTGTTATATGTGTATTTGGGGACGAGAAAATTGGAGACAACTGCATTTTGAAAAACACGCTGAACAAACACATATGGGAAATCTCTTGAGTTTTGGACCTAAATAATTACTCGCTTCTCCCCCGTTTCATTTTCAGAAAGTCAGAACTATTTCTCTGGATGATGTGGTCATCCTAAATGTGGACACCAACACACTGGAAACCCCTTTTGACGATCTACAAAGCCTCCCCAATGACGTAGTGAGTACACTTATCATTTCTCCCTGGGTTTTTTTCTTGTAACGCTCATAGGATGTTGTGGCCTGTCAGCGGCCTGTGCAGATTGTAGCTGATTCTGACAACGAGGAGGCTGGTGTGGTGTTGCTCCAGCAGCCTGTGCAGCTGGCACTCGAGTCAGACAGTGAGGAGGCTGGAGAAGATGTGGTGCCAGAGGCGGGGATTCAGCCAGGGCCTTCAGAACCTCCAGAAGCTCCCTTAAGTGAAGAGGAAGAAGAGGAGGAGCCTCTTCTCGATGCACGGACGCGCAGAGCTGCCAAAAGGCAGGAGTGGCTCCTCAGGAGGAGGTCTCCTCGAGAGTAAGGCTTGGGGCCAATTGGCCACTCCCTTAGCCTATTTAAGGAGGAATGCCGACTGAAGCAATTTGCAGGGAACAACTTCTTTCACATACCTTCGTGTCTGCAAAACTGCTTCTGGGCTTTCTGCCAACTCTAGTAAGACTGTGATTTACCTTATCTTAGAATTTTGGGAGGCTGTTAAGACAATTCCTTAACAGCCTTTGAATGATAAAGATTCAGTTACTTTGAGTAAATAAGCTTTGTATAGAGTTTGTGTGTGCTGCGTTCTTTGGGCTCCGTAGCTGGGGCAGAACATAGGATCTTCTACTCTGGTTCTCCTAAACGGAGGTCCACTGAATAAAATTTTGCAGTCAACTCATGGAAATGTTGAATAAAATCCTTAATCCTTACCACGTGCAGGATGGTGAGGTTCACACCATCCGTTGGTTTGGTAAAAGTGGTTTGCCAGGATTGGATGACGGAAGGACTCGCCCTTCAACCTTGGATGGTCACCACCATTGGAGAGATACCTCTGGGTCAGCCGATAGTCCTTAAAATCATCAGACAAGAGATGGGTGGAAGGAGGAGGAGGAGGAGGACTTGCCACTTGCTAGCAAAAATTAAAACCAGCAAATACTCCAGTTGTTGTTGTTGTTAGTTGCGAAGTCATGTCCGACCCATCGCAACCCCATGGACAACGTTCCTCCAGGACTTCCTGTCCTCTACCATCCTCTGGAGTCCATTTAAGCTCACACCGACTGCTTCAGTGACTCCATCCAGCCACCTCGTTCTCTGCCGTCCCCTTCTTCTTTGGCCCTCCATCGTTCCCAGCATTAGGCTCTTCTCCAGGGAGTCCTTCCTTCTCATCAGGTGGCCAAAACATTTGAGTTTCCTCTTCAGGATCTGGCCTTCTAAAGAGCAGTCAGGGTTGATCTCCTCTAGGACTGACCGGTTGGATGGCCTTGCAGTCCAAGGGACTAGCAGGAGTCTTCTCCAGCACCAGAGTTCAAAGGCCTCCATTCTTTGACGCTCAGCCTTCCTTATGGTCCAACTTTCCCAGCCATCCATTGCAACTGGGAAAACCATCGCCTTGACTATATGCACTTTTGTTGGCAGGGTGATGTCTCTGCTTTTTAGTAAGGTCAGTAAAATAGAACCAACCAGCAGGTTTAAAAGCAAAAAAACAAGACCAATCCAGAGTCTTTTTTTTAAAAAAAAGTTTTACTAGATTTTTATTTTTAAATATATATCAATATCAATACATGAAGAGTGTGACCTCTGGGTATAATTCATTTTGATACAAGTCGCAATAATAGTATTAATAATATTGGTTATATTAATCAAACTTACATAATCCTTGTATTAATATATATGTTTTAAAGTAGCTATTCAATATTTCAATATTCCATTTTAATACCAATGGTAATTATTATTTAAGCATACCATCATTTAACCTCTAATCTTTTCATCTAATTAGTGCTTATATTCTATTATATAAAAAGTATACATGCTAATATTCCCCCTATTTCTTATTTCTACCTCTATTCTAGCTTCTAGTCAGGTCACCATTACTTCTCCTAGTGTTAATACAGAGTCTTCAGCAGTCATAGAGCAAACTCGAAGCGGTTATTTTGTTCTAGTTAAATATGTTAAATTTTAGTTAAATTTTAATGTTCAGTTGACTGAGTTTCATGTTTAATGAATAAAGTAAATAATAATGATATATTATTATAATTATTATATTATTTTTGAATGTTCAGTTGACTGAGTTTCATGTTTAATGAATAATAATAATAATAATAATAATAATAATAATAATAATAATAATAACAATAATAATAACAACAACAACAACAACAACAACAACAACAACAACAACAACAACAACTCCATGACCGCGTTGCTGAGATCATTCACTGGAAATTGTGCCAGAAGTTTGGATTTGAGTACAGCAAAAACCACTGGGAACATCAGGTTGAGAAAGTGTTAGAGAATGAGAAACTCAAGATCTTGTGGGACTTTAGGATTCAGACTGACAGGCACTTGGTCCACAACACACCTGACATAACAAGAGTTGAAAAGAAAAAAGTATGGTTCATTGACATTGCAATACCTGCTGATGCATGGATTGAAGATAAGCAGCAAGAAAAAAAATCACAACGTACCGGGACTTGCAAATTGAAGTTGAGCGACTGTGGAAAAAGAAATCGTGTGTTGTCCCAATTGTAATTGGAGCCCTTGGAGCAATACCCAAAGGGCTACCCCGCTATTTAGAAATCCTAAATTTGCCGGACTTGAACATTTTGACTCTACAAAGAACCACCTTACTCGGAACAGCTTACATCCTCCGACAATAACTTAACAGTTCCTAGGTCCTTGGTTAGGACTGGAGCTGCTGAGCTATTAACCAGCCTCAAAGGCTGTGAATCTCACCAAAGATTAACCAATAATAATAACAACAATAATAACAACAACAACTACCCGCAACCTGCATCAACCATTAGCACCAGTCAATGGTGTTTGTGATGCATTTTTGAATGTTCAGTTGACTGAGTTTTATATGTAATGAATAAAAGAGTAATAGTAATAATAGTAATAGAAGAAGAAAAAGAAGATGAAGATGATGAAGATGAAGATGAAGATACTTGGTTGATACCTAGGACGCTGGCAGCAACCCGTATCAACCATCAGCACCAGTCCATGGTATTTGTGACACATTTTTGAATGTTCAGTTGACTGAGTTTCATGTTTAATGAATAAAGTAAATCATCATCATCATCATCATCATCATCATCAAAGAAGTTTGCTTTCTCTCATCCCTGGTGGGTTTTTAAATTTGTTAACCGGGCACCTGAGCACGAAGTTTGTGGGGGGGGGGGGTTGTTTTTTAAATTCGGGCGGTGTTCGACTCCCTTTTTAAAAGCCGCTTGCCTTGAAGGAGGCTTCTGCCCCCCCACCCCTTCTTCTTTTGATACCGTGTTTTTGCAAGTTGGGTGTTTTTTTCCCCTTTGCTTTTATTCATGTTGACAACTCAAAAGCCATGGATCTAATTAAAAGAAATTCCTCTCGCACCTTCGCTGAACCATTTCATTATCCCGGCGCTGCACAGATTGCATTTCGAAACATGGTGATAGCTTAAAGCTGACCTTTCCTTCCCGAACTGCCAAGAGTATAGAAATGTGCTTTAGACGCACACAACTGGGATTCGGTTGTGTGTCTCTGGCGAACGGCTCTGGGAAGAAGCTGCTCCTTCCTGGAGAAACTATGGTCCACGTTGAGGGGCAGGGTGGCCGTAGGGACCCCCACCGTCTTGCAAGGGGAGCCGCTGAAGATGTGGACTTATGGACAACTTTCCCAAGAGTGTCGAACGTCCTGTTCTCAGGATGGAAAAATTTCAGACCAGATGTTGATTTCAGGATTTGAGTCCCACAGATCAGTGGTGGGTTCCTCCCGGTTCGGCCGAGCCGGTAGCGGTGACGATATGACGTTACCGAACCGGTTCTCTTTGTTCAGGAGCTGGGCCCTCCCTCCCACCCACCCCCGCGTTATTCTTACCTTTTATTTGACCCTGCCCCCAATCTATTCGCTGCCTCTGAGTCCCAGCTGATCGGCTAGAAGGAAAAAAAACTGTTTAAACTCTTGCCGCGGGGCTTCAAAGGGCCACCCTACAGTTGATCAGTGTTAAAAGGCAGTGTGGTGGTAGACCGGTGCCTCCAAAAACAAATGAGTAGACTGGGATGCTCGAAAAACAAATGAGTAGACCGGGACGCTCCAAGAACAAATGGGTAGACCAGTACAGCTCTGCAAGCAGTTAAAAGCCTGGTAGACCAGTACCTCTGCTAAATCCTAACAAATTGTCACATGACCATCAAACCATGCCCACAAAATAAGCCACGCCCACAGAACCGGTAGTAAAAAAAATTAGAACCCACCCCTGCCACAGATGTAAAGAAACCTTGAAGAAGAAATTGTTCGTGTCTGTTGCAAATAGCGTCCAAGGAACCAGCATCCACCCATGCTTATTTTCTTCTTATCTTGGCCTTGGGGGGGGGGGACTTTCAAAAGTGACCCCCGTTGTGTCCTGCAATAGGACAGGGAGGAAATTGGCAACAGGGTGCTTTGCTGAAGGTACAACCGTTTGTATGAACCATTCAACATACGCAAGAATAGATCTACGGAGTTAAAAGTCTCAGATTTCTGGAGAGATCCTTATACAGATACAGATGACAGATTAATAGAGTTGGAAGGGACTTTATAGGTCATCTAGTCCAACCGCCCGCTCAACGTTTCTGACAAATGGCTGTCCGGTCCCTTCTTGAAAGTTTCCAGTGATGAAGCTCCCACAACTTCCGAAGGCAACTTCTGTTCCATCGGTTGATTGTTCTCACGGTCAGAAAATTTCTAGGTTGAATCTCTCCTTGGTCAGTTTCCATCCATTATTCCTTGTCTGGCCTTCAGGTGCTTTGGAAAATAGCTTGACCCCCTTCCTCCTCTCTGTGGCAGCCCCTCAAATATTGAAAGACTGCTATCCTGTCCCCGCTGTGTCAGGTTTCGGTGTCGTCTCAAATAAAATAAATTGCATTTCCAAACAAATAGTCTTTGATGAAATCTTTCATTTATTAAGCACGACAATCTGTCCCCGATTATGTCGTAGCCAACACTGACTTCCTGACCCCAAACCTTCCCTTTCAGTTCCCCAATTCTCTGCGTCTCATTGGCCATCTTCCAAATCACTCTCCCCATATCTGCTACTTCAGCTCCCAGGAATGTCCCCCCTCCCATCTCATCTAGGGGATATTATCTTCAGGGAAAATAAGTAGGTGAAAAGTCAAGCGTCCTCTTGCCAGCTGCCCCCTCTTCTCCTCCTTATGTCAACACTGGAACGAATGTAGTTTGGAGTGCTGATACCCTGGTCCTTCTCTTCGCTAGACTAGACATACCCAATTCCTGCAACCGTTCATCGTATGTTTTAGCCTCCAGTCCCCTCTTTGTTGCTCTTCTCTGCACTCTTTCTAGAGTCTCAACCTCTTTTTTATAGTGTGTTGACCAAAATTGGATGCAGGACTCTAGGTGTGGCCTTACTAAGGCTTTATAGAGTGGTATTAGTTCCTCCCTTGATCTTGATTGTATCCCTCTGTTCATGCAATTTAGGATTGCGTTGGCTTTTTTGGCTGCTGCTGCACATGGCTACCTCATACCGTATGTAGCTGATTGTCCACTAAGACTCCACTGCAACTCTTTCTTAAACCATAACTTGTTGTTATTGTTGTTGTTGTTTTTGGTTGTGTTAACAGAGGTTTTTCCAGCCTTGCAGCCTCTGTCTTTTTTGTTCATTCGCTTAGCGTTGAGGAGAGTTGTTGGCTTCCAGGTGCCGTAGCATTTCCCCTTCCCTTGTCGTTTTAAGAACTTGCACTGAAGCTGGAAAACTTTATGGTGGTCGTTAAACCAGCCCAATGGTTTAAGCCAGCCCAAAAGAGCCTTGGTAGCACAGTGGACTAATGCACTGTTATTAACACCAGCTGTCTGCAATTACTGTAAGTTCGAATCTCACCAGGCTCAAGGTTGACTCAGCCTTCCATCCTTTCAAAGGTAGGTAAATTGAGGACCCAGATTGTGGGGGCAATAAGCTGACTTTGTATAAATATACAAAAGTATGAAGGCTATTGCTTAACGCATTGTAAGCCGCCCTGAGTCTCCGGAGAAGGGCGGCATATAAATTAAAGCAAAAAAAACCAAAACCTTACGCCGCTCAAGGACAATGCATTAGGATGCGGGCACGGGGCATTTCATGGCAAAGAAGTTCTGAAAATCTATAATAGAAAAGAGAAATGAGGTTTAGCCACCAGATCTAGGTGTCTGAAGGCGGAACGGAAAAGATACTGAGATATATTTGTCTTCAATTGTCCATGGTGTATCTACTCAACTGTGGCCACTTTAAGATGGGTGGACTTCAACTCCCAGAATTCCCCATCCAGGGATTCTGACATCCAGACATCTTAAGGTGGCCAAGGTTGAGTAGACACCAGGGACACACCTGAGATTCTAGAC
This sequence comes from Pantherophis vulpinus, assembly GCA_037215915.1. NCBI lineage: Eukaryota > Metazoa > Chordata > Lepidosauria > Squamata > Colubridae > Pantherophis > Pantherophis vulpinus. The sequence continues at coordinate 7,272,594 of JAXLNS010000017.1, read as the reverse complement.
CCATGATGACAAATCTATGACATGCGTGCCATAGGTGGCACGCAGAATCTTCTCTATGGGCACGCCAGCCATCACCCTAGCACAGCTCCACTGCGCATGTGTGCGTGCCTCCCATTGGCCAGCTGGGGTGCATGAAGGGGAGGCACACACGCATGTACGGGGAGACGGGCATGTGCGGGAAGCGATTGCATTGGATTTTGGGGGGTTCACATGTGTGCGTGCGCCCCCACGTGCCCCATTTTGGGCCTGAAAGGCCTCCTGCACCAACCTGGAAACCAAACATAGGCGATGGGGGGCGCATGCGTAGGGGACGCAGGCGCATGTGTGGGAGGTGGGACGTATGAATGGGGATGCACGCGCGGGGCGCTCGCATTGCATTTTGGGGGTGCGCACATGCGGTTTGGGCACTCGGCACAAAAAAGGTTCGCCGTCACTGTTCTAGAGTAACATTGCTTTAGAGCTGGGGTGTTCTGTCCCCGTCTCACACACGCACACAAACAGATAGCCAGGGGTTAAATAAAACTGGCAGGCAACAAATTCTTTCGATAAGAGGATTGGCAGCAACCCAGTAGCTGCTTGCCAAGAACTTTACTCATAGAGGGAGGGGTTGTTCCTCCGACAGATAAACACAAACAAGATACACACAGTTCAAGAATTGTCAAGTCCAGTCCATATTAAATCCAAGGCAGATAACGTTGTTTCAAAGATACAATGTGACTCGCTAGTAGTTTGTTCTGTCCGTCACAGAGTCTGAATGGTCACCTCACCCCCTTTTATCCCCTGTGGGGTGTGGTCCAGTGACTCAGCTTAATCTCTGGCATGCCTCCTTTTCTGCTGCGCGCGCCTGTCTCTCCGACGCTGGCGTGGATCCAGCCAAGACTTATCTCCGTCACTGTCCGACTGCGAGGAGATACCTGGCTCCTGGCCAATCTCTTCTCCTTCGGGAGACACCTGAGGCATTGCCAGAGAGGAGGGTCCTGGAGAGGGAGGCCTGGCCCTCTCCTTCATGTTCGGAGCCTTCTCCCTCCGATAAGTCGGCCTCGGGGGTCGGAGTCACAACATGGGGGTCTCCAACCTTGCCAACTTTATGACTTGTGGACTTCAACTCCCAGAATTCCTCCCAGGGATTCTGGGAGTTGAAGTCCACAAGTCATAAAGTTGCCAAGCTTGGAGACCCCTGCTTTAGAGGATCCGAGACAGACACTTGGAATCTGGATTCTTCTGCTCGCTTTTGAGTATTTGTCCAAGTCAGCGAGAGCCGAGATTTGCTCAGTTCCTGTCACGGAATGTTCTTTTGTGCCGATGGTAATGAGACCATCAGGCTGTGTTCACCTGAAGTGCCGCTCTGTGAATCAGAGGCAATTAAACACCTCCGGGATGAAAGGAAGAGGGCAAGGAAGGTTAAGTACGACATCCTCTAAAGCGCAGGTGGCAAGAGCTTCCGAGAAGCCTTGAGGATGCCAGAGGAGTGAAGGGTAGCACCTGTTGACAGGTGGGCAGCACCGTTGGCATCTGGGCTGGGGCAGATCAACCCCGTCTGCTCTAATGAGAAAAGGGGGAGAATCGTATTAGCATCGTCTCTTGTGAAGTCATTACTAAACCAACATCCTGCCTTTACTTGATGCTAGTCTAAAGAAAAGAAGTCAATTTGAGGCACATTTTGCTTTTGGGAAGGTAGACGTAGGGTCTCCAACAAGTTGCATCTTCTCCAGCTTCCATGAAGTTCGGGTAGGGTGCAGCGGTGGGTTTCACATTATGTTACTACCGGTTCGCCGTGGATGCACATGCTTGCTTCATATGTGCGTGTGCCTGATTTGCCCTCATGCCTGCCTTTTGCGCATGCACCCGGCCTCAAAAACATGCCTAAACAGGATGGCATAGAGCAGGGACAGGTCCACCCACAATTTCCACTACCGGTTCGGGTGAACAAGTGCGAACCGGCTGAATACCACCTCTGGTAGGGTGGCATCCATGCTTCAGTTCTGCTAGAGCTGCCAGCAAGAAGAGAAATGTCCACAACGGGCCACTCGCTTGCTTAAAATTCATCGTTTCTTTGCTTAAACATGGCTGTCTTTGCTAAAGAGTTTGTTGATCTAGGGGTCGGCAACCTTAAACACTCAAAGAGCCGTTTGGACCCGTTTCCCACAGAAAAGAAAACACCGGGAGTCACAAAACCCTTTTAACCTCTAAAATGAAGACAACACTGCATATATCGTTTTTTTTTTACTCTTTATGCTATGTATAAAAAAAAGATAGCGTGTTGCGTTTACGAAATCAATGACCTGCTACAGAGAAAACACATTTTTATTTCTGCATATGCAATAAAAACATTTTGAACTCCGGAAAAAAAAAAAAAAGATTGGGTCGAAAAGCTCAATCAATCACCTGCCGGTGGGTGTCGCACATTGGCGGTTGTGATGCATATTTTGAGCGACAGGGAGCCGCAGCAGAGGGATGAAAGAGCCACAGACGGCTCCAGAGCCGCGGGTTGCCGACCCCTGATCTAAGGAGAAAATGTGAAATAGGTGAAATGGAAAAAAAGAGCTCCACTAGGTTAAAAATACTTAGAACATAGAGTTAGACTTAGAATAACGTTATTGTCACTTTGAATGTACACTAGTCGGCATACATAAAAATGAAATTTCATTGCATACCCAAATCAACTCAATAAATGCTTAACGCATTGTAAGCCGCCCTGAGTCTCCGGAGAAGGGCGGCATATAAATTTTTAAAAAAAAAAAAATACCCAAAAAAACACTAAAGCGGTTGTTCCATGATTGGCTTCAAAGTGCAGTCCAAAATATCTCGCTCCTTGGTGAATCCCAAGAAGTTCAATGGGATCTGCTCTTGAAGTCAACGCAGGGATGAAATTCAGCAGGTTCTGACAGGTTCTGGAGAACTGGTAGCGGAAATTTTGAGTAGTTCGGAGAACTGGCAAATACCACCTCTGGCTGGCCCCAGAGTGGGATGGGAATGGGGATTTTGCAGTATCCTTCTCCTGGAATGGGGATTTTGCAGTATCCTTCCCTTGCCATGCCCACCAAGCCACACCCACCAAGCCACACCATGCCCACCAAGCCACGCCCACAGAACCGGTAGTAAAAAAAAATGTATTTTGGTCACACGTCCATTATCTTATTAACGGTGCATATTTGTTAATTATTATTATTACCGTACAAAATTTTTCATTTACTCTCATTTCTACAAGTTATCCAATCATACCACCTATTCCACGCTATATAACATTTTGAGTCTACCTTGTCCTTCATTTCAAATGTTAGTTTGTCCATTTCCGTGCAATTATAGATTTTTTGGATTATCAATGACCAAAGTCACTTTTTCTTTTTCTTTTTTTTATTATTATTATTATTATTATTATTATTATTATTATTATTATTATTATTATTATTATTATTATTATTATTATTATTATTATTATTATTAGAATTTCTATACCGCCCTTCTCCTTTCGGACTCAGGGCGGTGAACAGCCAAAATAAAAAACATTTATACATAAGTGCGATTAAAAAATAGATTTAAAATAATTAAATTTGGCCCATAGTTTAAAATTTATCAATTTAAAATCCATATCAAAATTTAAAACCAACCATAAAATCATAAAATCAAGAGAGACCGGCTAACTGAAAGAGATGAGTTTTTAGGGCCCGACAAAAGGTCCGGAGGTCGGAGATCACTCGTATCTCTGGGGGTAGATTGTTCCAAAGGGTAGGTGCCACCACAGAGAAGGCTCTCCTCCTGGGGGTCGCCAGCCGGCATTGTCTAGCCGACGGCACCCTGAAGAGGCCCTCTCTGTGGGAGCGAACTGGCCGGTGGGAGGCTATTGGTGGCAGAAGGCGGTCCCGTAAGTACCCTGGCCCTAAGCCATGGAGCGCTTTAAAGGTGATCACCAACACCTTGAAGCGCACCCGGAAGTCCACCGGAAGCCAATGCAGCTCGCGCAGGAGAGGAGTCACATGGGAGCGCCCAGTCGCTTCCATAATCCCCCGCGCGGCCGCATTCTGCACCAGTTGGAGCCTCTGGGTGTACCCCAAGGGGAGCCCCATGTAGAGAGCGTTACAATAGTCCAGACGAGAGGTGACGAGTGCTTCAGTGACTGTGCGTATGTATTGTCATTAGTATTAATATAGTATTAATATATATGTATCTTGTATATACATAGTATATACAGCTGGCGCAGAGTGCAGCCGCGTGGGTGGTTATGGGAGCGACATGGCGTTCCCATATAACACCTCTCCTGCGTGAGCTGCACTGGCTCCCGGTGGTCTTCCGTGTGCGCTTCAAGGTCTTGGTTACCACCTTTAAAGCTCCATGGCTTAGGACCTGGTTATCTACGGGACCGCCTGCTGCCACCCGTAGCCTCCTACCGGCCAGTACGCTCTCATAGAGAGGGGCTCCTCCGGGTGCCATCGGCCAAACAATGTCAACTGGCGGCCCCCAGAGAGAGAGCCTTCTCTGTGGGGGCATCTACTATCTGGAACGAGTTCCCCCCGGAGATACGGAGGATCCCGGATCTACGCACCTTCCGCCGCACTCTTAAGACCTTTTTATTTCATTAGGCTAGCCTGGCCTAATTTTTTCCCTTTTCCCTTTTGAAATGGAAATTTTAATCTGTTTTTAATTATTGGGGTGTTTTAAATCTGTCTTCGGCCAAATTGTTTAATTCGGTTTTATTCTGCTTTTAAATTTTGTATTTATGTGTTTTATCTTGTGGCTGTTCACCCCCCCTGAGTCCTTCGGGAGTAGGGCGGTATATAAATCAAATAAAACTAAACTAAAAAACTAAACTAAACATGGTTTCCTCTTGAGGGCCTTCCAGGTAGAAAACTTCTCCTTCTGGTTCTTCTCCCAGATCTCCGCACTGAAAAGCCGGTTGAAGAAGGTCTCCATGACGACAGGAGATGGGGTCGCCAGAGCGTTCCTGAAAGCCCAAGCTGCATTTTTCGGGAGCTATCGAAACGCCCTGAAGATTGAGCCGGTAAGCATGAAGGACACAGATCTCTTGACGTTGAAGAGAAGACCAGGCGTCTTGGTGTAGTGTGTGCATTTCTTCACAACTCAGTAAAACGTCAGGTGTGAGCATCGTCTCTATGGTGAGTTGGATTTCCAGTCATGTAAATGAGGATTGGATGCGGTGGCTCAGTGGCTAAGAGACTGAGCTTGTTGATCGAAAGGTCGGCAGTTGAGCGGGTTCGAATCCCTAGCGCCGCGTAACGGGGTGAGCTCCCGTGACTTGTCCCAGCTTCTGCCAACCTAGCAGTTCGAAAGCAGGTAAAAAATGCAAGTAGAAGAAATAGGGACCACCTTTGGTGGGAAGGGAACAGCGTTTTGAGTGCCTTTGGCGTTGAGTCATGCCGGCCACATGACCACAGAGACGTCTTCGGACAGCACTGGCTCTTCGGCTTTGAAACGGAGAGGAGTACCACCCCCTAGAGTCAGGAACGACTAGCACATATGTGCGAGGGGAACTCATTACCTTTTTAAATGAGGATTCTGGGCATGATCCAGGTTAGCTTGGATCTTCTTGTCTTCTTCAGCAAGTGGTCTGGAAACCCAGCTCTTTTTCCAGGAGGTGACCTGGCACCTTGTGGGATGAGGGTGACTCTCAGGTTGCCCATGGCATTTCAAATAAGGCTAGTCCATCATTGTAGGGTTTTTTTTCTTGATGTGAGTGTGGTTATACACCTTGAGTTTGATTGCCCTTGGATACCAGGAGGTTGTTATTGTAATCAACAATAGCCTATTGTTACTGTTCGTTCTTCCTGCTCTGCTGGTTTTTATCCTCTCTTGGCCATCCAGAGACCCCCTTACAAGGTGGCAGCCATATTAGAATAGAATAGAGCTGGAAGGGGCCTTGGAGGTCTTCTAGTCCAGCTCCCTGCTCAAGCAGGAGAATCTATACCATCTCAGATAAGTGACTATCCAATCTCTTCTTAAAAACCTCCAGTGATGGAGCCCCCACAACTAATAGTGGCAAGCTGTTCCACTGGTTAATTGTCCTCACTGTTAGGAAGTTTCTCCTTAATTCCAGGTAGCTTCTCTCCTTGATGAGTTTCCATCCGTTGTTTCTCATCCTGCCTTCAGGTGCTTTGGAGAATAATTTGACCCCCTCTTCTTCGTGGCAGCCCTTCAGATACTGGGAGACTGCTATCATGTCACCCCCTAACTCTTCTTTTCTCTAGCTTAGCCTAACCCAGATCCTGCAGCATATCGGTGTATTTATTAAATAATTAAAGTAAGAAATAATTGGATAAGTGAAGGGCTGACCTGAAGTTGAAATACAAGCGGGGTTGTGATTGATTGGTCTTGACGTTGAAAAGAGGAGGTTCTGAGTTGGTTTGATTGTGGGAATGAGAAGGGCATGGCTCTTGAAATCTCCTGGGAATGGAGTGGAGTGGAGTGGAGTGGCGTGGCGTGGAGTGGAGTAGAGTAGAGTAGAGTAGAGTAGAGTAGAGTAGAGTAGAGTAGAGTAGAGTAGAATAGAATAGAGACTTGACTTGACTTGACTTGACTTGACTTGACTTGACTTGACTTGACTTGACTTGACTTGACTTGACTTGACTTGACTTGACTTGACTTGACTTGACTTGACTTGACTTGACTTGACTTGACTTGATTGAATTGAATTGAATTGAATTGAATTGAATTGAATTCTTTATTGACCAAGTGTGATTGGACACACAAGGAATTTGTCTTTGGTGCATATGCTCTCACTGTACATAAAAAGAGAAGATACATTCGTCAAGAATCATTAAGGTACAACACTTAATGATAGTCATAGGGTACAAATAAGCAATCAAATCATACTAGGAAACAATCAAAATAAATCGTAATGTACAAGCAACAAAGTTACAGTCATACAGTCGTAAGTGGGAGGAGATGGGTGATAGGAAAATGAGAAGATTAATAGTAATGCAGATTTAGTAAATAGTTTGACAGTGTTGTGGGAATTATTTGTTTAGCAGAGTGATGGCATTTGGGGAAAACTGTCCTTGTGTCCAGTTGTTCTGGTATGCAGTGCCCTATAGCTTCATTTTGAGGGTAGTAGTTGAAACAGTTTATGTCCAGGATGCGAGGGGTTTGTGGATATTTTCCCAGCCCTCTTTTTGACTCGTGCAGTATCCAGGTCCTCCATGGAAGGCAGGTTGGTAGCCATGTTTTTTTCTGCAGTTCTAATTCTCCTCTGAAGTCTCTGTCTCTGTCTTATTGGGTTGCAGAACCAAACCAGACAGTTATGGAGGTGCAGATGACAGACGCAATCATTCCTCTGTAGAACTGGATCAGCAGCTCCTTGGGCAGTTTGAGCTTCCTAAGTTGGTGCAGAACAGAGGGGTGGAGGGACGGGCAAGCCTCGAGAACAGGAGGGCAGTGATTGTGTAAGAAAATTGGGGACCTGTGCACATATCTGCTCAAGTTTCAGAGGTGGTTTTGGTGAGTGTTGGCAGCTCACGTCCTGCCTCTCCCCTCATCCAGCTGGCTTTTGGGTCTCTCTTTCCCAAACTCTCTTTCCCAAATTCCAGCAAAATCCATCTTTTGGCCCTGCGAGTGAAGCCAGTTGCCCCTCGGTAAATTCAACTGTGTGCATTTTGTGGCTTCCTTTTTTATTTTTTGATTATTATTTTTGTGTGTGTGTGTTAGCTGTGAAATGCTAAAGGTTAAAAAGAACTTTCAGGCACTCTTCCGCACAAATAGCCACTTTAATTGCTTAATATTGTGGCATTTTAAATATTTATAGCCGTATCACATGCTGGCGGCAGGAGGACAGAGACAACCGGCAACTCTAAACTTTTTTTCCCCCTGGTGGAGAAGAAAGGCCCCGTTATGCTTGCCTCGAGCGCCACCTGGTGGCCAGACGTGGCCTGTGATCATGGGATTTGGCAAAGGCTAGAGGTGATCCAGGCGATCGTTTAGAAAACGAGCAGGATCTGCAATCTTGGAGACACGGCATGAAGAAGTCTTGGACAAACTGTCCCTGTCAGAAGTTTGTCTAATAAACTCAGATTGGACGTGATCCTGGCTTGTCCAGAAATCCTAGCTACCGCCTGTATTTAAGTTTTTCGCTGTGTCTATAGTACCTTGTCTTCTCCTGGGAAGGATGGTTCCTTCATCCCTCCTTCCATCCCTTGAAACCATCTCCAACAAACCTTGAGGATTTGGTCTTCTCCTGTCTAACCAGCTTTTATGTCCTGTCATCTCCTACCACGATTTTCTCGTCCTCCAGAGACCCGCTGCCAATAACGCTTGATTCAGAAGGAGTTATCTTGGTTTGTGGAGAGTTTGGTCTGTTTGTAGACTCTGTGTGGCTTTTTCCTAGGCCCGTGATGGCGAACCTATGGCACGCGTGCCACAGGTGGCACGTGGAGCCAAATCTGTGGGCACGCGAGCATTGCCCTAACTCAGCTCCAGTGCACATGCGCGCGCTGGCCAGCTGATTTTCGGGCCTTCCAGGCCCACCGGAAGTCAGGAAATGGGCCATTTCCGGCCTCCGGAGGGCCTCCGGGCTGGGTGGGGAAGGCTGTTTTCACCCTCCCCAGGCTCCAAGAAAGCCTCTGGAGCCTGGGGAGGGCAAAAAAACAGGCCTGCTGGGCCCACCGATAACCTTTTTGCCGTCACGTGCCAAAAGCTGGGGGAGCGCGGGTGGGGCATTGAATTATGGGGCACACACACACGCAACACTCCCCTGCTCCCCCTGCTTTTGGCACACGATGGCAAAAAGGTTAACCATCATTGTCCTAGGCTAAATGGGAGAAGGGGAACCAATGGGGACCACCAGCTCTGTGATGATGGCTTCTGTTCTGACCCAAACCCTCTTTATTTATCTCTCGTGAATTAATTGCATTCACCCATCGAAAAGTCCAGGCAATAGTCCTTCAAGGAGTTAACTGCAGTAACAGACCTTACCAGTTCCTTGCGATAAGAAAGGCTGCCAATTAAGTTCTGGCTAGCAGTCTCTGTGGCACGAAACACCATGAGCAAAATCTTCAGAAATACGAACGGTTGTCTCCTACGACAAACCCACTCCCGTTTCCTTCTATTTATTCTCCAGCCAGGGAGGGGCCATTCAGGGTCCACGTGTCCTTTGCTTCCCGAGTTGACTCCTTGTCCTCCGTTGCTCACCTCTCCTAACTGCTCTGTGCATACGTGCGTCTGGAACAGGTCCCAGCTGTTCTTCCTCCTCATGTTGTGACCTAGGCTTCCTGAGTCATTAAGGCACACAAGTAGTCCCAAAAGCCTCTTTTACTGCAACAGCTGTGAATTACTTTCATTCACAGCTGAGTCCCAATTAGTTGCAAAAAGTCCTTCGGGAGAATCACCCATCTTTATCTCCCTTGACACGCTGCCAAAGACCGACTTGGCAAAACCACATGGAGTCCAGAATCAAACAGAGATGCCGACTGGGAACAGAATTAACAACGTTGCTGTCCTGCAAAGGGCCCACGTGCCTTTGCTCCTCTTTTAAGCCTTATAGGAAGGGCCAATCATCTCCAGGCCTTACTCCCGAGTCGTCCCTTTTGTTTTAACTGTTCTTCCTTTCTGGCAGCTCTGCGCATGCATGCACTAGGAACAGGCTTCTCCTGTTCCTCTGCCTCTCTGATGTCCAACTCTGGAGGCTCTGGAGTCCCCACATAACTCCCAGATGGCCCTGGCCCCATCTCTGCCTCCGATGCAGAGCCCTCGTCCAGGCCTTCCCCAGACTCCAGGACTGGCCCATGGTCCTTCCCAGCCTCCTCACTGTCCAACTCTACTGCCAGCTCCGCAGGCTGCTGGCAGACCACAACACCTCACTCATCTCAGCCTCTAAAGGCAGCTGCCTCTCCGGTGGCTGGGAAATGCCGGATGGCTCTGGCTCTATCTCTGCGTCCGATGCAAAGCATCCATCAGAGCCTTCCCCAGGCTCCAGAACTGGCCCAAGTCCCTCCCCAACCTCCTCATTGTCCTTGCAAGATGTTCTGAAGAACATGATGTTTCTCAAAAAGTAGGCTGTTCTCTATCTAACATGGTATTTCAATGCTTTCATTTCCCATGTTGGGGTAGGTGAGATCTGGATACCTTAGTCCCGTGATGGCGAACCTATGGCACGCATGCCACAGGTGGTACACGGAGCCATGTCACCTGGCACGCCAGCTCAGCCTCTCTAGGAGTCTCTGGAGGCTGGGGACAACAAAAAATGTCACTTCCTGTCCAACCGGAAGTTGGGAAACGGGCCGTTTTGGGCTTCCGAGGGGGTGGGGAAGGCTGTTTTTGCCCTCCCCAGATGCATAGAGAGGATCTGGAGCCAGGTGAGAAAGAAAAACAGGCCTACCAGGCCATTGTGTGCCAGGAGCAGGGGGGGCAGGGAGAGGGGGTTCATGCATGCATGCGCAGGACGGGGTGCATAGAATTATGGGTGTGGGCACATGCACATTCACGAATCTCCCCCGCCTCCCCTTCCTGGCACGTGATAGCAAAAAGGTTAGCCATCACTGCCTTAGTCCATTATCCCGCAACGGACGAGGTTTGATTATTGCAAGAGGCTTCTTGCAAGCGGTAGTAGACGTTCAGGGGCTTGGCTGTTGTTTAACAACACAACCGTGTTCCAGCTTTTATCCCAGGGCTAATTTGACTTTAAAATGACGGTTATAATTCTTTAATCCTCGCGATTTTATACCTCTCGCCACAGGATCCCACTTTCCCTGTTAAGTCAGTGAATTTTAACATCTGTGCCATTTTTATGGCGTGTGTTGGATGCACACAGCTCCAAGGAAGGCACTTTCTGCTGGGAGAGCTCCGCGGTTGACCTACAGCGTACCGCCTATTTAGTTCTCATGAGGGCAATCTTTCCATGTGCCTTTAGTTTCATTTCTGTAATTATTATAGAGGGGAGACTTTGCCTAATAATCCTCACTCCTCCTCCTCCATTTCCATCTCCTCCTTCTCTATCGTCTTCTTTTCCTTCTCCATCTCCATCTTCTTCTCTTTTCCTTCTCCTTTTTCTCCTCCTCCTCCTCCATCTTCTTCTCTATCTGCTTCTTTTCCTTCTCCATCTCCATCTTCTCCTTCTCTTTTCCTTCTCCTTACCTTCTCCTTTTTCTCCTCCTCCTCTATCTCCATCTTCTTCTCTATCTGCTTCTTTTCCTTCTCCATCTTCTTCTTCTCTTTTCCTTCATCTTATCTTCTCTTCTTTCTCCTCCTCCTCCTCCATCTTCTTCTCCATCTTCTTTTTTCCTTCTCCATCTTCTCCTTCTCTTTTTCTTCACCTTATCTTCTCTTCCTCCATCTTTTCCTTCTCTATCTTCTTCTTTTCCTTCTCCATATCCATCTTCACCTTCTCTTTTCCTTCACCTTATCTCCTCCTCCTCCTTCTCCTGCTCCTCCTCCATTTTCTTCTCTATCTTCTTCCTCTCCGTCTCCATCTTCTCCTTCTCTTTTCCTTCTCCTTACCTTCTCCTTTTTCTCCTCCTCCTCTATCTCCATCTTCTTCTCTATCTGCTTCTTTTCCTTCTCCATCTTCTTCTTCTCTTTTCCTTCATCTTATCATCTCTTCTTTCTCCTCCTCCTCCTCCATTTTCTTCTCCATCTTCTTTTTTCCTTCTCCATCTTCTCCTTCTCTTTTTCTTCACCTTATCTTCTCCTCCTCCATCTTTTCCTTCTCTATCTTCTTCTTTCCTTCTCCATATCCATCTTCACCTTCTCTTTTCCTTCACCTTATATCCTCCTCCTCCTCCTCCTTCTCCTGCTCCTCCTCCATCTTCTTCTCTATCTTCTTCCTCTCCATCTTCTCCTTCTCTTTTCCTTCATCTTATCTTCTCCTCTTTCTCCTCCTCCTCCTCTATCTTCTTCTTTTCCTTCTCCATCTTCATCTCCTCCTTCTCTTTTCCTTCATCTTATCTTCTCCTCCTCCTTCTTCTCCTGCTCCTCCTCCATCTTCTCCTTTTCTATCTTCTTTTCATTCTCCACATCCATCATCTTCTCTTTTCCTTCACCGTATCTCCTCCTCCTCCTCCTCCTCCTCCTCCTCCTCCTCCTCCTTTTCCTTCTCCTTCTCTCATTATTATTCTACCAACAACAACCATAGCAGCTTCCCTTCCATTTATACCTTACTGTGGTTCTTCTTCCTACTTCATTTGAAGAAGGCAAAAATCAAGGCAGTGAGCAGTTAATATCTATATGGCTGATTCTGTGACTGGGTTTTGGTGGGGGGGGGTTGCACTTTCTTTCAATTTGGTTAAAAAGACTCCTCTGGTCAAAATGAAGGTAGCCTCTCAGGGCAGGCCTGACCAGCTGCCCCCATCCACCTCTCTGTGCATTAAGCTCCTTCCTTTAAGGACTTAATTGCTGGATTTGCTCGAACCCCCATAAGGTTCCTGGGGGTTTGTTTTGAGCTCCTCCATAGCTTCTCTTCAAGTGGGAAAAATTGTCATTCTCCAGGGGAAGCTTCTGAATCCTTGAGTAGCCGTTCAGCAAAAGATTAACCATGCACAAATAGGGCGAACAATTCAACTTTGTTTCCTCCAAGTTGGGCGGGTGCTTTTTGCCTCTCAAAATGGGTCATGAGATAGAAAAGAAAAGAAGTTGGAAACAAAAAAAAAAATATTTACGTACTGGCTTACAAAGGGTTGGAAGAGATGAGGGTTTGGGAAGTCAGGAGTCAGGAGCCTGGATAGCTCAGCAGACTAATGCATTGTAATTTAACTCCAGCTGTCTGCAATTAGTAAGTTCGAATCTCGCCAGGCTCAAGGTTGACTCAGCCTTCCATCCTTTCCAAGGTAGGTAAATTGAGGACCCAGATTGTGGGGGCAATAAGATGACTTTGTAAAAATATACAAAAGTATGAAGGCTATTGCTTAACGCATTGTAAGCCGCCCTGAGTCAGGCGGCATATAAATCAATTTTTTTTAAAAAAAAGTCTATTTTATCTTGGGAATTTGTGATCCTCTGGGGAAAAAATATCCATTTTTTTCCACAGTCGCTTTTTTCTAAACAATCTGGCCCTTGAACATGGTCCTTTCGTCGGTGGCCCCAGCTCTCTATTCATCTATCCCTCTTCATGCTTCCTTCTTCCCAAGTCTTCTCCTCTGACTTTCAAGAGAAGATTTTATTATTTTGAAAATGTTCCTTCAGCTCTGGAGGGTTCTTGACCAACTGAGGCAGGCCATGGATTGGACGTGACCCTGAATATATGTCGGCACTCAAAGGGAGTCTCAACAGACTGGAGGGGACTGGATTTAGAGGACTGGAAGCTAAAATATATGGTTGCAGGAATTGTGTATGTCTAGTTCAGGAGTCAGCAACCCGCGGCTCTGGAGCCGCATGTGGCTCTTTCATCCCTCTGCTGCGGCTCCCTGTCGCTCCAAATATGCGTCACAACTGCCAGCACGAGATTTATTGAACTTTTCGACTCCCAGTAGGCCAACCATGGATAAATCCAAGAAAAGAAAAGTTTCAGAAGGAAACAGAATGTTTAATTCAACTATATATACCAGCCAGAGGTGGTATTTGTCGGTTCTCCGAACTACTCAAAATTTCTGCTACCGGTTCTCCAGAACCTGTCAGAACCTGCTATTTATGTGACCGCTCAGGAAATAGTCAGGCACGAGAAGAGGTTTGTGGCTCCCGGTGTTTTCTTTTCTTTGGAAAACGGGTCCAAATGGCTCTTTGAGCGTTTAAGGTTGTCGACCAGGGATGAAATCCAGGAGGTTCTGATAGGTTCTGGAGAACCGGTAGCGGAAATTTTGAGTAGTTCAGAGAACCGGCAAATACCACCTCTGGTTAGCCCCAGAGTGGGGAGGGAATGGGGATTTTGCAATATCTTTCCCCCAGGTGTGGGGAAGGAATGGGGATTTTGCAGTATCCTTCCCCCAAGTGTGGGGAAGGAATGGGGATTTTGCAGTATCCTTCCCCTGGAGTGGGGTGGGAATGAATATTTTGCAGTATCCTTCCCCTGCCACGCCCACCAAACCATGCCCATCAAGCCGCACCACACCCACCAAGCCACGCCCACAGAACCTGTAGTAACAAAAATTGAATTCCACCACTGTTGCCAACCCCTGCTCTAGCTGAATGAAAAGAAAGACTAAAGATATATATCTATATCTATAGATAGGGATGGATGGATGGATGGATGGATGGATGGATGGATGGATGGATAGAGATAGATAGATAGATAGATAGATAGATAGATAGATAGATAGATGATAAATAGAGATATTAATGATATTAATGATTGAGATAGATGAAAGACAGAGAGAGAGATGATAGATATTGATGATTGAGATATTTAGATAGAGAGATAGAGAGATAAATAGATAAATAGATAGATGATAGAGGTATTAATGATACTAATGATTGAGATAGATGAAAGACAGAGAGAGAGAGATGATAGATATTGATGATTGAGATAGATAGATAGATAGATAGATAGATAGATAGATAGATAAATAGATAGATAGATGATAGAGATATTAATGATATTAATGATTGAGATAGATGAAAGACAGAGAGAGAGACATGATAGATATTGATGATTGAGATAGATAGATAGAGAGAGAGATAAATAGATAGATAGATAGATGATAGAGGTATTAATGATACTAATGATTGAGATAGATGAAAGACAGAGAGAGAGAGATGATAGATATTGATGATTGAGATAGATAGATAGATAGATAGATAGATAGATAGATAGATAGATAGATAGATGATAGTCTTCTAATATTTGAGGGGCTGCCACAAAGACGAGGGGATCCACCTTTTCTCCAAAGCACTCGAAGGCAGGCTAAGAAACAACGGATGGAAACTAATCAAGGAAAAGCAACTAGAACGAAAGAGAAATTTCCCGACAATTAGAACAATTTTAATCAGTGGAGCGACTTGCCTCCAGAAGTTGTGAGTGCTTCCTCACTGGAGGTTTTTAAGAAGAGGTTGGACAACCAATTTGTCTGAAACGGCATGTAGGCTTTCCTGCTTGAGCAGAAGTTGGACTAGAAGGCCTCCAAAGTCCCTTCCAAGACTATTCGTTCTGTTATTTTCTTAAGGCTCGCAAAACGAGCCGCACAACTCCTTTCCCCCCCCCCCCCTCAACTTCCGCTCCAGAGAAGTTGGGACTCTGTTGGTTGAGCCGTAATTGTCATCCTATCACACGCAGAGGTGGCGAGGAGAAGGATGCGCCAAGCTGCCTAATGACAGGAGACATCTTCAACTCGGAAGGTCTGGTGGAGGTGGGAAACCTCCCCCCATTGACAGATTGGCTGAATCGTGCTCCTTAAAGGAGCGGCGTTCATCTAAATGGGGAAGGTAGGTGGAGAAACGCTAATTGAATTGCTTTCTCTTCCCCAACGAACTGGCAAGAGTTTTGCAGGGACTGAAATATGCATTTTGCAAATTGGAACTGCGCGCTCTCTCTCTCTCTCTCTCTCTCTCTCTCTCTCTCTCTCTCTCTCTCTCTCTCTCTCTCTCTCGCTACTTAAAATAAGCTCCTGCCGGAGTGCAGCAGCTGGAAGATTTATGCAGATAGCAATTGGAGAGCTGCTTCAAATTCCGGCGAGCGCTGGAATTCCTGGAGTCACCTGAAGGTGTATTATGGAGTAAATGCTTTTTATGATAATTGGATACTCCATTTCTGTCTTCGCTCCATATTATTATCCCTGTTGTTGTTGTTATTATCATTGGCAAGGCAATTAGCACATCACAGAGGCTTCACCTTGCCTCCTTTTTGCATATCTCTGACACTTGTGTGTGTTTGTTTGTTTGTTTGTTTGGTTATCAGCTGTGCAGATTTTGTATTAAAATGGTCCTGTTAATTGGGGAATATCTAGGTAGATAGGTAGGCAGGTAGGTAGATAAATAGGTAGGTAGGTAGGTAGATAAATAGGTAGGAAGGTAGGTAGGTAGATTAGATAGATAGATAGATAGATAGATAGATAGATAGATAGATAGATAGATAGATAGATAGATAGATAGATAGATAGATAGATAGATAGATAGATAAATGGATGATGATAGATAGATAGATAGATGATAGATAGATAGATAGATAGATAGATAGATAGATAGATAGATAGATAGATAGATAGATAGATAGATGAGAGAGGATAGACAGATAGACAGACAGACAGATAGATAGATAGATAAATAGATAGATGAGAGAAGATAGATAGATAGACAGACAGACACAGATAGATGAGAGAGGGTAGATAGATAGACAGACAGATAGATAGATAGAGATAGATAGGAGAGAGATGAGAGAGAAAATGGTAGGTAGATAGGTAGATAAAATAGATAGGATTCTTTATTGGCCAAGTGTGATTGGACACACAAGGAATTTGTCTTGGTGCATACGCTCTCAGTGTACGTAAAAGAAAAGATACGTTCGTCAAGAATCATAAGGTACAACACTTAATGATAGTCATGGGGAACAAATAAGCAATGAAATCATACTAGTATATATCATACGTACTCTATAGATCTCTATAGATCTCTCTATAGATCTATAGATAGGGATGGATGGATGGATGGATGGATAGATAAATAGATGATAGATAGATGATAAATAGAGATATTGATGATTGATATAGATGAGAGAGAGATGATAGATATTGATTGAGATAGATAGATAGATAGATAGATAGATAGATAGATAGATAGATGATAGATAGATAGATAGATAGATAGATAGATAGATAGATAGATAGATGATAGAGATATTGATGATTGATATAGATATACAAATTGCTTATTTGTTCCCTATGACTATCATTAAGTGTGTTGTACCTTATGATTCTTGATGAACGTATCTTTTATATACACCGAGAGCATATGCACCAAAGACAAATTCCTTGTGTGTCCAATCACACTTGGCCAATAAAAAAAAAATCTATTCTATTCTATTCTATTCTATTCTATTCTATTCTATTCTATTCTATTCTATTCTATTCTATTCTATTCTATTCTATTCTATTCTATGAGAGAGAGAAAGAGAGATGATAAATATTGATGATTGAGGTAGGTAGGTAGGTAGGTAGGTAGGTAGGTAGGTAGGTAGGTAGATAGATAGATAGATAGATAGATAGATAGATAGATAGATAGATAGATAGATAGAGATGGATGGATGGATGGATGGATGGATGGATGGATGGATGGATATAGATGGATAGCTATTTAGATAGCTATTTAGATAGCTATTTAGATAGATAGATAGATAGATAGATAGATAGATAGATAGATAGATAGATAGATAGAGATAGATAGATAGATAGATAGATAGATAGATAGATAGATAGATAGATAGATAGATAGAGATGGATGGATGGATGGATGGATATAGATGGATAGCTATTTAGATAGCTATTTAGATAGCTATTTAGATAGATAGATAGATAGATAGATAGATAGATAGATAGATAGATAGATAGATAGATAGATAGATAGATAGATAAATAGATAGATAGATAGATGATAGATAGATAGATAGATAGATAGATAGATAGATAGATAGATAGATAGAGATGGATGGATGGATGGATGGATGGATGGATGGATGGATATAGATGGATAGCTATTTAGATAGCTATTTAGATAGATAGATAGATAGATAGATAGATAGATAGATAGATAGATAGACAGACAGACAGACAGACAGACAGACAGACAGACAGACAGACAGATAGAGATGGATGGATGGATGGATGGATGGATGGATGGATATAGATGGATAGCTATTTAGATAGCTATTTAGATAGATAGATAGATAGATAGATAGATAGATAGATAGATAGATAGATAGATAGATAGATGATAGATAGATAGATAGATAGATAGATAGATAGATAGATAGATAGATAGATAGATAGATAGAGATGGATGGATGGATGGATGGATGGATATAGATGGATAGCTATTTAGATAGCTATTTAGATAGCTATTAGATAGATAGATAGATAGATAGATAGATAGATAGATAGATAGATAGATAGATAGATAGATAGATAGATAGACAGACAGACAGACAGACAGACAGACAGACAGACAGACAGACAGACAGACAGACAGAGATCCCCCAACTAACAGGACCACTTTAATACAAAATCTACACAGCTGTTAATGTATATTGATGCATATGGAAAAGAGATTATCCTTCCACTGATGGCTTAGACTAGAAGCAAGAATTCTTAACTAGAAGAGTTGATGTGTGAAAACCCAGTAAAACGAAGGAAGGAAAAAGTTTTGAAAAGGAAGGCTAGTACTCTTGGAGATGACAAGTCTAAAAAAAAAATACGGATCAATCACGGATGCGGTGTGAAGTGGGTTTGTTTCCTGCAAACAACATAAGGAACCTAAGCTGACACACACACACACAGCACCCTTCAAGCTTCCTTCTCAGAGGGCGATAACATTTCGGCATGGTTGCTCCTGAGATACGGAGGAGAAGAAACCAGAAGGACTCAAGTTGGCTCCATGCTTTTACGCAGGCAAGACTAGCGTGGAGAAAAAACACCACCTCACCCCAAATGTTGGGGCTGTGCCCTAGGGAGCGCTCCCCTTCGTTCTTCCATAAAGTGGGGTAACTCATAAGAAACTTTTGAGTTAAGTCATTTGTATTCCAATTGTAGACTGAGGTTGGTACTGATGTGGGCTGGGTTAGATGGGCCACCAAGCCACTTCCAACCAGGGGTGAAATCCAGCAGGTTCTGACAGGTTCTGGAGAACCGGTAGCGGAAATTTGGAGTAGTTCGGAGAACCGGCAAATACCACCTCTGGCTGGTATATATAGTTGAATTAAACATTCTGTTTCCTTCTGAAACTTTTCTTTTCTTGGATTTATCCATGGTTGGCCTACTGGGAGTCGAAAAGCTCAATAAATCTCGTGCTGGCAGTTGTGACGCATATTTGGAGCGACAGGGAGCCGCAGCAGAGGGATGAAAGAGCCACATGCGGCTCCAGAGCCGCGGGTTGCTGACTCCTGAACTAGACATACACAATTCCTGCAACCATATATTTTAGCTTCCAGTCCCCTAAATCCAGTCCCCTCCAGTCTGTTGAGACGCCTTTGAGTGCTGACATATATCCAGGGTCACGTCCAATCCATGGCCTGCCTCAGTTGGTCAAGAACCCTCCAGAGCTGAAGGAACATTTTCAAAATAATAAAATCTTCTCTTGAAAGTCAGAGGAGAAGACTTGGGAAGAAGGAAGCATGAAGAGGGATAGATGACTAGAGAGCTGGGGCCACCGACGAAAGGACCATGTTCAAGGGCCAGATTGTTTAGAAAAAAAGCGACTGTGGAAAAAAATGGATATTTTTTCCCCAGAGGATCACAAATTCCCAAGATAAAATAGACTTTTTTTAAAAAAAATTTGATTTATATGCCGCCCTTCTCCAGAGACTCAGGGCGGTTTACAATGCGTTAAGCAATAGCCTTCATACTTTTGTATATTTTTACAAAGTCAGCTTATTGTCCCCACAATCCGGGTCCTCAATTTACCTACCTTAGAAAGGATGGAAGGCTGAGTCAACCTTGAGCCTGGCGAGATTCGAACTTACTAATTGTGGGGTGGGAATGGAGATTTTGCAGTATCCTTCCCCCAGAAGTGGGGAGGGAGTGTGGATTTTGCAGCATCCTTCCCACAGGAGTGGGGTGGAATGGAGATTTTGCAATATCCTTCCCCCCAGGAGTGGGGAGGGAATGGGACTTTTGCAACATCCTTCCCCCAGGAGTGGGGTGGGAATGGAGATTTGGCAGTATCCTTCCCCTGCCATGCCCACCAAGCCACGCCCACAGAAACGGTCGTAAAAAAAAATTGGAATTCCACCACTGCTCAAATCCATCGTTCTTTCTGAAGAAACAGAGGTTGGCCCATCCTTAATCCCTTTGGCTCCATCAATTCTACACCTCATCTTGAAAAGCAGTGTGGTTTCTGACAAGCTTCAGCTGTACAGATCAGGGAGGTCAAGAGAGATTCTGTGGACAGAAAAAACCAACCCGAATATCTTCTGGTAGGACAGGTCATATCATTAGTCCAAGGTAGGTCATGAGCTCTTCTTTTGTTAGTCCGCCAGCTCTCTGCTCCGTCACTATTGATTAAACTGTTCTGAGTGAAGTAGACCCAGATCTTGACAAGAGAGTTTTGAAGGAATTATGAGATAGGCTATATAGTCTTCCTGTTGCTCATTGTCCCCATTCTAGGGTTCTTCACCATGGATGGGTGGTGTCTTCTGATCAGCACGTTTTATTCAGTTTCTGTAGAGAAAATGACGGGGGGGGGGGTGTCTTTCAACCTCAACTTTCTTCTTTCTATGAGTTTGCTCGCTACAAAAGATGCAGATAGCGTTCTCTAACTCATTAATTCGGAAACCAGGGTGCCTCTGCTTGAGGAAAACTTCTGTGTCTGCCTCGATGATCTAGAAGCCATTTATGGTTCTACCAAAACAAGGAGACATCAGGTGAGATCAACGAGACATCAAGTGAGGTCAACACCAAACGAGTAGTCCTACATCCACATGGAGATCCACCATGTGGACTACTCGTTTGGTGGATGTGGATCCACATGGTGGATCTCCATGTGAGATCCACCATGTGGATCCACATCCACCAAATGGATAGTCCTACATCCACATGGAGAGGGGTAAGCAGTGGGGTACCACAAGGCTCTGTCTTAGACCCAGTACTCTTCAATATCTTCATTAATGACTCGGATGAGGAAATAGAAGGGGAACTCATCAAATTTGCAGATGATGCTAAACTGGCAGGAATAGCCAACACCCCAGAAGACAAGCTCAGGATGCAAAAAGAACTTGAAAAACTTTTTTTTATTTAGAATAAGAGAGTTTGAAGGGAACTTGGAGGTCTTCTAGTCTAACCCCCTGCTAAGCCAGGAAACCCTACACCACTTCAACCTCTTCTTAAAAACTTCCGGTGTTGGAGCATTCACAACTTCTGGAGGCAAGTTGTTCCACTGGTTAATTGTTCTCACTGTCAGGAAATTTCTCGTGAGTTCTAAGTTGCTTCTCTCCTTGATGAGTTTCCATTCGTTGCTTCTTGTCCTGCCTTCAGGGGCTTTGGAGAATAGCTTGACTCCCTCTTCTTTGGGGCAGCCCCTGAGATATTGGAAGACTGCTATCATGCCTCCCCTGGTCCTTCTTTTCTTTTCTTTTCTTTTCTTTTTCTTTTTCTTTTTTTGGAATTTTGGTCTTTTAAAACAATACAAGACATACAACACTTATGTACAAAACTCTTTTTACAGCTTTTTCATAGTGGTCCTTCCTTATTCTTTACTATTTCCACGAATTTTACTTCATCTTATTCCAAATTAACTATCTGTCCCCATCATTTCATTTACAATATATTTCTCTTTTTCATTTCAATCGCTAAATTGTATTTTACCAATTTGTCCCATTATTTTTGACATTTCTTTATCTCCCCTTTATTTTTTCTTCTTCGTTTTTCCTTTCCTCCAACCACTCATACCATCTATACCCAATTTTATAATATTCTGTATCCTCTTTTTCTTTGAGTTCTTTTGTCCATTTATCCATCTCTGCGCATTCCAAAATTTGTGGTAAAATAAAGTGGTATGAACACTTCACGTGATCTTGATTCTATCCCTCTGTTTATGCAGCCTAGACCTTGAACCACAGGCCCTTGTCACCTCACGGTTAGATGATTGCAACGCGCTCTACATGGGGATACCCTTGAAGAGTGTTCGGAGACTACAGTTGGTCCAGAACGCAGCCGCGCGAGCTGTCGTGGATGCATCTAGGTACACCCACGTTACACCAATTCTCCGCGAGCTGCACTGGCTCCCTATTGGTCTCCGGGCACAATTCAAGGTGTTGGTTATTACCTTTAAATCCCTACATGGCTCAGGGCCAGGGTATCTTTGAGACCGCCTTTTACCGCATAGCTCCCAGCAACTGGTAAGATCCCAGAGAGTTGGTCTCCTCCGGGTCCCGTCAGCTAAACAATGCCGGCTGGCGGGCCCGCGGAGGAGGGCCTTCTCTGTGGCTGCCCCAGCTCTCTGGAACCAGTTACCTCCTGAGGTCCGGACCATCCCCACCCTATTGGCCTTCCGAAAAGCGGTGAAGACCTGGATCTTCCGGCAGGCCTGGGGCCGTTGATCTCGCTCTTGTGATCCGGCGAGATCCGGCCATGAATGGTGTGAATGGGTTTTAATGTTTTTAATTTTTAAATGTTTTTTATAATGATTTTTTAAAATGTATTGTGAGCTGCCCTGAGTCTTCGGAGAGGGGCGGCATACAAATTGAATGAATGAATGAATGAATGAATGAATGAATGAATGAATGAATGAATGAATGAATGAATGAATGAATAAATAAATAAATAAATAAATAAATAAATAAATAAATAAATAAATAAAATGAATTTTAACGTAGAGTAAAGCAAAGTATTCCATTTAGGTAGGAAAAATCAAAAGTTGTAAAGATTAGGCAAGGCCTGCCTCAACAGGGGGAGTCCTAGTGGATGAGGTTGAGTGAAGAGTGACATCTGGGATATGTTTAAGAGGGAATAAGACACCCAATTGGATAGCCGTGGTGGCGCCTTATGGAATTGGGAATCGTAATAAACGTGGAATATTTTCCCTAGCAAGAAATGAAAAGACGCTTGCTCCTGGGGAGGAAAGCCATGGCAAATCTAGACAGCTTACTAAAAAGCAGAGACATTACCCTGCCCAACAAAAGTGCATATAGTCAAGGCGATGGTTTTCCCAGTTGCAATGGATGGCTGTGAAAGTTGGACCATAAGGAAGGTTGAGCGCCAAAGAATGGAGGCCTTTGAACTCTGGTGCTGGAGAAGATTCCTGCTAGTCCCTTGGACTGCAAGGCCATCCAACCGGTCAGTCCTAGAGGAGATCAACCCTGACTGCTCTTTAGAAGGCCAGATCCTGAAGAGGAAACTCAAATGTTTTGGCCACCTAATGAGAAGGAAGGACTCCCTGGAGAAGAGCCTAATGCTGGGAACGATGGAGGGCAAAAGAAGAAGGGGACGGCAGAGAACGAGGTGGCTGGATGGAGTCACTGAAGCAGTTGGCGGGAGCTTAAATGGACTCTAGAGGATGGTAGAGGTTAGGAAGGCCTGAAGGAACGTTGTCCATGGGGTCGCGATGGGTCGGACACAACTTCACAACTAACAACAACAACAATTTTCCCTAGTAATGCCATGGGTTTGGAAGAAGAACTTGAGATGGTCTTTTTTCCAAATGGGGGGTGGGGGAGATAAGAGCTTGCAAACCCAGCAGGCATCTCGGATGGCTTCGGGCTTCCTCTCTGACAAGGTGCCAGCCCTCAGTGTCGTTCTTTTTTTTTTTTTTTTTAGAGGCTTAAGCATAGAAAGAGTTTTTGGCCATCAACTATTCCGGTCTCCATGGAGCTAACTGTCCTTCTTTTCTTCCTCCCATCTGAATTAGACGAATGCCGTGTCGCCTAGATTCTTGCATAAGTGTTAACAAGTTCACTTCTCCTGCAGTGCTGTAACTATTTTCGTAGCTTTGTGCAGAGGTGTTAGAAAGGGAAGGGAAGTGGGGGGGAGAGACTGGAGCTGTCCTTTGCGGTCACCAATTACTCTTTTCCTTTCCTGGAAAACAAAGGGGGGGGGAAAGTTGAAATTTGCTTTCTGTTTAACCGAGTTCTGCTTGCTTTCTGTGGTCCTGAAGTCTGTGCTGCTTGCGTAGAGCAGGCTGTGTGGACGCTTTGGCTGACCCCACCCCCAGAGCGCCAAATAAATGAAGTTGTCACTGGGGTAGAGAGGCTGTCAAAACGGGTAATGGGGACATTAATGAGCCCCTTCAGATGGTCTTGACTGACCTGGCAAGACTAAACAGATAGGATCAATATTTTTGGAGAGCACACCCAAAATTCTAAGAGGGTTAGCTAGAGTAGGAAACTGAGAAACTATGATAAAAGCCACTTCTAGATTGTGGCCGAGAAAATTAGATGGTGAAGAAGGAGGAGGGGAGGAAGAAGAAGAGGAGGAGGAGGAGGAGAAAGGAGGAGGAGGAGGAGAGAGGTGGAGGAGAATGAGGAAGAAGGAGAGGGAGGAGGAGGAGAGAGGAGGAGGAGAATGAGGAAGAAGGAGAGGGAGGAGAAGAAGAGCAGGAGGAGGAGGCAGAAAGAGGGAGGAGGAGGAGAAGAGGGGGAGGAGGAGGAGAAAGAAGGAGAGGGAGAAGGAGAAGAGAGGAGAGGAGGAGGAGAAGAGGAGGAGGAAAGAGGGAGAAGGAGGAGAAGAGGAGGAGGGAGAGAAGGAGAAGAAAGAAGGAGGAGGAGAAGAGGAGGAGGGGGAGAAGGAGAAGAAAGAAGGAGGAGAAGAGGAGAGAGGAGGAGAAGTAGGAAGAAGGAGAAGGAGAAGAAAGGAGGAGGAGGAGAGGAGGAGAGAAGAGAGGGAGAAGGAGAAGAAAGGAGGAAGGAGGAGGAGAAGAGCAGGAGGAGGAGGAGGAGGAAAGGGAGGAGGAAGAGAAAGAAGGAGAGGGAGAAGGAGAAGAGAGGAGAGGAGGAGGAGGAAAGAGGGAGAAGGAGAAGAAGAGGAGGAGGAGGAAAGAGGGAGAAGGAGAAGAAAGGAGGAGGAGGAGAAGAGGAGGAGGAGGGGAAAGAAGGAGAGGGAGAAGGAGAAGAAAGAAGGGGGAGGAGGAGAAGAGGAGGAGGAGGGGGAGAAGGAGAAGAAAGAAGGAGAAGAGGAGAGAGGAGGAGAAGTAGGAAGAAGGAGAGGGAGAAGAAAGGAAGAGGAGGAGAGAGAGGGAGGAGGAGGAGAAGAAGAGGAAGAGGAAGAAGAAATTATAATCTGTCCTTCAACTCTTGGCCATAACCAATCACCTAAGAAGATGTTCACAGAAGTTGACCATTCACTGCAAAAAAAAAACCCCAAAAAACTGGACAAAATCAGATCAAAGTCATAGCAACATGGAATAAAACAGGGAACACAGAGCTGGACCTGTAAGCATCGTGCAGGAGTACCAACCCTCCAGACCTAACGGAAGAAATTAAAATTTAAGTGAGACTTGAGCTGTTCTCTCAAAAGCACCCGGTGCTTGGCTGGTTGAAAGGCAACCCCCCCCCCCCCCCCAAAACCCAAACAAACCAGGATTTGCTAAATGCCAAGGCAGGTTGGCGATGGATAGGGAAGATGCAGGATCAGAGGAGGGGTGAGATCTCCAAAGGGACACCTTGATTCAAAATCTTCTTGGAACCACAGGAAGCTACGGTATTCATCAAGGTAAGGCGATACCTTGAATTATCCACCGTGTGCCCTGATTTTTTAAAAAAAAATTTATTGGGCAGGTCGCCTGTCCACATCCAGGAGATCAGACTTGACCGAAAAGCAGGAGGCCAAGATTTCATTTCTCATCAGGTGGTTTCTTCTCCTCCTCCTTCTTGCAGTGCAAATAGCACCCTCTCTATTTGTAAACCCAGGTGAAACTGGTAGCAATTTTGACATTTTCCCCTTCTAACCCAAGTGAAAGAAAAATAATAAAACAGCAGTCCTTCCATCTTCTTCTCCTTCTGTTCCTTCTCCTCCTCTGATTTCTCTTGCTCCTTATTTGAATCCTCCTCCTCCTCCTTCTTCTGTTATGTGTTTGGAAAGGAGAAAATTCTTTCTTTCTTTCTTTCTTTCTTTCTTTCTTTCTTTCTTTCTTTCTTTCTTTCTTTCTTTCTTTCTTTCCTTCTTCTTCTTCTTCTTCTTCTTCTTCTTCTTCTTCTTCTTCTTCTTCTTCTTCTTCTTCTTCTTCTTCTTCTTCTGTTACATGTTTGGAAAGGAGAAAATTATTTTCCTTCCTTCCTTCCTTCCTTCCTTCCTTCCTTCCTTCCTTCCTTCCTTCCTTCCTTCCTTCCTTCCTCTTCTCCTTCTTTGTCTTTGTCTTCTTCTTCTGTTATATGTTTGGAAAGAAGAAGATTATTTCTTTCTTTTCTTTCTTTCTTTTTCTTTTTTCTTTCTTTTCCTCCCCCTCCCCCCTCCTCCTCCTCCTCCTCCTCCTCCTCCTGTTATGTGTTTGGAAAGGAGAAAATTGTTTGTTTCTTTTCTTTCGTTCTTTTTCCCTTTTTCCCTTCTTTCTTTTTCTCCTCCTCCTCCTCCTCCTGTTATGTGTTTGGAAAGGAGAAAATCCTTCCTTCCTTCCTTCCTTCCTTCCTTCCTTCCTTCCTTCCTTCCTTCCTTCCTTCCTTCTTCTTCCTCTTCTTCTTCCTCTTCTTCTGTTAAATGTTTGGAAAGGAGAAAATTATGTATTTATTTATTTTTGTTTCTTTCTTTCTTTTTCTCCTCCTCCTCCTCCTGTTACGTGTCTGGAAAGGAGAAAATTATTTCTTTCTTTTTCTTTTTTTCTTTCTTTTTTTTCTTCTCCCTCCTCCTCCTCCTCCTCCTTCTGTTATGTGTTTGGAAAGGAGAAATTCTCTTTCTTTCTTTCTTTCTTTCTTTCTTTCTTTCTTTCTTTCTTTCTTTCTTCTTCTTTTTCTTCTACTCCTCCTCCTCTTCTTCTTCTCCTCCTCCTCCTCCTCCTCGTCTTCCTTCTCTTCTTCTCTTCCTTCTCCTTCTCCTCTTCTCCTTCTCCTCCTCCTCCTCCTCCTCCTCCTCCTCCTCCTCCTCCTCCTTCTGTTATGTGTTTGGAAAGGAGAAAATTCTCTTTCTTCTTTCTTTCTTTCTTTCTTTCTTTCTTTTCTTTCTTTCTTTCTTTCTTTTTCTTCTACTCCTCCTCCTCTTCTTCTTCTCCTCCTCCTCCTCCTCCTCCTCGTCTTCCTTCTCTTCTTCTCTTCCTTCTCCTTCTCCTCTTCTCCTTCTCCTCCTCCTCCTCCTCCTCCTTCTCCTCCTCCTTCTGTTACGTGTTTTGGCTACATCTTGGCATTGCTTATTCATTCCCCATAAGGCATGAGCAATCCTTTGCACAATCCTGCTTCTGATCATCATCTTCTGCCCGGAAGCTATGGGGTTAAACTTCCCTGAGAGGTGAGGTGCGCAGCCAGGTAGACAGGTGTTAGCTTGCAAAGCTTCTCGGCCACACCAGCCAGCCAGTCAGTCATGGAGCAGAGCCGGATCAGCCGCTGTTTGGGAGTCAAGATTACAAAAATTAATGATGAGCTGCGATAAGCTACAGCTGATGCTAAGCCCTTCCTCCCCGCCCCCCTTTACACCTAATTAGCCTCATTAATGAGTCTCCTGCTCTCTCCACGGAGAGGGGCATTCTCCCCCGGAATAGCAGGCAGAGATGCCTCTCCCAGGTAGACGTACGCTGAGCCCTCTTCATTATGGATCTCATCTGACTCTCGGTCAGGTGAAGATGGCAAAAGAGCTTAACCGGAATTGTGGCTGTTTACTGTGGCTGTTATGAACCGAAACTATTACCCCTTTGTTGGAAGAGATTTCCTGAGTTCGTTCCCAGCTGGGACACACCACAGAAGAAATAGAAGAAATGGATGCAGAAGCCAGCTGCCAGAAAGTGGAATTTTTTTAATGTAGGAAGGCAAGAAGCAAAAAGTGATACAGCTGGAGCGTTCCTGGTTTGCATGCAGTTTTTTGGAGTGTGAATCTCAGCCTTTTATGTTTCATTTCCCTTTGAAGCTCCAGCAGCTTGATGGGTTTTGTAGTGTTTCTGATTGACCTGGGTTTTGTTTTTCTGGGTTAATCCTGTTCCTGGGCCTTGGTGTTTTCCTGTCAGAGGGCAAGAAGAGAGAGTTTCGGTTTACCTTGGAGAGTTTATTTTTAGCCTTTATTCCCCTTATCTTAATGGCTCTACTTAAGTGTTTCTATTACTTTTCTGTTACTTTTGTAACAGTCTTTATTAGCAGGGCTGCTCTGAATTTTCCTTTTAGCTGGTGCTTTTTTCTTAAAGGGGGAAGGGCTGGCTTGAGTCTCTTGGCACTGTTTTTGAGGTTTCTGGTACTGTCCTTTTGGGGTGTACTTCCCACACCTTAAAATTCCTCAGGATGCTTTTTTAAGTGAGCTTGTAAGGTAGAGAGAAGCTTGGGTTTTCTTGGAAGAACGTTAAATGGTCTGCACTGAACTTCGTGACATCACCAGGTGGTACTCCTTCTGGGAATTTCAGGCCGAGCATCTATTCTTTTCTTTTTTCCCCCCAGTACAGCTAGTCCTCAATGTACAACTACAACAGAGCCCAGAATTGATGTTGCTACACGAGACATTTATGAAGTGACTTTTGTCCAGGGGTGAAATCTACTTACCTTCCCTACTGGTTCAGAAGTGTCCATATTGCATGCAATTTTGGACCCCCTGCGCATTACCACTACCAGTTCACCAAACCACCCGTGCCCGCCGCTACAGTTCGCCAGAATCAGTGTGAACCCGGTAGCATTTCACCCTGCTTTTGCCCATTTTATGACTTTGCTTGCCACATTTGTTAAGTTGTTCAATTAGTAACACAGTTACTTCCTCCACATTGACATTGCTTGTCAGAAGGTTGCAAAAAGAGGATCTCACGACCCCGGGACGTCATAAATGTGAACCAGTTGTCAAGCGTCTGAATGTAAATCACATGACTGTGGGGATGTTGCAACGATCCTAAGTATGAAAAACGGTCGTAAATCATTTTTTTCATTGCTGTTGTCACTTCAAATGGTCACTAAACGAACTGTTGTAAGTTCGTTTAGTGACTGTAGTTGCAACTCAGCTGGTTGGTCATGATAGGAATGAGGAGATCTTTGTCAACTCACAAAGCATCCCTGGCCTGCTCTCGAGTTGCCATAGTCAAGGGGGATGGAAAAATGGCAAAGCAGCATGGCAGCCAAAAAGCACATTCCAGACATATCTCTCTCAAGGCTGTCTCCCAGGGTTACCCACAGTGGCCAGAGGGGAATGATCTCTACAGCCTGCAAAATTGCTCCATTGGCGAATGTGATTGATGACACACCCTGGGGGGAGAAGGGAAAGAGGGTCATGATTGGGGTGTAAATTATGTGGGGTCAGAGCTGGCTTCACCTGGAACATGCCAACATGAAGCTCCTAATTCTGGATTTCTTTTGAAGCTTGGCAACTAAGACGATCAAAGGCCTGGAGACTAAAACATAGGAAGAACGGTTGCAGGATTTGGGTTTGGCCAGTCTAGAGAAAAGAAGGACTAGAAGGGACATAATAGCAGTCTCCCAGTATTTGAGGGGCTGCCCCAAAGAAGAGGGGGTCAAATTATTCTCCAAAGCACCAGAGGGCAGGACGAGAAGCAATGGATGGAAACTAATCAAAGAGAGAAGCGACCTGGAATTAAGGAGAAACTTCCTAACAGTGAGGACAATGAATCAGTGGAACAGCTTGCCACCAGAAATCGTGGATGCTGCATCACTGAAAGTTTTTAAGAAGGGACTGGACAGTCATTTATCTGAAATAGTATAGGTTCTCCTATACTTGAGGAGGGGGCTGGACTAGAAGACCTCCAAGGTCCCTTCCAACTCAACTCTTCTCTTCTCTTCTCTTCTCTTCTCTTCTCTTCTCTTCTCTTCTCTTCTCTTCTCTCTTCTCTTCTCTTCTCTTCTCTTCTCTTCCTTCCTTCCCTTCCCTTCCCTTCCCTTCCCTTCCCTTCCCTTCCCTTCTACTCTACTCTACTCTACTCTACTCTACTCTACTCTACTCACCTTCAAAAGATGCTTCATTCTGGGCACGTCTTCCGAGACGGGTGCGTGTTTTTGCCTGTGTTTGCTCAACAAACGTGGCACAGAGGAGGTGTGCAACGAGAAGAGCAGCTCTCTTCCAAGGCGTGCTTTCACACAACACACAGTGACTCACAAAAGGTCGGAGAACCACACCTCGTCATGCGACGGGCCAGGCGCTGGTCTGCTGGGAAACGGAGCCGTGGGTGTCAAATGGCATGATGAGATCCGTGTGTGATTGTGTGTGTGTGTGTGTGTGTCTATAAATCCGGGATGGAAAGGATGATGGTACCCACGCGCACGTAGGGGTTTGCCAGAGCCGGGAGATTTCCTCCGTGTCTTTTGGCCTCTCGACGCGTTGCCCATCTGCTCTCTGTCAGAATGCGTGAAGAGTGCGCTTGGACCGTTGCCCCAGACTTGTGGTGCTGAGCTGGTCATGTGCTTGTCTCCACGACAACTCAAGCTGTGTAAACTGGCCTGCTCTTTGCCAGATGCTTCCCTGGTGCTCACGTGATCTCATTAGATGGTCACTTCTCCTCTCCTTTCCCGCTCCTGGGCGGCGGGGGGGGGGGTGAGTGGGAGATGAAAGGCATCGGGGTGGCTCTTGTCCGTGACTGAGGTGCGAAAGGAAGCCGCGGTGTGGATGGCCGATGATGATCGCGGGTGACTCCGCACAGGATTAGCACCCTTGCAAGGGAAGCCCCCTCGCGGGGGCTTTTGTTATCTATCTATCTATCTATCATCTATCTATCTATCTATCTTTCTATCAATCTCTATGTCCACCCACCCATCTATCTTTCTATCGATCTATGTCCATCCATCCATCCATCCATCCATCCATCTCTATGTCCATCCATCCATCCCTCCATCTATCTTTCTATCGATCTATGTCCATCCATCCATCCATCCATCCATCCATCCATCCATCCATCTCTATGTCCATCCATCCATCCATCCATCCATCTATCTTTCTATTGGTCTCTGTCCATCCATCCTTCTATCTATCATCTGTCTATCTATCTGTCTGTCTGTCTGTCTGTCTGTCTGCCTGCCTGCCTGCCTGCCTGCCTGCCTGCCTGCCTGCCTATCTATCTATCTATCTATCTATCTATCTATCTATCTATCTATCTATCTATCTTCTTTCTTTCTTTCTTTCTTTCTTTCTTTCTTTCTTTCTTTCTTTCTTTCTTTCTTTCTTTCTTTCTATCGATCTCTATGTCCATCCATCCATCCATCCATCCATCTATCTATCTATCCATCTCTATGTCCATCCATCCATCCATCCATCCATCTATCTCTATGTCCATGCATCCATCCATGCATGCATGCATGCATGCATCCATCTATCTATCTTTCTATCGATCTCTGTATATCTATCAATCTATCTATCTATCTATCTATCTATCTATCTATCTATCTATCTATCCATTTATCTAAGAGCCATGGTGGCGCAGTGGTTAGAATGCAGTAGTGCAGGCTAATTCTGCTGACTGCTGACTGCCAGCAGTTCGGCAGTTCGATCCTGACTGGCTCAAGGTTGACTCAAGCCTTCCAATCTTCCAAAGTCGGTAAAATGAGGACCCAGATTGTTGGGGGCACTCTTGACTGGACAGTGGGGTTGCAGACAGCTGGTCATTTGCATTGTTTTAGAGAGTCGTTGAGGCCACTTGGAGGTTTAGCTGTGTCCTCAGGGTCATCTGAGTAGCGCAAATGGATGTGGTGCCTTCTTGGAACTGTTGAAAGATCCAACACAGTGCAAAACACAGTCCTTTCAAAAGTTCCAAGAAGGTTCTATGCTGATTTGCGCTACTCAGATGACCCTCCAAGTGCTTCAATGACCCTCTAAAAGGATGCAAATGACCAGCTGTCTGCAAGGAGGGTAAATCCTTCCATTCCCCAAAACCATCCAAGTCAGAGCTGAAGACGTTTCTTGGATGAGAAACGAAACATCTTCAAAAGAAAAAAAAAGGAAGGAAGTCCAGTTGCCTCCTAAAAAAAAAAGAACCTCTGGGGCAACCATGACTTGGATGACTGAGAAGCTCCATAAACATTGGTGCCAAGGCTCTGGATCTTATTTTGTTTTTTATTAAATTTACTTGCTGGTTTTCTTTTCCCCCTGGAGTATGCCCATGAAGAAAACCTACTCTGGGTGCAAGTTGAAGGTCTCTCCCACAAGTGCCCACCAACCCTTCTTCTTCCAACTGATAAAATTGGAAGTCTATGGAGATTCTTAGTTCTCCATCCAGGTCATGGTTGTCCCAAAGGTGCTTTTTCAGAAGGCAACTGGACTTCCTCAGTTTTTCTCTGAAGACGTTTCGCTTCTCATCCAGGAAGCTTCTTCAGCTCTGATGTCAGCTCTGACTCTCCCCACCATCTGGTCAGAGCAGGAGAAGCTTCTCGGATAAACGTCTTCAAAGAAAGACATAAAAGTTGGGTTTGGGATTCCTACGTCCTTTATTGGGGAAGCTTGGCTCCACAGCACGTTCATTGGGATGGGGAGATATAGGTTTCCACCAGTGGTGAAATCTAAAATTTGTTACTACCGGTTCTGTGGGCGTGGCTTGGTGGTGGTGGGTAATGTGACTGGGTGGGCATGGCCATTTTTTGACGATCAGGCAACTCAGCTTGGATCGTCAGAGGCATTTAAAAGAAAAAGAACCTCTGCTGATCAGGCAACTCAGCTTGGATCATCAGAGGCATTTAAAAGAAAAAAAAACCCTCTGCTGATCAGGCAACTCAGCTTGGATCATCAGAGGCATTTAAAAGAAAAAAAGCCTCTGACGATCAGGCAACTCAGCTTGGATCATCAGAGGCATTTAAAAGAAAAAAAACCTCTGCTGATTAGGCAACTCAGCTTGGATCATCAGAGGCATTTAAAAGAAAAAAAACCTCTGCTGATTAGGCAACTCAGCTTGGATCATCAGAGGCATTTAAAAGAAAAAAAACCTCTGCTGATCAGGCAACTCAGCTTGGATCATCAGAGGCATTTAAAAGAAAAAAAGCCTCTGACGATCGCACGGCTCAGCTGAGCATGGGGGAGGGCAAGGATTTTTGATACCGGTTCTCTGAACCACCCACCTCCATCGCTACCGGATCAGGCGATCCGGTCCGAACCGGTAGCATTTCACCCCTGGTTTCCACCATCAATTTATCCTCCCTCGAGAGACCCAGGCAAGACGTCCATTCACAACCCCCCCCCTCCCCAATTTTTCTTTCTCCAGGAAGAGCCCATCACTTTCTGCGAAGAAACCTTCGTTTCCCACCGGTCGGCCACCATGCGACAATTCCTGCAGAACGCCATCCAGCTGCAGCTTTTCAAGCAGGTACCTCGTGTGTGTGTGATTAAGAACGATCGCCGTTTCGCAACGTGCTGTGAAATACGGCTGGCCACTTTGTTCCCTAATTAGTGTAATTTATGGGTCAGAACGAGGTGTTTTCTGTGGGTGGTTGGTTGTTTTTTTTCCCCCGCCCTCCCCTACACCAGGGAAGCTCATGAGCTATTTTTAAGAGCATTTTGCGTTCTTCCTATTCTGTCTTCCATAATAGACGGCGTTGGTGTATTTTTCCATCTCTGTTTTTCTCTCCCTCCCTCCCTCCCTCCCTGGGTCTTCACGGCAAAGGACTCCATCCAATGGACCTGCTGAGAAGAACCCAAAGGTGCTTTTTCAAAAGGCAACTGGACTTCGTTTTTAAGACATTTCGCTTCCCATCCGAGAAGCTTCTTCAGTTCTTCAGGAGGCAACTGGGCTTTGTCCTTCCTTGAAGATGTTTCACTTCTCATCCGAGAAGCTTCTTCAGATCTTCAGAAGGCAACTGGGTTTTGTCCTTCCTTGAAGACTTTTCTCTTCCCATCTTGGAAGCTTCTTCAGTTCTGACTGAAGAGACTTCTCAGATGAGAACTGAAGAAGCTTTTTGGATGAGAAGCGAAACCTCTTCAAGGAAGAACAAAGTCCAGTTGCCTTCTGAAGAACTAAAGAAGCTTCTTGGATGAGAAGCAAAGCATCTTCAAGGAAGACCAAAGTCCAGTTGCCTTCTGAAGAACTGAAGAAGCTTCTTGGATGAGAAGCGAAATGTCTTCAAGGAGAAACAAAATCCAGTTGCCTTTTGAAAAAGCACCTTTGGGACAACCATGACCAGGAGGACTGAGAACCTCCATAGACATCCGGCTGAGAAGAAGATATTAGATTCTCCTAGATGTCCTCCTGGAAAAAGAGAGCAAGTGTCGGAAGATAATGCTTTGCTCTTTCTCCCCAAGTTCATCGATGGTCGTCTTGATCTTCTCAACTCTGGAGAGGGCTTCAGTGATGTCTTTGAGGATGAGATCAACCTCGGCGAATATGCCGGTGAGGAGATTGGTTGGGAATATAAATGAGAAACCACTTCTTTTTGTTACAGCTAGTCCTCGAATTATAACCATTCTGTCAGGGTTCCGACGGATGCCCTAATTAAATCATGAGCCTCGAGCCAAGCTTCAAAAGAAATCCAGTTATTTATTAGGAACTTCATGTCAGCAAGTCAAGCCAACTCTGACCTCATATAATTTATGGCCCAGACTTGACCCTGTTTCCCCCCTCCCCACCCCCCAGGGTGTGTCATCAGTCACATTCACCAACGGAGTAATTTCCCGGGTTGTAGAGATCACTCCCCTCTGGCCACTGTGGGTAACCCTGGGAGACAGTCTTGAGAAAGATATGTCTGGAATGTGCTTTTGTTTTTGGCTGCTGTGCTGCTTCGCTGTTTTCCTATCCCCCTTGCCTAAGGCAACTCGAGAGCAGGCCAGGATTGCTTTGTGAGTTGACACGTTCATTTAGTGACCGTGTGAAGTTGCCACGGCATTGAAAAGAGTGAGTTATGACCATTTTTCAAACTTACAACCATTGCGGCATCCACCCCATGGTCACGTGATTAAAATTCAGATGTTTGGCAACTGACTCATATTTATGACCGCTGCCATGTCCCGGGGTCATGTGATCCCCTTTTGTGATCCCCTTTCTGACAAGCAAAGTCAGTGGGGAGGCCAGATTCACTTAACAATCGAGTTACTAAATGATCCACTGCAGTGATTCACTTAACAACAGAGGCAAGAAAGTGATTCACTTAACAACTGTGGCCAGGGGAGGCCAGATTCACTTAACAGTCGAGTTACTAACTGATCCACTGCAGTGATTCACTTAACAACGGAGGCAAGAAAGGTCATAAAACGGGGCAAAATTCGCTGAACAAATGTCTTGCTTAACAACAGAAATGTTGGGCTGAATTGCGGTCGTAAGTGGAGAGCTCCAGGTACCATTGTGTACTGATTCCACTGAAAGCAGAATTGTGGGTGACTCAGATTCTTAGAGCTTTGGCCAGATAACAAGTCAACAAGCAGGGTCAGATGCCTTCAAGTTTATCTTCTCGCCACCAGAGGTCCCCACCGTGAATTCTCCATCCAGACCAACAGTGGGGAGAGTTGTGTGGATGGATGGGGGAGCAGGGGGATGGCCGAGATGGGGATACGAATAGCACAAATAACTTTTAAAAAATATAGTTCTCTTCCTTTATTTAGAGAAGCATCTTCAGGAGCAGAGGTGGTATTCAGCCGGTTCGTATCAGTTCAGGCGA
The DNA here is from genome assembly GCA_037215915.1 of Pantherophis vulpinus. Lineage (NCBI taxonomy): Eukaryota > Metazoa > Chordata > Lepidosauria > Squamata > Colubridae > Pantherophis > Pantherophis vulpinus. The sequence continues at coordinate 7,237,406 of JAXLNS010000017.1, read as the reverse complement.
ACCGGTAGCGGCGACTGCGGGTCCGCCCAGATGTAATGCCATCCTATTTAGCCACGTTTTCGAGACCAGGCGCATGCATGGAAGGCGTGCGCATGAGCAAAGCACGCGCGGGGCAAACCGGTAGTAAGAATATGTGGAACCCACCGCTGTTCAGGAGGCCTCGATATCTCTCTCCCGAATTGTTTTAAGGTTGTTGATTGGGGTAACAGGTGGCAGAACTCCATGTGGTTGGCTGTGTTTGGATAAACGCTGGGAGACAGAAGGACCCAAACACGTTCTCACTTCACTTCTTCTTTTGTGGCAGGGAGTGCCAAGCTTTACCATCAGTGGCTGTCCACTGTCCGGGTAAGTATTTCTCGAAAGCATCAGTAATGTTTCTTCCATCTCTTCCTTGTCCTTCCTCCTCCACCCTTCCAAGAGCTGCTACGTCCTATGCCATCCTCAATTCTGCCCCAAAACTGGATTTCTTCCCAAGATTCGAGGCAGTATTTCTGCTCCCAGGCTGAATATGCAGATGTGTTTTCCCCTTTGATAAAGAATTTCTGAATACCACACCCCATCTTAGAATTCTGGAGGGTTGGCATTTAAAATCTTCTCTTTTACACATTCAGGGAAAATAATAAATAGGCAGAATCCGAGTTATATTTTCTTCCAGAACCTTGAACTTTGTTTCAAACCAGCTGTTTTTTTTAAACAGTGAAGAATGATGGCTGGGCATCCTTGACTGTTAAAGAAGCGAAAAGGTGTAAAATAAGCTCTGGGAATGTTGGTTTGGCTTCTCTGATATTCTGAAAGAGTGACAGAGTTTCAAGGATTGTGCCGAAAGAAAGGAAGGCTTTGAGAAAAAGAAGAAAGAAAGAAAGAAAGAAAGAAAGAAAGAAAGAAAGAAAGAAAGAAAGAAAGAAAGAAAGAAAGAAAGAAAGAAAGAAAGAGAGAGAGAAAGGGAGAAAGGGAGAAAGGGAGAAAGAGAGAGGGAGGAAGAGGGAGTCGAAGAGAAAGGGAGAGAAGGAAAGAAAAAGAAGGAAAGAACTGAGAGAGAGAGAAAGTAAAAGAGAGAGAGAAAGAAGAAAGAAAAAGAAAGAAAGAAGTGAGAGTGGAGAGAGAGAGAAAGAAAAAAGAAGAAAGGAAAGGAAAGAAAGAAAGAAAGAAAGGAAAGAAAGGAAAGAAAGAAAGAAAGAAAGAAAGAAAGAAAGAAAGAAAGAAAGAAAGAAAAAGAAAGAAAGAAAGAAAGAAAGAAAGAAAGAAAGAAAGAACTGAATCTCAACCATGGAACCACTTATAACAAGATGTTTTGGAGCTGTGTTTCCAAAACATCTTATTATAAGGGAAGGAAGGAAGGAAGGAAGAAGAAAAAATAAAATAAAGGAGAAGAGAGAGAAAGTCAGTATCTCAAAAATAGAGCCATTTATATTAAGATGTTTTGTAATTGTGTTTCTCTGTTAATTGTTGGATTAACAGAGGACTGAAGGATGTGTGTTTTTATTTTATTTATATAGTTTTCTTACGTATCATGTACATTGAAGATGGCATTTAATTACGTTGTACGAGGTCCAATGACAATAAAGTAAACTAAATTGTTGATTAGTAGCAAATATATAATAAAATGTATTCCTGCTTTAAAAGAATAGTTCCCCCAGTCCAGCATCGTGTCTGCCTCTTTATCTCTCTCTCTTTCTCTCTCTCTCTCTCTCTCTTTCTCTCTCTCTCTGTCTCTCTGTGTCTCTTCCTGTCTCTCTCTGTCTCTTTCTGTCTCTGTCTCTTTCTTTCTTTCTCTCTGTCTCTCTCTTTCTGTCTCTCTCTCTCTCTCTCTCTCTCTCTCTCTGTATGTGTGTGCTTGTAGGGAATGGAGTACCCCTTCCTTTATGCATGCTAAATTTTATTTATCAAAATAATGCATTACCCAGCCCAAGACATCTTGTCCTGCCAGATAAAGAAAGCACAAACAGGACTGCTTAAGGATTCCGTCTGAGAGGTCAGAATCTTGACGATTCCTTTGGAGGTGCCATCAGGATGCGAAGTTCAGCCTGGGTGAAATTTGCTTGGCATGCTTTCTCCCCTCATTTACAGACCTGAGAGAAAGAGGAAAAGAAAGAGAGAGACAGAGACACAGAAAGAGAGAGAGAGGAGAGAGAGAGAGAGAGAAAAGAGGGAGAGAGACACACACACAGAGAGACAGAGAGGAGAGAGAGAAGAGGGAGAGAGAGGAGAGAGAGAAAAAAGAGTGAGAGAGAGAATGAGAGAGAATGTGAGAGATAACAAAGAAAGACAAAGACAAAGAGAACGAGAGAAAAAGAGAGAGAAAAAGGAGAGAGAAAGAGAGAGGAGAGAGAAGTGAGAGAGAAAACAGAGAGAAAGAAAAAGAGAGAGATAAGAGCGAGAAAGAGAAAGAAAAAGAGAGAAAGAGAGAGAAAGAGAAAGAAAAAGACAGAGAATGAGAGAGAGAAAGAAAGAGAGACAGGAGAGACAGAGAGAAGAGGGAGAGAGAGGAGAGAGAGAAAAGAGAGTGAGAGAGAGAATGAGAGAATGTGAGAGATAACAGAGAAAGAGAAAGACAAAGACAAAGAAAGAGAACGAAAGAAAAAGGAGAGAGAAAGAGAGGAGAGAGAGAAGTGAGAGAGAAAACAGAGAGAAAGAAAAAGAGAGAGAGAAAGAAAAAGAAAAAGAGAGAGAGAAAGAGAGAGAAAGAGAGAAAGAAAAAGACAGAGAGAATGAGAGAGAGAAAGAGAGAGAGAGAGAGAGAGAGAGAGAGGTGGAAGGGCTGTCTTTGATTTGCACAAGAGGCTGGATTGTGTTGTTAAAAACCCGACACTGATTCTGCAGGCACAATCCAAAGATTGTGAGCTTTGAAACGAAAGCAGTCCTTTCCGTGCTTATCCTGATGACTGCATGCAATATGGGGCTGCCTGCATGACCAAATCCAACCTTTAATTTGAAAAGGAAGGCAAAACTGTCTGCCTTTCAGGTCAAAAAAAATAAAATAAATTTCCACCCTGCCCTTTCCTTCTGACAAATGGGACCGGTGCTACGGGCAATGCATTGATCGTTGTCACGGGCCTGCAGGCGTTAATATAGAATTCATTTGGTTCAATGTTCATAATTCGGTGTATTTTGTGTATGAAAAGTCCCAACCTCAGCTCCATTTCTGTATCGTATCCCGATGGCTTATTTTTTTCCTTCGTCCGCAACAGAAAGGAAGTGGGGCCATTTTAAATACCGTGAAGACCAAGGCAAATCCTGCTATGAAGACAGTCTACAAATTTGTAAGTGTCCAGAGCAGTGGTGTGTTTCAGAATTTTTTACTACTGGTTCTGTGGGTGTGGCTTGGTGGGCATGGCTTGGTGGGCGTGGCATGGGAAGGGTACTGTAAAATCTCCATTTGTTCTGTCCCCAACCCCACGCACACACACCAACAGACGTTCAGGAGTTAAAGACCAAACCAGCCGGCAAAATCCTTTTCCTTATGATAACGGAACTTGGCAGCAACCTAGTGGCTGCCTGCCAAGAGTTTATTATTTACAAAGAGGAGAGATAACTTCTCCCCACTTCTGGTACATCAAAGGAAAGCAGCTCAATAATTACGGAATTAATCAAGTCCAGAGATACTCCAGCAAAGTCTTAAAGCAAAAGTCCGGCAATGCAGAATGGCGTGGAAGCTTTCAGCTTTGTTCGTCACAAGGTTTGACTGGCCACCACGCTCCCTTTTATACCCTGTGGGGGGTGGTCCAGTAACTCAGCCTAATCTTGGGCACGCCTTTTCTTCTGTTGCGCGCGCTTATCTCTGCGACGCTGGCGTTGGTCCAGCCAAGACTCATTACCCTCATCACTGTCCATCTGTGGCTGCGTGGACGTGCTTGGCCCCAGCCCTATCTCTTGCCCTTCGGCGGACACCAAAGGCATTGCCAGAGAGGAGAGTCCTGGAGAGGGAGGCCTTGCCAACTCCTCCCCTTCACTCTCAACACCATTCCTTCCCCAATCCAAGGGAAGGTTACTGCAAAATCCCCATTTCCTCCCGATCAGCTGGGACTTGGGAAGCAGAGAATCGATGGGGGCGGGGCCAGTCAGAATTTTTACTACCGGTTCTCCAAACTACTCAAAATTTCCGCTACCGGTTCTCCAGAACTGGTCAGAACCTGCTGGAACCCACCTCTGGTCCAGAGCTAGCCTTTTGGGGTGAAGGGGGTGACTGTTTTTCGCACTTATGACCTTCGCAGCATCCCCGGGATCAAAATTCAGATGCTTGGCAAGTGTTTCATACTTATGACCGTTGCAGTGTCCCGGGGGGGGGGGGAACAAAAGTCCCCTTTTGCGGACAAGCAAAGTCAATGGGGGAAGCCAGAGTCACTTAACCAAGTTATTAACTTAACAACTTTAGTCATTCACTTAACAGCTGTGGCAAAAAAGGTCATAAAATGGAGCAAAACATGCTTAACAAACGCCTCGCGTAACGACAGACCCTTTGGGCTCGGTTGTGGTCGTAAGCCGAGGATTGCCTGTAACTTCAAGGCCGGTCCGTCATAATTTCAAACATTCGTTAAGCGACCAGTTATAAGTCAAGGACTAATTGTATTTAATTATAGTTGAGACTTTTGCGGGATTTCAATGTGACGTAGGGAAAAGTGTGATGTTTGCCTCCTAGAGCAAGGGTGTCAAATTCAAGAAAATGAAAAAAGAGGTGTTATATGAGGTGTTATGAGCCGAGGTGGCGCAGTGGTTAGAGTGCAGTACTGCAGCTACTCCAGCTGACTGCTAGTTCAGCAGATCAGCTGATCAAATCTCACCGGCTCAAGGTTGACTCAGCCTTCCATCCTTCCGAGGTGGGTAAAATGAGGACCCAGATTGTTGGGGGGCAATATGCTATTTAGTATACTGTTGATTGTTGTGAGCCGCCCAGAGTCCTCGGAGAGTGGGCAGCATAGAAATATGATTAATAAAATAAATAATAATATAAATGTACGTTAAGGATGATATATGTCGAACCAGCAAAATAGAAAAGAAATTGAAAGGAAAATGTGGGTAAATATAAAATCGGGGTTGCTCAAATACCACCTTGACAAAATATTGAATTGAAGATGGACACAACAACAGAGAGAGGAGTAGAGGGACAGGTAGGAAGGAGAGAGGAGAAGGGAGGAAAAAGAGATGGAGAGAAGAAAGGGAAAAGGAGAGGAAGAAAGGGAGGGGAAATCAGAGTAGGAGAGAGGGTTAGAAAGAGAGGAGGAGTGGGGGAAAGGAAAGAGAAGGAGAGAAGGGGAAGGAGAGGAGGAAAGAAGAAAGTTGAAAAGAATAGAAAAAGGGAGGGAAGGGTTAAGAGGGGAGAAGGAGAGGAAGGGTTGCTGTGGAAGAAGGGAGATAGGGAATGGTAGAAGAGCAATTCCGAATAAATTTTAGGATGAGGAATAAACCAATATGTGGAAACCAAAAGATAATACGTGTGATAAGAATGGTTAAAGAGAGTGTACATTTATATATGTTTTATGAGAAATAAAAATAAAAAACTTTTATATATATAAAAAAGAAAAACTGGTCACGCCCACACTGGCCACACCCACCCACCCCGAGGTCAAACCCAACCAGGGATGAAATCCAAAAATTTTCCATACCGGTTCTGTGGGCGTGGCTTGGTGGGCAAGGCAAGGGAAGGATATTACAAAATCTCCATTCCCATCCCAGTCCAGGGGAAGCATACTGCAAAATCTCCATTCCCTCCCCTCCTGGGGGAAGGATATTGCAAAATCTCCATTCCCACTCCACTCTGGGGCCAGCCAGAGGTGGCATTTGCCGGTTCTCCGAACTACTCAAAATTTCTGCTACCGGTTCTCCAGAACCTGTTAGAACCTGCTGGATTTCACCCCTGAACCCAACCCTCAATGAAATTGAGTTTGACACTCCTGTAGTAGAGCAAGAATCATGGTTAGTTCCTTGTCTGTCAACCCTGAGCGTCTTCTGGCCTCCTTCCTCACTTGGTGCACTCAAAACTTTGATAAAAAAGATTTCGTTGGCGCCACCCGCCCTCTGCACTCCGCATGGCTGGTTCTTTTGGTGGGACCCCAGGACGACCTTGAGAGAGAGGTCCCAAAAGTGGTACCTCCTGCTTGGTCTTGAGCTTCAGAGTTTTTTCTTCCACAGCAGGCTGGACAAACGTAGAAGTTGGACTCTTCCTCAGTCCCCTCGCAGGCAGCAGAGATAAAAAATAATTAGAGGATAAAAATAAGAATCCCTCTCTTTAAAACCAGGATATTCTCCACCAACAAAATCTCTTCCTCTCATTAAGGATTGTTTTTTTAACCTCTTGTCTCCTTATTTGTTTTTATGCCCATTATGGTCCATTTCTCCACCTCCCACTCCTATTCGGAGTAATCAGAGAAGGTGGGCCTGGGTGGGCTCGCAAAACCCCTTGTCTCGGGGAACCAAATAGGGATTTCTCTCTTAAACTAACAACCCTCTCTTTCCATCCCCTGCCCCCTCCTTTCTCTCTCTCTCTCTCTCTCTCTCTCTTTTTTCATGCAGGCAAAAGATCATGCAAAAATGGGAATAAGAGAGGTGAAAATTCGCTTGAAGCAAAAGGTACTTGAAGTATGTATTTGGGGGGCGGGGAAAAAACACAGAAAGAAAAACAGAAGAAATGCTCGGGCCGGGAAGTGGGAGAGGGGGGGGAGGAAAAAAAAAAGAAAAGAAAAGAAAAGAAAAGAAAAGGCATTACGTGATCAATAGAGAGCTGTTTGGTGCTGTGTTGTTAACACACTTCAAAATGCATTACCAGCTGTCCCGCATTTTTTCCCCCCACTGTTATAAATATTCACAGACAAAAAGCAAATACATTAAGGCTTGACGTGGGAAAGGCTGTTCCTTCGCTTCCCCTCAAACGGGGACGCGGCCAAAAAGAATGGAGGCTGCCCACTTCAGGCCTGCGAGGGTGCCATCTTTCCTGGGAGCAAGCCTAAAGTGTGTAGTTGCCGTGTGTTTGGTGGCCCTGAGCCGAAAGAAGCATGCAGCTCACGGGCCTCCTCCCCAGATTAAGCACCGTGCTCCGTTCTTTGCGCTTTCTGGCGCACGCTGATCTGACAGCCCAAATGATAGCGGGGCGGGTGTCACCTTACACTTCGGAGAGCTTTGTTCCCACCGAAACAGGTGGGAACACGTTTGGTGATGGACCCTAACGTCTTCCATCATCACGTTGGCTTTGACCGGGTGGAAGAGGAGAAAAGCAGAAGACAGGGAGCAAAAAAAGGAAAGCAAGGAGCTGAAGAACATCTGGTGAAGTTTCCCAACAAGAGTCCCGCTTGGTTGAGGAACCATTCTACAGAGGAATTATTGAGTCTGTCATCTGCACCTCCATAACTGTTTGGTTTGGTTCTGCAACCCAACAAGGCAGACACGGACTTCAGAGGATAATTAGAACGGCAGAAAAAAACAATGGCTACCAACCTGCCTTCCATGGAGGACCTGTCTACTGCACGAGTCAAAAAGAGGGCTGGGAAAATATCTACAGACCCCTCGCATCTTGGACATAAACTGTTTCAACTCCTACCCTCAAAATGACGCTATAGAGCACTGCACACCAGAACAACTAGACACAAGAACATTTTTTCCCCAAATGCCATCACTCTGCTAAACAAATAATTCCCTCAACACTGTCAGACTATTCACTAAGTCTGCATTACTATTAATCTTCTCATCATTCCCACCACCCAGCTCCTCCCACTTATGACTGTCTGACTGTAAACTTGTTGCTTGTATCCTTAAGATTTCCCTATGACTATCATTAAGTGTTGTACCTTATGATTCTTGACGAATGTATCTTTTCTGTTATGTACACCGAGAGCGTATGCACCAAGACAAATTCCTTGTGTGTCCAATCACACTTGGCCAATAAAGAATTCTATTCTATTTTATTTCGAACAACTGTTGAAAGCAGTTATGGAAAACGCTCTTCTAGATCAGACCACGGAAAGGCATTGGGTGGCCCAGAACGCTTGAAGGAAGCATCAAAGAAAAAGCATCAAATGAAACTTCAGCAGATCTTCTTCAACCCTTTGTTTTCTTTCCGTTCCTATTCTCCTTCTGCAACTCTCCTCCCTTTCATCCTGACAAAGCCAACAAGACCAGGAGTGGGATTCAGCCAGTTCAGACCAGTTCAGGTGAACCAGATGCTAATTTTACATCTGGTTCGCCGAACCGGTAGTTGCAAGGACTGTCTGGCACCACCCACCCCGCCCCTCCCCTCCCAGGAGTCTCCACACGGCCCATTTTGGATGCAGGTAAGTGCAGGACCCGCGCAGAGACTCTGGGAGGGCGAAAAAGGGGCCTCCTGGAAGTTCCAGAAGTCTGGAAACGGGCTCGTTTCCGGTCTCCGCAGGGTCTCTGGAGCCCGGAGGAGGCCATTTTCACTCTCCCAGAGGCTCCAGAAAAGCCTCCAGAGCTTGGGGAGGGCAAAAACGCCCTCCCGCCGCTGCCGTGGTGCAGGAGGCCAAGTAGGCCACGCCCACCATGGCCATGTCCACCCAACAACCAGGCAGAGAACCGGTTGCTAAAATTTGTGAATCCCACCCCTGGATGAAGACATTATCTTGGACCTTGAGATCTTCCACAGATGTTCTCCAGGAACAACTTTCTGTCTTCTAGGCCCACCAGTTCCCACTTCTCTTCCCCAGATACAACTCCAGATTTTAACCCTCAATTACAGGTATCCGTTTTATAAGTGGAATTCAACCAGCGGGAGAAAGAGAGGGAGAATAAGAAGAAAGCTTCTTCTGGCTGATGGTGTCCCTCCATCTTCTGGCTGACTTAATTTGAGGATCTAACCCCAACTGCCACTCTCCATTTCTTAGCATTAGCACGAAAAATGTCCCACTTTTTTAAGAGAACAGCTCATCTTACATTTCACCTTTGAGGTTCCAGTCGCCAAATAGGAGTGACGGCAGCGGGAGAAATTTTTTAAATGCACCGAAGACAGGGAAGGCTGTTGTTCTTTGACTGCGCATAGCAATGGTGACCCCTTGGATATAATCAAGAGTCTTTTCTCTGCCCTTGGTTTGCTCCAACGTTGGCTTTGAATTGCAAATAAGAAAACGCTGGCTTGAATTCTGCAAAGGTCAGCTTGGTGTCTCGGAGGTCCTTCTCTAATACGATCGTGACGATTAAATGGCGCTCCCTGCCTATCCGGTCTTCGTTTGTGGGATGGGACGTTAAAAAGCATTGGCGGCTTCGTTCCAGCTGCCCGTAAGTGAATGGCTTAACAGAGTGTGGTGCCGTTTCTTGGGTTTTGTAAGTCAAAGAAAACGGCCTCAGCGGGGCCCATTCCCAGCATTGCCTCCGTTGAACCCCCAGAATCGGCGAGGTCAATGGCAAGAACAGAAGGACAGTATGAGTCCCCCTTCCTTCCAGATGGTTGTATTTTGTGGCCACCTGCAAACAAGCTTTTGACCTACTTGCCATGTTCAACCGTGGTCTTAGAGGCATCTTCAAAGGGGTTCCAGCACCGATGTGGTCCTCTTTTATCAACTTTTTTTGTTGTTGTTGTTCTAACCCAGGGGTGGCAACCTTAAGCACTCAAAGAGCCACTTGGACCCATTTCCCACAGAAAAGAAAACACCGGGAGCCACAAAACCCTTTTGACAACTAAAATGAAGATAATACTGCATATATCTTTTTTTTTTTTTTTACCTTTATGCTCCGTATAAAAAAAATTAGTGTGTTGCATTTATGAAATCAACGACCTGCTACAGAGAAAACGTATTTTTATTTCCACATATGCAACAAAAACATTTTGAACTCTGAAAAAAAAAAAGATGGGTCGAAAAGCTCAATAAATCGGGTGTCGCACATTGGCGGTTGTGACACATAGTTTGAGCAACAGGAAGCCGCAACAGAAGGATGAAGGAGCCACATGCGGCTCCAGAGCTGCGGGTTGCCGACCCCTGGTCTAACCAGATATGGCCTCCAACTTTGTCACAAAGTAGTCTTCCCGCTTTGTCCTGGGTGCCTTCGCTTAGTTAGCTGGAGTTCTACAATTACAAGATGGTGGCGTCCTGTTTATATGAAGTCTTTTCCTGGATGGGGAGTCCTTCTTTCTTTTTAAATTTTTTACAGGTTCTTCATTTTCTGTGACACATTTGTGTGTGTGTGTGTGTGTGTGTGTGTGTGTGTGTGTGTGTGTGTGTGTGTGTTGGTCCCTTGTGGAGAACCTTGGCTCAGTCGAAGGTCCCTCTGCTTTTTTTATATCTGGAACGAGGTCCGTTCCAAGCTTTGTTGGGCTGAGGTCATCCTGTGCCCCCCAAAAGAATGCTTTCTAATTGGCTATCAGCTTACCGGTCTCATTAGAGTATTTAAGCCAGAGGAGAACTTGAGGGGGCAGGTCAGAGGTCAACCATCAAAGCAGCCGGCCTTGAGGTCACATGTCTCTATATATTTACCAGGCATTAGTGCCTTCGACATTGTCACAAAGAAGTTTAAACTTGAAGCTTCCTGTACAGCTGGCTTTATTGCACGGCAAGCCTTTTCATTATTTCTAATCTTTAGGGACATCGTGCGGCAGCCATCTCTGTCCTCAACTTGGCCAAATCTCACCTGGCTCATTATACAATGTCCCCCCCACATCTTCCCCACAGTCCTGTGCACAAGCCACGGGCTCTCGTCGACCCACCTGGCTTTTAACCCGCTGGTTAATTAACCTATAAACAGAGTTACGGGTTTCTGGGAAATTGTAGAAGCTTCAACGAGCATCCTGAATAGAGCTTTTCGCCCTCAGAATCAAGAGTGATGTAATTCTATTTATTCTCCCGGGCAGGACATCAGTGAAAATGGCTGTTCGGCCATGCCAGAAGAGCCGACCTCAAGGATGGCGCCGTCTCCCTTGGCTGAAAAGAGGGACCCCAAACTCCGAGATGACAGGCGACCCATCACCGTTCATTTTGGCCAGGTAAGCTGTGGAGGAGGTGACTTGAAACTTCCTCTAAGAGTAAGATTGTCAAAGGATGTCTGCTGGGGATGGTGGGCCCCCATTGCACCTTCCAGGACCTCATCATCTATAGCAATAGCACTTAGACGTATATACCGCTTCATGGTCCCTTAGAGCCCTCTCTAAGCGGTTTACAGAGTCAGCCTCTTGCCCTCAACAATCTGGGTCCTCATTTTACTGACCTCAGAAGAATGGAAGGCTGAGTCAACCTTGAGCTGGTCAGGATCGAACTGCTGGCAGTGGGCAGAGTTAGCCTGCAACACTGCATTCTAACCACTGCGCCACCACAGCTGATAGATAGATAGATAGATGAGAGAGAGAGAGAGATGAGAGATAGATAGATAGATAGATAGATAGATAGATAGATAGATAGATAGATAGATAGATGCTGTGTTTCCCCGAAAATAAGACCCTGTCTTATATTTTTTTTTGAACCCCGAAATAAGCACTTGGCCTTATTTTTTGGGAGGTCTTATTATTTTGGGGCATGTGAAGCAAGATGGGGCTCCTCTTGCCGTCTTACCTGATTTCCAGCTCATTTAAATATTTTTGGGGAGGTCTTATATTCAGGGGGCAGGCTTATTTTAGCGCATGCGCTCAAAAGCCTGATTGGGCTTATTATCAGGGGAGGTCTTATTTTTGGGGAAACAGGATAGATAGATAGATAGATAGATAGATAGATAGATAGATAGATAGATAGATAGATAGATAGATAGATAGAGAGAGAGAAAGATAGATAGATAGATAGATAGATAGATAGAGAGAGAGAGAGAGAGAGAGAGAGAGAGAGAGAGAGAGATAGATAGATGATAGAGAGATGAGATGAGATGAGATGATAGACAGACAGACAGATATAGCACTTAGACTCATATGCCGCTTCACAGTGCTTTCCAGCCCTCTCTAAGCAATCTACTGAGTCAGCATCTTGCCCACCAACAATCTGGGTCCTCATTTTACCAACCTCGGAAGGATGGAAGGCTGAGTCGAGTTTGAGCCGGTGAGAATCGTAACTCCTGGAGTGAGCAGTGACTTAGCCTACAGTACTTCATTCTAACCAGTCCGGCTCTGCTCTGGAAACTCTCTTATTTTGTACCGCCAAATTTAGAAGGCAATAATAACCCAATTTTAGTTGCTTGTTGATCATTTTACTTGATTGGGATAGGGAATAACGCAGAAGAACAGTGCAAGGCCATTCTCCATCCCCCTCTTCACTTCCAAAATTGAGTGAAAAATGATCCCCAAAATTTTAGTGCGACTTCTTCTGGGCCTTCACTGGAAGGTCCTTCTCAACCATCAGAATGATGGGCTATGTTGCCTATCCTGGTTCTCTTATTTCTCTACCCTCAAGACCCCAGTCTTAAAAGGAAGTCACCATGGGTCTAGGCCAGTGGTGGGCTGCAACCGATTTAACAATTGGTTGTGTGAGCGCGCGCAGCGTTCAAAATACAGCAATTTGAAGTTCAGCTGCTTACCTTCTAAGGCAGCCCCGGTAAGTAGAACAGCAGAGGCGTGGAAATCAGCTGTGCCGCGCGATTCAGCTGAGCCAGAAAGAAGGAAATGTAGGATAGGATAGGGCAGGTGGGCGGTGCCAACTGATTGTTGGAACTACCGGTTTGTCCGAACTGGTCTGAACCAGCACCAGCCCACCACTGGTCTAGGCCAGTGTCTCTCAACCTTGTTGACTTTCAGACGTGTGGACTTCAACTTCCAGAATTTCCCAGCCAGCGTGAGTTGAAGTCCACACGTCTTAAAGTCTCCAAGGTTGACAATGAGAAACACTGGTCTAGGGCCCACCCCAGGTTTCTCTGGCTGCCGAGGGAAGAATTCATGAAAGATCAATCACTCATAATTAGAACCTTCACAAACTACCAGGAAGAAATGGAAAGCTTCAGCAATGGACAATGCCGGCCAATTGCCCCTAAGTGGCACATGGAGCAATCAGGATGTCAGGGAAATACTTTAACAGCTGACCAGCTGCTGTAATGCTGTAATACTGTATTGATGATGCAATGGTAGCAATGAGTCAGCAGGGTTATTTGACTGTTACCACTTTAAGAGTCTGTATTATAAGAGAGACCCTGTTGGGGTGTATCTCTCTCTCCGTGTGTGCTTTCGTCCTGTAGCTGCTGATTGTTTGTTTGGCCTAGTATGTGTGTGTATATATTCTTTTCTAGAGATAAACCACTATTCATTCTTACAAACCTCTGTTTGATGTGATTGCTCCTGGGTTGTCTCACATAGTCACACTGTGTGCACTCTGACAGGTCATGGGCCCAGTCCAGAGAGAAGGCCAGAGGGACTAGAGGAACCAGAGGGAAGAGAAATCCAGTGCGAGCTTGCTCCAGAGTCAAAGGGGTTGTGCATCGTGGTTTGATAGTGGTTAGTGGCTTGTGAAAGAAAGCAGGCAGCATGGCCTCCGTCGGGAATAATGGGAGGAGGTGTCTTGGCTGAATGAGACAAACTATCTCTCCTGGAATGTAAAGATGGAGATGTACCTGTGGAGAGAGGATTTGTGGGACAATTGTTACTAATCCACCAGGAGTCCTGGATGATGGGGACCAGAGAAGAAAAGAAAAGGCATTAGCCAGCATAATTCTGGCTTTGGAGGACAGTCAGCTGATAACACGTGAGGGGTCAGCTGTCTGTGAAAGAGTGCTGGGAGGCGTTGCGCAGTGTGTATATTAGAGGGGCTGCGGGCAGTGGTGAAATCTGAACCGGTTTACTTCTGGTTCACTGGCTGCGCATGAGCGCTGTGTGCCAAATGCGCACTGCATGCACGCATGCGCAGTGCACACCAAAAGGAGGCTTGGGAAGGTAAATAGAACAGCGCGTGGGGGGGGGGGGTGATCAGCTGTGGCGCGTGATCCTCAGAGCCTTTTTTTTTTCTTTTTTAAAGCATTTTTTTACGACCGGTTCACACGAACCGGTCGTTTAAAAATGCATTTAACAAGGTTAAAAAACCGCTGTGATGATCACAGCTGTGGCGCGCGATCGCCAGAGCCTTTTTTTAATCTTTTTTTTAATTTTATTTTTAAAACAAAAGTTTTTATTTTTTTTATATTCAAACAACCAAACACTACACAATCAATTATCATACTTCATTTTATCCCCACCCAACCCCCCTCCCCCATTCCCCCCCCCCGACTTCCCAGAGCAAAAACAGGATATAGCATTTAACAAGCTAAAATATGTTAACTATTACAGAATTCAAAACTCTCTCACACTTGTTCACTCCCCTTTTAAAAATTATACTTCAACCTTCCTTTTATAAATTCTCTTATCACATTTCACATTTATATTAAAAAAAAGAAAAAAAAACACAAAACCATAATCTTATTTTAAACATTTTAAAATCTCTTAATACATTAGCAGAACGTTCTCCAAAATATAAGTTTCAAAACTTTCAAAAAATTATCCATTAAATTTTGAGTTATCCACCTTTAAACTTCAATACTTTAAAACTACAATAATTTTTTTTTAACCTTTTAAAAGCAGGAAGTAACAACACTCGGGCGGATGGGCGGAGCCTCACGCCCCCCCCCCCCATCGCTACCGGTTCTCCGAACCACCTGCCACAATCGCTACCGGATCACCCGATCCGGTCCGAACCGGGAACATTTCAATCCTGGCTGCGGGCAGTAAATTGTTGCTGACAAGGAGACTGTATAAAGCACAACTGAAGCGGAGAGAGCATGTCCACACATCTGCAGGCTATGAGAAAGACTAAACTCTGTTTGATGTGATTGCTCCTGGATTGTCTCTCGCATAGTCACACCACGCGCATTCTGACACAGGAGTTTCAGCAGGTCCCAGTCTGAAGTTTGGGGGTATATCTAGTGCAGTGATGGTTAACCTTTTTGGTGCCAAGTGCCCAAAGCATGCATGTGCACATGTGAATGCACGTGTGCGTGTGTGAACCCCCAAAATGCAATGCAAGTGCCGCACCCCCAGCACCCCGTTTTGGCTTCCACCTTGGTGCTGTTGTGACCCAGGCCCAAGTAGGTATTATCGGACGCAATCAGTTCGAAAACAAACAGACTTTATTAGAACAACTGGGAATTAACTCATTCTCAGCGTGGTCCAAGCTAACTCAAAACAAATTCTTCATAACACAATCCTTCAGCCTTATCACCAACCTTGGTCTAATTAGGCAACCTGCCAAAGGCTTTTCTTGGCAAAAGTTCAGAAGCAGAAGACGCCGACAAGAAATAAATGCAGCAAGACAAGAAACAAATCTATCAACAGTTGTTTTCCAAAAAAATTCCCAGGAGCTATGGTTGGTCTTTTAAGCCTTATGGGAGGGGCCAATCATCTCTTGGCCTTACTCCCGAGTTGTCCTGTTTGCTTGAGCTGCTCTTGCCTTCTGGCAGCTCTTCTCATGCATGCACTAGGAACAGGCTCCTCCTGTTCCTCTGCCTCTCTGCTGTCAGCCTCTGGAGGTTGGAGTCCGCACATCACTCCCCGATGGCCCTGACCCCATCTCTGCCTCTGACACAGAGTCCTCATCCGGGCCTTCCCCAGCCTCCAGGACTGCCCATGTTCTTCCTCAGCCTCATTGTTGTCCGACTCCGCTGACAGCTCTGCAGGCTGCTGGCGGATCACAACAGGTGCAGGAGGCTTTCCAGGCCCAAAACGGGCCCAGGGGGGCCTCGAGCAGCGCCCCACACCCCGTTTTGGCTTCCAGGTTGGTGCAGGAGGCTTTCCAGGCCCAAAACAGAGAGGACGGGGGGCCTCGAGCAGCGCCTCGCGCCCCATTTTGGCTTCCAGGTTGATGCAGGAGGACTTCTAGGCCCAAAATGGGGCACAGGGGGATGCACATGCACGAACCCCCAAAATGCAATGCAAGCACCCCCACACATGCACCCCTATGCATGCGCCCCGGGCATGCACAGCAGAGACCCGAAGACCATCTAGCCATTGGGAGGCTCGTGCGAATGCATGATGGAGCTGAGCTGGACGATGGCTCATGTGCCCACAGAGAGGGCTCTGCCATAGGTTCGCCATCACCATTTTTATCAGGTTCGCCTGATACACCAGTTGCGTCCCTTTCTGGATCGGGACTCCCTACGCACGGTCACTCAGGCACTCGTCACTTCCCGCCTGGACTACTGCAATGCTCTCTACATGGGGCTCCCCTTGAGGAGCACCCGGAGGCTCCAACTGGTGCAGAATGCGGCCGCGCGGGGGATTATGGGAGCGACTGGGCGCTCCCATGTGACACCTCTCCTGCGCGAGCTGCACTGGCTCCCGGTGGACTTCCGGATGCACTTCAAGGTGTTGGTGACCACCTTTAAAGCGCTCCATGGCTTAGGGCAGGGGTATCTACGAGACCGCCTTCTGCCGCAAATAGCCTCCCACCGGCCAGTACGCTCACACAGAGAGGGCCTCCTCAGGGTGCCGTCCGCCAGACAATGTCGGCTGGCGACCCCCAGGGGGAGAGCCTTCTCTGTGGTGGCACCTGCCCTCTGGAACGACCTCCCCCCAGAGATACGCACGATACCAGACCTCCGGACTTTTCGTCGGGCTCTAAAAACTTATTTATTTCACCTAGCCGGGCTGGCTTGATCCCATCCGTTTTGGTTTTAATTTGAAATTGGTTTTAATTGGGTTGTTTTAAATTTTGGGCCGAAATTATTTAATTACCTTTTAAACTGTTTTTAAATTTTGTATGCTCTGTTTTATCTCGGCTGGTCGCCGCCCTGAGTCCTGCTGGAGAAGGGCGGTATACAAATTAATTAATTAATTAATTAAATAAATAAATAAATAAATAAATAAATAAATAAATAAATAAATCACGGATCTAGTCCGTAAGATATTTTCAAGAGTCTTCCTGTATCTCCGAGCGAGCCGCCTCCCCTCCTTGCTAAAGAAAACACCCCACCCCCACCCCAACCTTTCATCCTGGGTTCTCCCATCCTTCTACCTCAGTTTTCAACTGTCTTTTTCGTTCCGTCCTGGTGTCAGCCGCCAGTATCTTAGGATAATAAGCACTGCAGCACCCTTCGAAGAGAAAAAAGCAACAAATGGGTGGTGGTGGATGGAGTTGGAAAATCAATTAATGGCTCTTTAATAGCAGGCTTCATATTTCGGTATTGACTCTTGTGGGTTGCAAGCTGGCTGTTTTTAAGATGCTCTCTCTGCCATACGTTTGCGAAAGCCAGCCTGGATGAAGCGACTTACCATGGTTGTTAGTCGCGAAGTCGCGTCCGACCCATCGTGACCCCATGGACCACGTTCCTCCAGGCTTTCCTGTCCTCTACCATCCCCCCGGAGTCCATTGAAGCTCACACCGACTGCTTCGGTGACTCCATCCAGCCACCTCGTTCTCTGCCGTCCCCTTCTTCTTTTGCCCTCCATCGTTCCCAGCATTAGGCTCTTCTCCAGGGAGTCCGTCCTTTCTTCTCATTAGGTGGCCAAAGCATTTGAGTTTCCTCTTCAGGATCTGGCCTTCTAAAGAGCAGTCAGGGTTGATCTCCTCTAGGACTGACCGGTTGGATCGCCTTGCAGTCCAAGGGACTCGCAGGAGTCCCTTGGATCTATCTATCTATCTATCTATCTATCTATCTATCTATCTATCTATCTATCTATCTATCTATCTATCTATCTATCTATCAATCTATCATCTATCTATTGTTGTTGTTAGTTGCAAAGTTGTGTCCATCCCATCACGACCCCATGGACGTTTCTCCAGGCCTTCCTGTCCTCTACCATCCCCCCGGAGTCCATTGAAGCTCAGGCCGACTGCTTCAGTGACTCCATCCAGCCACCTCGTTCTCTGCCGTCCCCTTCTTCTTTTGCCCTCCATCGTTCCCAGCATTAGGCTCTTCTCCAGGGAGTCCTTCCTTCTCATCAGGTGGCCAAAGGATTTGAGTTTCCTCTTCAGGATCTGGCCTTCTGAAGAGCAGTCGGGGTTGATCTCCTCTAGGACTGACCGGTTGGATGGCCTTGCAGTCCAAGGGACTCGCAGGATCTTCTCCAGCACCAGAGTTCAAAGGCCTCCATTCTTTGACGCTCAGCCTTCCTTGTGGTCCAACTTTCCCAGCCATCCATTGCAACTGGGAAAACCATCGCCTTGACTATACACACTTTTGTTGGCAGGGTGATGTCTCTGCTTTTTAGTATGCTGTCTAACTTTGCTATAGCTTTCCTCCCCAGGAGCAAGCGACTTTTCATTTCTTGGCTGCAGTCCCCATCTGCGGTGATCTTGGAGCCCAGGAAAATAAAATCTATTTGCCAGGGATTGAGAGGGCCGGATGCCATGACTTATCGTTACAAACATGAATTTAAGTTTGCAAGCTTTTTGGTAGGTTTGCAAACCTCGATTGTAGTCTTCGTTGGGTGACCCTTCGCATCAGTTGGAGTGGCGACGTTGAACGGTTGGAGGTGATTAAAGAATTGCTTTATGGAATGAATGGAATGGAATGGAACGGAACGGAACGGAACGGAACGGAACGGAACGGAACAGAACAGAATAGAATGTGGAGTGGAATGGAATCGAATGGAATTAGAATAGAATAGAATAGAATAGAATAGAATAGAATAGAATAGAATAGAATAGAATAGAATAGAATAGAATAGAATAGAATAGAAGAATAGAATAGAATAGAATAGATATAGATAGAATAGAATAGAATAGAATAGAATAGAATAGAATGTGGAGTGGATAGAATAAAATAGAAAAGAATAGAATAGAATAGAATAGAATGTCGAGTGAAGAGAAGAGAAGAGAAGAGAAGAGAAGAGAAGAGAAGAGAAGAGAAGAGAAGAGAATGTGGAGTGGAATAGAATAGAATAGAATAGAATGTGGAGTGGAATAGAATAAAATAGAAAAGAATAGAATAGAATAGAATAGAATAGAATAGAATAGAATAGAATAGAATAGATAGAATAGAATAGAATGTGGAGTGAATAGAAGAGAAGAGAAGAGAAGAGAAGAGAAGAGAAGAGAAGAGAAGAGAAGAGAAGAGAAGAGAAGAGAAGAGAAGAGAAGAGAAGAGAAGAGAATGTGGAGTGGAATAGAATAGAGAGAGAAGAGAAGAGAAGAGAGAGGAGAGAGAAGAGAAGAAGAGAGAGAGAAGAGGAGAGGAGAAGAGAAGAGGAGAAGTGAAGAGAAGAGAGAGAGAGAGAGAAGAGAAGAGAAGAGAAGAGAAGAGAGAGGAAAGAAGAGATGGAGGAGTGGAGAGAGCCCTGCGCCCGCTCGGCCCATCCCCCTTAGAATAGAAGAGAGAGAAGAGAAGAGGAGAAGAGAAGAGGAAGAGGAGAGGAGGAAGAGGAGAAGAGAAGAGAGTAGAGGGAGAGGAGAGAGGAGAGAGAAGAGAGAGAAGAGAAGAGAAGAGGAGAAGAGAAGAGAGGAGAAGAGAGAAGAGAGAAGAAAAGAGAGAGAGAGGAGAAGAGAGGGAGAAGAGGAGAGGAGGGAGAGGAGAGGAGGAGAGGAAGAGGAGGAGAGGAGAGGAGAGGAGTGGAGAGGAGAGGAGAGGAGAGGAGAAGAGAAGAGAAGAAGAGAGAGAAGAGAAGAGAAGAGAAGAGAGAGAAGAGAAGAGAAGAGAAGAGAAGAGAAGAGAAGAGAAGAGATCTCTCTCCATCATCCTTCTAGTGTGGCCCATCAGTTCTTCACCCCCATGTGGCTTTTGGGCAAAACAGACTCTGGCCTGGCCAGGCCCTTCAAGAAATGAATGTATTTATTCCATTCTTGTAGCCGCCCAACTCAGGCCATGGACGGTTGGCAGATTACAATTGCCAGTCTTGATTTTAATCTTTCTTGGGTGACTCTGTGTGCCTGGTGGAAGATCCCAGCCACTCAAATCCATGTCACGCGCAGCAAACATTCTTTGGAAGCTTCTGTGAGGGAGGTATCATCACAGACTGTCCCAGAAGGGCAGGCCTGTTTTTAAAATATGAGTGTTAAAGAGAGATCGGAAAAGGAGAGGAGAGGGGAAGGAAAGGAAGGGAAGGGAAGGAAGGAAGAAAGAGAAGAGGGAGCAAGGAGGGAGGAGGGAAAGGAAAAACAAGAAAGGAAGGAGTAAAGAATGAAAAAGAAAAAGGAAGGAAGGGTAAAGGAAAGGAAAATGAGAAAAGGAAGATAGGAAGGAGGGAAGGGAAAGGAAAGGAAGAAGGAAGGGAAAGGGCAGGACCACGATGGAAAGAAAGGAAAGGAAAGGAAGGGAAAGGAAGGAAAGGAAGAAAGGAAGAGGGAGGGAAGGAGGAAGGGAAAGGAAGGAAAAACAAGGAAGGAAGGAGTAAAGAGTGAAAAAAGGAAGAAGGGGAAAGGAAAATGTGAGAAGGAAAATAGGAAGATAGGAAGGAGGGAAGGGAAAGGAAAAGAGGAAAGGCAGGGCAGGGCATGACGGGAAAAAAAGAAGGGGAAAGGAAAGAAAGGAAAGGAAAGGAAAAAAGAAAGAAGGAAAGGAAAGGAAGGAAAGAAAAGGAAAGGAAGAAAGGGGAAGAAAGGATGAATTGGGAAGGAAAGGAAAAAGGAAAAGGAAGGAAGGAAGAAAGGAGGAAAGGAAAAGGAAAGGATGAAGAGGGAAGGGAAGGAAAGGAGAAAGGAAAGGAAAGAAGAAAGGAAGGAAGGAAAGGGAAAGGAAGAAAGGAAAGAAAGAAAGGGAAGGGAATGAAAGGAAAGGAAAGGATGAAGAGGAAGGAAGGAAAAAGGAAAGGAAAAAGAAAGAAGAAAGAAGGAAAGGAAAAGGATGAAGAGGGAAGGGAGGAAAGGAGAAAGGAAGAAAGAAGGAAAGGAAGGAAAGGGAAAGGAAAGGAAGAAAAGGAAAGAAAGAAAGGGGAAGGGAATGAAAGGAAAGGAAAGGATGAAGAGGGAAGGGAAGGAAAAAGGAAAGGAAAGGAAAGAAGGAAAGGAAAGGAAAGGAAAGAAAGAAAGGGAAGGGAAGGAAAGGAAAGGATGAAGAGGGAAGGGAAGGAAAAAGGAAAGGAAAGAAGGAAAGGGAAATGAAAGGAAAAAAGGAAAGAAAGAAAGGGGAAGGGAAGGAAGGAAAAAGGAAAGGAAAGAAAAGAAGGAAAGGAAAGGATGAAGAGGGAAGGAAAGGGAAAAGGAAAGAAGGAAAGGGAAAGGAAAGAAAGAAAGGGGAAGGAAAGGAAAGGATGAAGAGGGAAGGGAAGGAAAGAAGGAAAGGAAAGGAAGAAGAGGAAAAGGAAAGGACTCTTTTCAACCCCCTTCATATGCCAAAAGAAAAGAACATAAAATTACCCTCCGAGGCCCAGGGGCTGGAGAGGCCACTTCAAGATGCCAAGATGCAAAGGAGACTCGGAGCAAATTCCTTCCTCTCTCCCCCCATCCTCTCCCCGGCCCAAACGATGCACCATCCAACGACGTCAATAACCCGCCCCCCCCCTCCCAGTTTCGGCAGTAGTGGCTGCATTGCTCGCAGCCCAACCAGCCCCCGGCAGAGCCGGCCTTAATTGAGTTGTGCTGTCAGAGTGACAAACACATTTGCATAGAGTCTATTTATTTTGTTCGCCGAAGTCCACTGGCTGCTGTTTGGGGGGGGGGGGGAGGGAGGGCATCCTTAATCAGCCGGCTGTAAGTCAGCCGGCAGCTTCTCGCTCCGGCTGTCTCTGTCCGAGGCGCTTTTCTTCATTAAGTGACAGATTACTGAAGGGGACGAGGGGTCTGTGTATGTGTGTTGCCGAGCCTAACTGCAACATTAATTTTAACTCATTAAGGGCTCACCCAACTGGAGTTGACAGTTGGTCATGGTGTCTTGTCCTCCCACCGGTCGCAGTCATTAATCTGCTCACAAGAGGACCGGACGGAGCTCCTCCGCCTGCTGGCTGAAGTGACAACAGCAGAAACAACTTTCGGCTGTGCATGGTGTTGTTATTGTCGTCGTTGTTGTTATTGTTTCCGCTTCCCCAACCCAACGCAACGTGGTTGGGAAGCCTTCTCCCAGTTTCTTCTCACTTTGCGTTTTCGACGTACGGGAGGGTCCTCATGCGTCTCGTCTTCGGAGGAGCTGTCTTGGTGGCGGGGCGAGTTGTGGCTTTTTTGCCGTGGGGGTAAAAAGACGGGAGAGGCCCTGATTTGTTGTGGGTCTCCCTATTCTGCTCAGGAGGACCCGAATTGCTTTTGTGATCCTAAAAGGTAAAGGGTTCCCCTCGCCCATACATGCTAGTCGTCCCGACTCTAGGGGCCAGTGCTCCTCTCCGTTTCAAAGCCAAAGGGCCAGCGCTGTCCAAAGACGTCTCCGTGGTCATGTGGCCAGCATGACTCAATGCCAAAGGCGCACGGAACGCTGTTCCCTTCCCACCAAAGGTGGTCCCTATTTTTCTACTTGCATTTTTTTTTACGTGTTTTCGAACAACTAGGTTTGGCAGAAGCTGGGACAAGTCACCGGAGCTCACCCCGTTACGCGGCGCTCAGGATTTGAACCGCTGAACTGCCGACCTTTCAATCGACAAGCTCAGCGTCTTAGCTGCTGAGCCACCTAGTCAAACTGGGCTTCTGCAGGAACTTCACGAGAACTTCATTTGCAGTTCATAAAGGTCCGTGTAGCCTTCTCCTAGTATTTTTTTTCCCCTCCCCGATTTCCATTTCTTGCAAGTTTCCATCCGTTATATTGACCAGGAAGCTCACAATAGATTCCTGCAGTTGCCAAGTTCACCTCGCTGAAAGCATGATGCCCTTTTTAGGAATCTGCGCTTGTATTTCTAGAAGGTTTCTTGGCTGCCACCGATGCCGGAAACATATTTGATATGCGCGCACACATAACCTTCAGGAGAGACAGTTCTTCCGTCCAGGTAAATCAAATACAGGTTGCGTGTTCATCTTAACGGCAGCTGCTATGGATTTGTGTCTTTGAGCTCAGGAACCAGCCCCCACAAGGGGGAAAGGAGGAGGAGGAGGAGGAGGAGGAGGAGGAGGAGGAGGAGGAGGAGGAGGAGAAGAAGAAGAAGAAGAAGAAGAAGAAGAAGAAGAAGAAGAAGAAGAAGAAGAAGAAGAAGAAGAAGAAGAAGAAGAAGAAGAAGAAGAAGAAGAAGAAGAAGAAGAGAAGAAGAAAAGAAGAGGAAGAAGAAGAAGGAAGAAGAAGAGGAGGAGGAGGAGGAGGAGGAGAAGAAGAAGAAGAAGAAGAGGAAGAGGGGGAGGGGGAGGGGGAGGGGGAAGAAGAGGAGGAGGAGAAGGAGAAGAGGAGGAGGAGGAAGGAGGAGGAGGAGGAAGAAGAAGGAGGAGGAGGAGAAGAAGAAGAAGAAGAAAAGAGGAAGAAGAAGAAGAGGAAAAGGAGGAGGAAGAAGGAGGAGGAGGAAGAAGAAGAAGGAGGAGGAGGAGAAGAAGAAGAAGAAAAGAGGAAGAAGAAGAAGAGGAAAAGGAGGAGGAAGAAGGAGGAGGAAGGAGGAAGAAGAAGAAGAAGAAGAAGAAGAAGAAGAAGAAGAAGAAGAAGAAGAAGAAGAAGAAGAAGAAGAAGAAGAAGAAGAAGAAGAAGAAGAAGAAGAAGAAGAAGAAGAAGAAGAAGAAGAAAGTTAAGGTTTTTAAAAACCGGCCCAGCTTTGTGCCTTTTTTGCTTTCCCGCGCGGGTCGGAGTGAATTTTCTGCGTTTTTCCCGCCAGAAAATGTATGCCGTCAGTTCTCCCGCTGACAGTGTCCTTGAGGATTTGACAGTGAAATTTTCCAGCCGCTGCTCTTCGTTAGGATCCTGGCGCTGTCTAACAAGGCAGCCGAGCCTCCCGCCTCCGCCTTCGCCTCGTGTTTGTTCTCGCAGGGCTCGGGGCTGCTACAGTCAGCGCATCGACCAAGGCTGATCATTACAAGGGCGTTCGCTACCATGAATAAAAATGTCACACCCGCTCCTCCCGTCTCACAGCGGTACAAAATGTCAGCCCTGTCAAACACACATTGCGAGGAGCACGGAGCGGTTGGTACAAATTGGAAAGCCGAATATTCCCTCGGCTTTCTGATATTCTCCATTTGAAGCCGGGAGAAAAAGAGTTGTTAACCTATTAGCTGTGATTCTTTCTTTTCTTTTTTTTTTAAACGCCCGCTGAATCCCCTGGAATGGACAGGTTTCTGGCGTGTTTGGGGAAAGGTGGTGGTGGGGGGACAAATCGGCCTCTCGTGAGTTTGCGGAGACTCACCTTTTCCTTCCTTGGTCTCGGAGGGTTTCAAGGAGGGACGTTTCTGTGATGGCCTCGTTGTTGGTTTTTTGGAAAGCTTGCAAAGATTTTCTCAAGCATCTCACAGCCCGGTTGTCAAGGGTTTGACGGATGAACCCAACTGAAGCAAACATGCCCCCCGCCACCCCCCCCCCGAGATGATCCAAACTCTTTACGGAAAACTTGATTGAGTACATCACTTCGGCACAGTTGAAGGCAAAGCCAGATCTAAATCTTTCCCATGCAAACTCCTATAGTTAAAGTTCAAATTCTTCCACCCCCAAATTATTCCCGGTCACATTGTCCAATAGATATTGTTTTGAGAAGGTCTTGTTGCTTTCTGTAAACACCTGCCAAAAGGCCCTTGGTTCTCATGCTGACATCTCGATGTCTGGCCCATGTTTTAGCTCCCTCCCCGCATAGTTGGCAAGCTGAGATGCGATGATCGTTGCAATAGCAAGACGGCTTTTGAAGCTTGACACTGGCAAAGGAAGTGAACTTGGGGTGTGCCCCCTTCAGCTGGTGGTGTCCGTTGGAGGAACAGTAGAGGCTGGAAGGTTTAGATCAGTGATGGCTAACCTTTTCTGGACTGAGTGCCCCAAGTGCGCGCATGTGCCCGAACCCCCCAAATGCAATGCATGCGTGGCCTCGCACACACACTGCCCCCCGTGCATGCATGTGTGCCCCCAGCAACACACACCCCCGTGCATGTGTGTGGGGCTCCCTGCACAAACACACACGCATGTGCATGTGCGTGCGGGGGGCCCACACTTGACCCATGCATGCATGGCAGAGACCCGAAGACCAACTGGTCGGCGGGAGGTGGTCGTGCGTGTGTGGTGGAGCTGAACTGGGGCAACGGCTCGCGTGCCCATAGAGAGGGTGCTACATCCCACCTCTGGCCCGCGTGCTATAGGTTCGCCATCACAGGTTTAGATCATAGCATTGTTGGGACTTGACTTTACACAAAAGTGGTACGCCCAACTCAATAACTATCATGGATCCACTCCCGGACCCCTCTCCGGATGCTAGTTCAGAAGAGAAGGGTGAGTTTGAATCGACAGAAGAAAGCGTAGAGCCAAATGTTGGTTAGGATCATGGGTTTGGAATGGGACAGTTTGCGACCACCAACTTGCCGTGGCCACCTCACCACAGTCACCTGTCCATGGCCAACTCACCATGGACAACCCCCCGTGGGACAACTTGCCACGGCCAACTCACCGCAGGACAATTTATCAATTCAATTGAATTATTTAAAATAAATTAAAACATGGTTTTGGTTTTTAATCATTCAGTTTTCATTTTGTCCCTCCTCCGGCATTCTTTCTTTAATGACTCTATTCCACTATTTCTTTGATATGAGTGTAACTCTTGTCCTGCAGTGAGTTGACCGTGTCGAGTTGGCTGTAATGAGTTGTCCATGGCGAGTTGGCCAGGATGAGCTGACTGTGGTGAGTTGACTGTGGTGACCATGGCAAGTAGGCCGTGGTGAGTTGGCTGTGGTGAGTTGACCGTGGTGAGTTGACCATGGCAAGTTGACCGTGGTAAGTTGACCATGGTGAGTTGACCGTGGTAAGTTGACCATGGTGAGTTGACCGTGGTGAGTTGACCATGGTGAGTTGACCATGGCAAGTTGACCATGGTGAGTTGGCTGTGGTGAGTTTGCTGTGGTGAGTTGACTGTGGCGAGTTGACCATGGCGAGTTGACCATGGCAAGTTGTCTGTGGTGAGTTGAACATGGTGAGTTGGCCGTGGTGAGTTGACCATGGCGAGTTGAGCATGGTGAGTTGACCGTGGTGAGTTGGCTGTGGTGAGTTGACTGTGGTGAGTTGACCATGGTGAGTTGACCATGGTGAGTTGGCCGTGGTGAGTTGACCATGGTGAGTTGGCCATGGTGAGTTGGCTGCAGCGAATTGTCATAGACCCTCGGGGCTCGGAGCATGATAGAGCCATCTCAGCTGGGTCAATGGACCAGCGATAGACTGAGACTGCAATAAGTTGGCCAGGGGGTTCCAGGTGAGGACCAGGAGCAGCCGCCGTCCATTAGCAATAAGGAGGAGGTACCACTACCTGTAATCCAGGGGTGTCAAACTGGATTTCTTCAAGGGCCAGATAAGCATTGTAGTTGTCCTCGTTGGGCCAGCTGGGGGAAGGGGGGACGAGACGGATGCCTCCTGCAGCACTCTGCCAGCCAAAACGGGGCATGGGGAGTCTGGAGGCTACAAATAGGGCGCACCGCACCCCCCCCATACCCCATTTTTGCTAGCAGTGGCACCGCAAGCCATTTTGCTATTTCCAGACCAACCCCACGGGCCAGATCTAAGCACCGCGTGGACAGATCCTGCCCCCGAGACCTTAAATTTGATACCCCTGCTGTAGTCCATTTTAAGAGCCAGTTAAAACAGTTGTTGAATTATCTCTTTCCCGCCCCCCCTCCCCCCCCTCCCGTTGTGCGTCTGGTCGTTTTAACCACAAACCAGCTGCAGTCATTTTAAGCCATCTCCGCCGGCTCCAAATTGGGCATTCACGGCGTTTTCTCGACGCGGCGCAAGTAATTAAGCGATTTTTTTTTCCTACCAGAGTTTCCCCCGTTTTTGACCTTTCTGCAAATAATGCGTTTTGCTGCCTCAACAAATGAACTTCAAATCAGAGGCTGTTTTCCGCATAACGATCCGTGTCTCTGGTTTTTGAGCAGAGGGGAGGGGTCCAGAATTCAGAGGAGACACCCCACGCCCACGGCCTCACCCCCAGATCTCACCCATCGTCCCTTTTTCCCCCTCTCAATTTCGTGACCTATTTTGGCAGATCAATACAGCTAGTCCTCGACGTACGACCGTTCATTTAATGACCATTCCAAGTCACGACGGCGCCGATAAAAAGGGGACTTAGGATCGCACTTTCGCACTTATGACCATTGGCAGTATCCCCGGGGGGGGGGGGGAAGGTGTCACGTGATTAGAATACAACTGATTCGTACTTATGACGGTCGCACAGTGTCCCCGGGGGTCAGGTGATTTACGCTTCCGACGAGCAAGGTCAATGAGGGAAGCCGGATTCGCTTAACAACCGGGTGACTAAACTTAACCGCCTGAAGTGATTCGTTTAACGACGGTGGCAAGCAAATGTCCACGGGGAAGGCGGATTCGCTTAGCCACCGGGTTACTAATTTTTTTTATTTTTTTTTAATTTGATTTATATGCCGCCCTTCTCCGGAGACTCAGGGCGGCTTACGATGTGCTCAGCAATAGCCTTCATACTTCTGTATATTTATACAAAGTCAGCTTATTGCCCCCACAAACTGGGTTCTCATTTCACCTACCTTAGAAAGGATGGAAGGCTGAGTCAACCTTGAGCCTTGGAGAGATTCGAACCAGCAGTAAATTGCAGGCAGCTGTGTTAATAACAGGGTGCTTAGACCACTGTACCATCAAGGCCAATTTAAGAACTGCACAGATTCCCTTAAGGATGATGGCGAGAAAAATCCTAATCAAAATGGGGCCAAACTCACTTCAGAAATGCCTCACTTAGCAACCTAGAGTAGTGGTCAAAATTGTGGAAACCTTTTGGGAAAAGAGGGAGGGAGGGAGGGAGGGAGGGAGGGAGGAAGGAAGGAAGGAAGGAAGGAAGGAAGGAAGGAAGGAAGGAAGGAAGGAAGGGTAGTGGTAAAAATTGTGGAAACCTTTTGGGAAAAGTGTATATTTGAGGTTTGACGGCTAATAATACCACTTTTTTTTGGAGTTTCAAAATAATCCTATAATCCACTGCTGGGAATAGCCCAGACCTTCACCCAATGGAAAATCTATGGATTTTCCAAATAAAGAAACTTGTTAGTCAGAAGGGAGGGAGAGAGGGAGGGAGGGAGGGAGGGAGGAAGGAAGGAATTAAGGAAGGAAGGAAGGAAGGAAGGAAGGAAGGAAGGAAGGAAGGAAGGAAGGAAGGAAGGAAGGAGAGAGAAAGGTACAGTAGTGGCCAAAATTGTGGAAACCTTTTGGGAAAAGTGTATATTTGAGGTTTGATGGCTAATAACACCACTTTTTTTTTTGGAGTTTCAAGATAATCCTATTCCACTGCTGGAATGGCCTGGGAATAGCCCAGACCTTCACCCAATTGGAAATCTATGGATTTTCCGACTAAAGAAACTGGTTAGTCAGAAGCAACCCAGCAATAAAACCCAGTTAATAGAAGCCATCCTTCGATCTTGGTTTCACATTAGAACAGCTGCAGAACTCAAAGACTTGGTTCACTCCATGGGAAGATGTTGTAAGGCCATCATTCATGCTGAAGGTTACCCAACGAAGGATTAACTGACATGGGGATCATTTTTGTATATCTCGTTTTTTCTATGGGGATCATTTTTGTCTATCTCGTTTTATTCTACCTGTTTCACATTTCTTCTGTATCCTGTAACTGCTATTCTAATAGCAAATCCATCATGAAAGTGATCACATGACATTCTTGATTAAATTATCTTTCCGTTGATATATAATTTTATGGTACTGCTCCCCCCCCAAAAAAAGTGGTGTTATTATTAGCTAGTTTTAGTAAATACACTTTCCCCAAAAAGTGTATTTTCCACAATTTTGGCCACTGCTGTTAATGTTGAGCTCCGTTGTGGTCGTACGTCGAGGAGTGCCTGTATTGAAACCCACAGGGAGCACCAAATTCCAGCAATGGCTGTGAACAGAAAAAAACCGATGCAGGGAGAATTTACAAGCATCCAGTTTCAGGACTGATACTTACCTGAGGATGCCAATTTTTTATTTTTTATTTTAATTTGATTTATATGCCGCCCTTCTCCGGAGACTCAGGGCGGCTTACAATGCGCTAAGCAATAGCCTTCATACTTTTGTATATTTATACAAAGTCAGCTTTTCTTTCTTTCTTTCTTTCTTTCTTTCTTTCTTTCTTTCTTTCTTTCTTTCTTTCTTTCTTTCCTTCCTTCCTTCCTTCCTTCCTTCCTTCCTTCCTTCTTTCTCTTTCTTTTCTTTTTTTTAAAATTTGATTTATATGCCGCCCTTCTCCGGAGACTCAGGGCGGCTTACAATGCGTTAAGCAATAGCCTTCATCCTTTTGTATATTTATACAAAGTCAGCTTATTGCCCCCACAAACTGGGTCCTCATTTAACCTACCTTAGAAAGGATGGAAGGCTGAGTCAACCTTGAGCCTGGCGAGATTTGAACCTGCAGAAATTGCAGGCAGCTGTGTTAATAACAGGGTGCATTAAACCACTGTACTACCAAGGCTCCTATTGGAACAGTTGCACCTTGCAAGGAGATTGGTCTTTAAAGGAAGGTCCAGAAAAACAGGGGAGAAAAAACAGACCTCTCACCTTTAACTTTGCCGGGAGAAACCTAGGAGGAAAAGCAATGCAGGCAGTCCTTGACTTACAATAATTTGTTTAGTGACCATTTGAAGTTACAATGGCACTGAAAAAATGCGACTTAAGGACCCTTTATAACACTTTTAAGCATCCCCATGGCCAAGCGATAGATAGACATTTGGATCCCAGACAACTGACTTGCGTTTATGACAGTTGCAGTATCCCGGCGGTGACGTGATTCCCCTTTTGTGACCTTAATTTATTTAATTTAATTTAAATTCAATTTATACGCCGCCCCTCTCCGAAGACTCAGGGCGGCTCACAATACAACACAAGACCTTCCCGACGAGCGGGGAAGCCCGATTCACTTAACAACTGGGGTTACTAATTTAAAGAACTGTAGGGATTCACTTAACAAAGTTTGGTGAGTAAAGTGGTAAAATGGGGCAGGGCTCCCTTAAGAACGTGTCTCCCTTAGCAACGTAAAGCTTGTGCTCAATTTAAGTCGTAAGCTCAGGGCTGTCTGGATTCTCCTTTTCTCAGTCATCATTGGACAAGGAGTCCCTTCCTTCACGTCTGCCAAAGTACCAGAAAAGACCCTGAAATGGACTTGATAAAGAAACTTCCTTAACAGTGAGGACAATTAACCAGTGGAACCGCTTCCCACCAGAAGTTTACGGGTGCTCTATCACTGGAGGCTTTTAAGAAGAGACTGGACAATCATTTATCTGGAATGGTATAGGGCCGTGATGGTGAACCTATGGCATGCGTGCCACAGGTGGCACACGGAGCCATATCAGTGGGCACGCGAGCTCAGCTCCGGCGCGCATGTGTGCGCTGGCCAACTGATTTTCGGGCCTTCCGGTCCTACCGGAAGTCGGCAAATGAGCCATTTCCGGCCTCAGGAGGGCCTACGGAGGGGTGGGGAAGGCTGTTTTTGCCCTCCCCAGGCTCCTAGAAAGCCTCTGGAGCCTGGGGAGGGCAAAAAACAAATCACCCGGGCATCACGTGCCAAAAATGGGGGGACCATGGGGGTGTCGCACACGCAGGCGCAGGGGGGGCGCATAGAATTATGGGTGTGGGCACATGCACGCGCTACTACCCCATGCTACCCCCCGCTTTTGGCATGCGATGGCAAAGGGTATAGGGTCTCCTGCTTGAGCAGAGGGCTGGACTAGAAGACCCCCCTTCCAGCTCTATTCTGTTTAAATTAAATTAATTAAAAGATGTAGGGATGAGCCATGTCTCCTTGTGTTGTGGCCCGCCAGCGGCCAGCACAGCTGGCAGTAGATTCAGACAGTGCGGAGGTTGGGGAGGAACGTGGGCCAGTTCTGGATTCTGGAGAAGGCTCAGATGAGGGCTCTGAGTCAGAGAGGGGGCCATCTGGTCTTGCCTCCAGAATCTGACATCAGTGAGGCAGAAGAACAGTGTCAGCCTGTTCCCAGTGTGCGCATTCGCAGAGCTGCCAGGAGACAGGAACAATTAAGGAAACAGGGTCGACTTGGAAGTAAGGCTTGGAGATGATTGGCCCCTCCCATAAGACATAAAAGAAGCGAACGGGACGTGAGCTTCTGCAGGAAGCAATGAGTTCATCTGGTCGGTAAAAGCTCTGGAAAAGCTCTATTTGACTCTTTGCTAAGTTTGGCCTTGCCCTGCGTGTGGCAATTAGTTTTCTGGCAGCGTTCCAAGGGAGATAAGGTGGGTGTTTGTAAACACTCCTCTGAAAGACTGTTTATCATGCCTTGCGGACTGTAAATGAAAGTAATTCACAGCCATATGAATTAAAAAAGAGGTTTGCCGGGACTAAGTTTGTGCTGTATACTTTCTAAGGAAGCCTAGCTCAGAAAAAACCTTTGCTTCCTGCTCTCCTCTACATTTCTTAAGCCCAACGAGTTCAAAAGATCTGATATTCCCTACCAACTGCCAGGAGTTTGTTGAGGTCCTTCTGAAGGTCTTGGCTATGTAATACTTTGGGGGTGACGGACGCTCCCTAGGGCAGGGGTCCCCAGCTACGGACCCCAAAGAATACAGCACACACAAAGTCACCACAACAGGTCAGCAACCTAGGGCTCTGGAGCCGCATGTGGCTCTTTCACCCCTCTGCTGCGGCTCCCTGTCACTCAAAATATGCATCACAACCACCAATGTGTGACACCCGCCGGCACGCGATTTATTGAGCTTTTCAACCCCCGGTAGGCCACCCACGGATAAATCCAAGAAAAGAAAAGTTTCAGAAGAAAACAAAACGTTTAATTCGACTACATATGCTAGTTTTGTGGCCACTCAAGAAATCGTCAGGCACGGGAAGGGTTTTTGTGGCTCCCGGTGTTTTCTTTTCTGTGGGAAACGGGTCCAAATGACTCTTTTGAGTGTTTAAGGTTGCAGACCCCTGCCCTAGGGCAAAATGACTGAAGTTTCCACTTTGCTGCAGCCAAGGGCACGACCGGTGAGACCGCCACTTCCCAAGATCCATCGCTCTGCCAGGCCCGTGAGTAAATTGGCCGTTTGCCTGCCTCTAACCCTGCGTTGCTCCTTCATCTTACTAAAAAAAAAAAAAAAAACACCACACTCTGCTGGATGGCCTTTGGCAAACTCAACGAGAAGCCAGTCAGGGATGGTGGCCTTGGTCGAGCTGCATAAGTTCTAGGTTCTGCTTGTCTTCTTCTTCTTCGGAGCTGCTCTTAACTCCTGTGGGTCTTTTGACACCTTTTCTTGACTCTGGATTATTCTTTTCTGCAAAGGCTCCTCCGGGCTCAGACGTTAAAACGTAGCAGTGGATGCAAGGAGAAGAAGACCCTCTTGGTAGAAGAAGAGGTCTTTGGTGGGCCACGCTTGCTTTGTCTTGGTTTCGATGGAAAGTTTAGCCAGGCGCCGAGGCCTGGTTTTACTCCCCAACATCTCTAAATTGGGATAATAGCATTAATGTTAGCGTTTTAGATTTATAGAACGCTTCACAGTGAAGGATGAGCCACTGAGAATCGAACTGTTGGCAGTCGGCAGAGTTAGCCTGCAATACTCCGTTCTAACCACTGTGCCACCCCGAGAGAGAGAGAGAGAGATGAGAGAGAGAGAGATGGATGGATAGATAGATAGATAGATAGATAGATAGATAGATAGATAGATAGATAGATAGATAGATAGATAGATAGATAGATAGATGAGAGAGAGGGGTGGATGGATGGATGGATGGATAGATAGATAGATAGATAGATAGATAGATAGATAGATAGATAGATAGATAGATAGATAGATAGATAGATAGATAGATGATAGATAGATAGACAGATAGATGAGAGAGAGATGAGAGAGAGAGAGATGAGAGAGAGATGGATAGATGATAGATAGATAGATAGATAGACAGACAGATAGATAGATTGATATAGAGAGATGAGAGAGATGGATGGATAGATATAGATGAGAGAGAGAGAAATTTTATTTATTTATTTTGTCAAGCATGTGTTTTATGACAGATACAAGTGTAAAAATAATTATAAATACATGCAAAGGATACGAATAAAAGAAAACATTAGGACAGGGACGGTAGGCACACTGGTACGCTTATGCACACCTTTTACAGACCTCTTAGGAATGGGGTGAGGTCTACAGTAGACAGTCTAAGAAAGTTTTGGGGATTTGGGGAAGAAACCATAGACAGACAGGGAGACAGGTTTCTCCCCCCACCCCACCCCTGGACAGCCATCCCCAACCTGGCGCCCCCCCAGCTGTGTAGGAACAGACCCCCCCAAATTACCGCCTAAGTGTTACCGTTCCAACATCTGGAGAAGGCAACAAGCCAGAAGAGATCTTTGCAAAGATCCCAAGGCGGTAAGAATCGGAACAGACGAGTCGCTGAAGTGGCTGAAAGAAGATGTGAGTTCATTATTCTTGCCCATCATCTTCATCGGACTCTCTCTCTTTTTTTAAAAAATACACCCCGTATCATAATTTGTCCAGGATCGTCACTGGACAAAAACTTCCCCTCCTCCCCAACTCTCCTTTTTCCCCCCCGCTCTACTCTTTGATCAGCGAAGGAACTGAACCCAGTTTTTTCCTTTCCTTTCCGCAATCGGAATCCTTCCTTTCAAAGCAAGATCGAAAAAAATCTGATCAGTCTGACTGTGTTTCAAGCGTGGGGAATTTTGTGGCTATCCGCTCCCTTTTGCACGCTGCTTAGCCTTGTGCCCTTGCTCTTAGCATCCGGTGTGTGGGTTCGCCAAGTCTGAAGGAAGGGGGGGGGCATGCCGATTTAACGGGGGGGGGGGGGTTTCATTGCGATGGATTGATGCGTTGAAAATCATCCTTCCTACATCTGTCTCAGTTGGGACAGAGATGGGTTTCAGCAGGTTCTGACAAATTCTGGAGAACCGGTAGCGGAAATTTTGAGTAGTTCGGAGAACCGGTAGTAAAAATTCTGACTGGCCCCACCCCCATCTATTCTCTTGCGTCCCAAGTCCCAGCTGATCGAGAGGAAATGGGTATTTAGCAGTAACCTTCCCCCGGATTGGGGAGGGAATGGGGATTTTGCAGTATCCTTCCCCCAGGAGTGGGGAGGGAATGGGGATTTTGCAGTATCCTTCCCCCAGGAGTGGGGAGGAAATGGGGATTTTGCAGTAACCTTCCCCCGGAGTGGGGAGGGAATGGGGATTTTGCAGTATCCTTCCCCTGGAGTGAGGAGGGAATGGGGATTTTGCAGTAACCTTCCCCTGGAGTGGGGAGGGAATGGAGATTTTACAGTATCCTTCCCCCGGAGTGGGGAGGGAATGGAGATTTTACAGTATCCTTCCCCCGGAGTGGGGAGGGAATGGAGGTTTTACAGTATCCTTCCCCTGGAGTGGGGAGGGAATGGAGATTTTACAGTATCCTTCCCTTGCCACACCCACCAAGCCACATCCACAGAACCGGGTGAAAAAATTTAGTAATTTAGTAAAAAAAAATTGAATTTTTTTTTTCAAATATAGTAAAATAGTATACTATAGTACTATAGTAAAAAATATAGTAAAAAATATAGTAAAAAAATTGGAAACCCACCACTGAGTTGTTCCAAACTTTTGATTCAGTGTCCCATTATTTTTGAGTGCTTTATTTCAACCTAAGGAGAGGTAGGGGAAAATTTGCATCCTTTTCGCTTTGTTTTTCCACCTGGTAGATCTTCCTCAAGTGATTTTGGTTTTCAGCTAAAATGTTTTCGAGCAACCTCGCGGAACGGGGCGTTACCCCCCAGAAGTTGTGGGTGCTTCATCCTGCTTAAGCAGAGGGGGTTGGATTAGAACAGGGGTCCCCAACCTTTCGGACCTCAGGGACCACTAAATTCATAATTTTAAATCCCGCAGACCACTAATACGATCTGCATAATGACTGGCCTGGGTGGGTGTGGCTAGGTGGTCACGTGACTGGGTGGGCGTGGCCAACTCAATGTCACTCACATAGAGGGGTGCCTCGCCGGCCTCTACTCACCCCTCCCCTCCCAGCCACTCCTCGCCTGCCTGCCCGGGCTCCTTAGTGCCCCAATAGGAAGCAGTTGCTGGAGCTAAGCAGCCACCACGAGAAAGAGTTGGCAAAACAGGTCAGTTCAAATTGGATCTGGCCGAGAAGGAGGCTCAGCAGAAGCACCTCCCTGAGGACTAGGAGCATAGGCTTTCCAAGCAGAGGGAAGACCTGCAGGAGTGCAAGGCCAGGTACCGGCGCCTGGAGGCTCAGCGGGCTGAGATGGTCAGCCAGTTCCAGGCCATGATGCAGTCCCACTGGAACGAGGCCCTCCGGCTCTTCGCCACCAGCGGCACTTCCCCCGAACCTTCGCCCAAAGCCCCACACCAGGAGGCTGAAGCAGACCCCGAGTCGGAATTTCTGTCCCCCTCCGACCCACACAAAAAGACCCCCAAAGGGGGAGACTCTCTGCAGCAACACAAGCGTTCATTGCACGTGTCTGTTCCAGGGGCCATATTTTGAGGACCCCTGATTTAGTGCAATATTAAAAAATGCAAATAATTTTTCTGCGGACCACCAAAATTTTCTCACAGGCTACCAGTGGTTCACAGACCACCAGTTGGTGACCGCTGGACTAGAAGTCCTCCAAGTTTCCCTCCGAGCCTGTTATTCGGTATTCTGTTCCAAGACCCCTTGGAAACAGAGAGAGGGAGAGAAACAGAGAGAGAGAGAGAAACAGAGAGAGAGAGAGAGAAACAGAGAGAGAGAAAAACAGAAACAGAGAAACACAGAGAGAGAGAGAGAGAAACACACAGAGAGAGAAACACACACAGAGAGAAACACAGAAAGTGAAAGAGAAACAGAGTGAGAGAGAAACAGAGAGAAACAGAGAGAGAGAAACACACAGAGAGAGTGAGAAACAGAGAGAGAAACAGAGAAAGTGAGAGAAAGAAACACACATAGAGAGAAACACAGAGAAGTGAGAATGAAACAGAGAAAGTGAGAGAGAAACACAGAGAGAAACAGAGAGAGAGAAACACACAGAGAGAGAGAAACACAGAGAGAGAAAAACAGAGAGAAACAGAAACACACAGAGAGAGAAACACACAGAGAGAAACACACACAGAGAGAAACACAGAAAGTGAAAGAGAAACAGAGAGTGAGAGAGAAACACAGAGAGAAACACACAGAGAGAGTGAGAAACAGAAAAAGTGAGAGAAAGAAAGAGAAACACACATAGAGAGAAACACAGAGAGAAACAGAGTGAGAAAGAAACAGAGAGAAAGTGAGAGAGAAACAGAAACAGAGAAAATGAGAGAAACACACAAAGAGAGAGAGAGAGAGAGAGAGAAAGAGAAAGAAACAGTGAGAGAAAGAGAGAGATAGAGAGAAACAGAAAGTGAGAGAAAGAGAGAGAGAAAGAGAGATAGAAAAAGAGAGAAAGAAACAGTGAGAGAGAGAGAGAAACAGAGAAAGAAACAGTGAGAGAGAAAGAGAGAGATAGAGAGAAACAGAAAGTGAGAGAAAGAGAGAGAGAGAAAGAGAGAGATAGAAAAAGAGAGAAAGAAACAGTGAGAGAGAGAGAGAGAAACACACAGAGAGAGAGAGAGAGCCTTCACCCCAGCGGTGGAATTGCCATCTCTGGTAGAAACGTCCCCTCTCCGAGAAGGCCAACTGAAAGGTGAAAGGGTTTGCAGCAAGTGACAAACCAGCTTTAGGCTTAATTAAACAGTCTCTCCCTTCCCCCCCCCCCACTTCCCCGTCCCTCCCTCCCTCCCTCCCCGGCTCGCTTGCTCTCTCCCCCTCCCGCCGGCTTCCTCCCTCTCCCCTCCCTCCCCGTGTTTTCTCATCCCTAATGAAGCAGTCTCTTCCATCCATCCTGCTGATTGCCAAGCCTTCTCCTTTGTTTGCTGGCACTGAGCCATGCAGCTCTGCTCTGACAGCCCAGCTCCCCTAATTAGCTCTGTTGTTCTTTTCCTCCGATGTTCCTCCGCCTTGCAAGTTCACGCGAAGTTCCCCCCTCCCTTCAAACTTAATCCTTCCTTGCCTGCCATAAATTCGCCACTCTTAAGCCTCTTCTGGAGGGAGGGAGGGAGGGACAGACAGACGGACGGATGGGAGGGAGGGAAATCAGCCTCGTGGGTTACACCGCCGCCCCCCACCCCCAGCATGGAGGCTTCTGGCACCTGACTCCATCCATCCCAGGGGGGCAGGGGTGGGGCTGCTGGAGGTTCGCAGGGGTTCGGGAGAACCTCTAGCTAAGATTCTGTGCCGTTCGGAGAACCCCCAAATCCCATTCCTGGCTGGCCCCTCCTACATTGCCTCTCCCCTTCCAGGAGTCCCCACGCGGCCCACCGTTTTGGATGCAGGTAAGTGCAGGGAGCACGTGGAGACTCGAGGAGGGCAAAAAACGGGCCTACCGGAAGTTCGGGAAGAAGGCCTCCAGAGCCTGCCGTTTTCGCCCTCCTGGAGGCTCAAGAAAAGCCTCTGGAGCCCGGGGAGGGCAAAAACGCTCCTCTCCCCCCACCATGGTGCAGGAGACCAACTAGGCCACGCCCACCATGGCCACACCTACCCAGCAACCAGGCAGGGAACCCCTTGTTAACATTTTTGAAGCCCACTCCTCCATGGGGGGTTGATGACATTCAGTCACCGGACGCTCTCCTCCCCTTCTTCCTTCAGTCCTCATCCGTGGGCCTGGGCCTGGATGTGGCCCTGGATGTGGTCTATGGGGAGCCCCTGGATAGAACTTTTCAGACCTAAGAAGGGCTCTTCCAAGCTTGCCGAGACAGAGCCGTGGGTTTCTTGTAGCTCAGACCAGAGGAGGTCCCTTTCCTTTGGCCGAGGACTCAACAGTCTCCCAAGAATTCCTCACCCCATCCCAGGGGAGGGGCAGGATTAAGGGGAAAGGGTCCCATGGTTTGGCTCTTTCAGATCAGCAGGTCCTACATTAGAGGAGCTGAAGAAGGGACACCTCCACCCCCAGTGGCTTACTGAGGATAAAAAAACGCAGGCGTATATTTCTCGTTTTGCAAAAAATCTGCGCGATTCCTCAGTCGGCAGGTTTTTTTTTCTCATTTTGCGAAAGAGCTGAGCATCCTCTCTTGTTTTCCAACCGTTGGGAAGCGAGCTTCAGCCCGCATTGCCATCAGGGTCACCCCGCTAAGAGTTCTCATCCCTTGGGAAGGCAAATCGGGGTCATGTAAGGATTTGGGTCTCCGGCTGGGGCGGGTTCTACTTATCTTTACTACCGGTTCACAAAGGGATTGCGCATGCGTAGATCGTCTATGACGATATCTGGGAGGATCGGCAGAGCTTCCTTCCTGGTTTTACTTCCGGTTCGCAAGAACCGGATCGAACCGGGGGCAACCCACCACTTGTCTCCGGCCCATGATCTGTCTGCTTAGGCCTACTTGGTGGAGCCCCCATGTGAAGACACCGGCATTGTGATCACCCATAAGATGGCTCTTATTTCCATGAAGTACCTGTCAGACTTCGATGCTATCTCAAAATAAATGAATTTCCAAACTGCCAATCTTTAAGGAAATCTTCTCTTTATTCGAGCACAGCAACCGGATCATGACTCGATGCGGACAAGACTGACCTTTTGCCCCCCCAATCCCTCCCTTTCCGATCCCCAATTATCTGCTTCTCATTGGCTATCTTCCAAGTCACTCTCCTGACTTCTTGTCCCGTCATTTCACAGGAATGTTCCCCCCCTCTTCATTTCCACGGAGACCGGGCTTCAAAGGGATTTAGCAGGCAAAAGTTCAGGGCTTATCTCCCTTCCTATGTCAGCGCTGAGGTGCTGACATCACCAGAAATAATTTCTGGTTCTCCAACATTGTTGGAGAACATTGGCGTGCCCAAGTCTAACCCATTTTGGAGTCAAGTAGTAAGTAAGGTACACCTCCCTGCTTCGTGTCACTGGACAGTTCAGAGAAGCTGCTCAAACCAAGCCAGGAGCTTCTTTTAGCCATTAAGAAGAACAAGATTCAATCAATCAATCAGAATAGAGCTTGAAGGGACCTTTCGAGGTCTTCTAGTCCAACCCCCTACTCAAGCAGGAGACCCTCTACCAGTGGTGAAATCCAATTTTTTTTTTTTTACTACCGGTTCTGTGGGCGTGGCTTAGTGGGTGTGGCAGGGGAGGGATACTGCAAAATCCCCATTCCCTTCCCACTCCAGGGGAAGGATATTGCAAAATCTCCATTCCCACCCCACTCTGGGGCCAGCCAGAGGTGGTATTTGCCAGTTCTCCGAACTACTCATAATTTCCGCTACCAGTTCTCCGAACTCCTCAAAATTTCCGCTACCGGTTCTCCAGAACCTGTCTGAACCTGCTGGATTTCACCCCTGCCCTATACCATTGCAGACAGGTGACTGTCTCTTCTTAAAAACCTCCAGTGATGAAGCACCCACAACTTCTTGTGGCAAGCGGTTCCACTGGTTAATTCTTCTCACTGTCAGGAAGTTTCTCCTTAATTCCAGGTTGCTTCTCTCCTTGATGGGTTTCCATCCGTTGTTTCTTGTCCTGCCTTCTGGTGCTTTGGAGAATAAGTTGACCCCCCTCTTCTTCGTGGCAGCCCCTCAAATCTTGGAATCTACCATGTCACCCTTGTCTTGGGACACAAACTCACTTCTGGGTTCTCCTTGCTTAGCTCGGTGCAGTTGCTTCGTTTCACCCGCCCTCTGATTCATGCTGTGATCGGAAGCCTGCTCTTGATTTTTCTTCTATTTGTGGTGTCCTGCCTAAAGTGTCATGGATGGTACACGCAGATGTGGCATCTCTCCCACATCTGGATTTGGAGAGGTCAAAGACGTCTCCGTTAGCTGCAAGGGATCTTGCCTGATCTGAACCGATTTGCATGCCCACCCACCTGGTCGGCGAAACCCAAAGTTGATCAAATGAGATGGATTCCTTTCAAATGGATGTGAAGATCTGGCCTGGTGGGCTCTCTTTTAACATGACATCTTCCAGAAATGGAGAAGGTGTCTCTGGAACACTGGGGGAAGGAGGAACGTTGGCCTTTCCCCTAATTCACGTATGAGGCTGTCGCTTGAAGGCATCTCAGGCTGGTTTTGATGGACCAATGGTAGCATTTTTTTTTTAATTTGATTTATT
This sequence comes from Pantherophis vulpinus, assembly GCA_037215915.1. NCBI lineage: Eukaryota > Metazoa > Chordata > Lepidosauria > Squamata > Colubridae > Pantherophis > Pantherophis vulpinus. Next base: position 7,197,481 of record JAXLNS010000017.1, on the reverse strand, counting down.
GCCGCCCTTCTCCGGAGACTCAGGGCGGCTTACAATGAGTTAAGCAATAGCCTTCATACTTTTGTATATTTATACAAAGTCAGCTTATTGCCCCCACAAACTGGGTCTTCATTTTACCTACCTTAGAAAGGATGGAAGGCTGAGTCAACCTTGAGCCTTGGAGAGATTCGAACCAGCAGTAATTGCAGGCAGCTGTGTTAATAACAGGGTGCTTAGACCACTTTACTATCAAGGCTTTAGGAGTTTGAAGGACTTCTCACAGCTCCAAGCCAATATTTCAATTATGGAGGGTGTCTGCATGGAAAAGGGACACGGTGGCTCGGTGGTGAAGACACTGAGCTTGTCGATCGAAAGGTCGGCAGTTCAGTGGTTCGAATCCCTGGTGCTGCGTAAGGGGGTGAGCTCCCGTGACTTGTCCCAGCTTCTGCCAACCTAGCAGTTCGAAAGCACGTAAAAAAATAATGCAAGTAGAAAAATAGGGAGCACCTTTGGTGGGAAGGGAACAGCGTTCCGTGCGCCTTTGGCGTTGAGTCATGCCGGCCACGTGACCACGGAGACTTCTTCGGACAGCGCTGGCTCTTCGGCTTTGAAATGGAGATGAGCATCGCCCCTTAGAGTCGGGAACGACTAACATATATGTGCCAGGGGAACCTTTACCTTTACCTGCAAGGAAGGTAAAGTAGAGATAGGAGTGTTGTGGCTTCCATCTTTACTGTTTGGTCCATACCCTGAAGATACTCCTAGTCCATTTGAGAAGTCCTACTTCAGTTGTCCTGTTGCCTGTGCTGCTTGTATCTTAGCCTCCTAGCCAGCAAGTGTCTTCCTTTTGCCCTCTAAATTTTTTTACATAGTGGCAGGCTTGCATTGCCTTTAAAAAAAAGAGATCAGTTCCATGGCTTTGTGGTCCAGAAAGATTGCTCGGTAGGTATAGCAAAAGATGGTACCATTTCCAGAAATGTTGTGGTGAGATCTTTGATTGGGGAAGGGTGCATTGTGGTTAAACAAACCCATTGTGTGTTAGTTTTGTTAGTTTTGCCATAAACCTTACTAAGTACTGGGGTTTTTTTTAAATAAAATAAAATAAAATGAGGTTTTTTTTATTTTATTTTATTTTTGATTTATATGCCGCCCTTCTCCGGAGACTCAGGGTGGCTTACAATGCGCTAAGCAATAGCCTTCATCCTTTTGTATATTCATACAAAGTCAGCTTATTGCCCCCACAACTGGGTCCTCAATTTACCTACCTTGGAAAGGATGGAAGGCTGAGTCAACCTTGAGCTTTGGCAAGATTCGAACCTGCAGTAATTGCAGGCAACTGGTCTTAATAACCAGCTTAATAACAGGGTGCCTTAGACCACTGTACTACCAAGGTTAGCCTAGCTAGGTGGCTCAAGTACCTAAGACGCTGAGCTTGTCGATCAGAAAAGTCGGCAGTTCAGCGGTTCGAATCCCTACTATAGGTCTCCCGCGTGGGAGCAGGACTAGATGACCTCCAAGGTCCCTTCCAGCTCTGTTACTGTTACCATCTGCGTGTCAGAATCACTGTGTGCATCTCCACTTGGTGTCCAATAGGTTCGGCCGCCCAGACCACAAGTGGTGCGAAGACCCAAAGGCAACGTAGCTGCGGATGGTCGAAGGACATCTGTCTCCAGCCCGGAACAGTGAGTATCCGAATCTCAAAATTCCTCGTTCGGAAAAGCTTGGTGGAACGCGATTGCCCTCTGGTGGAAGAAACCTGGAGGCTCTTTATCCTGTGCTTCTGAGCGCTTGGTTCCTACTTTCTCTTCTGACTATCACTCTTGCAAAGGTAGAGAGTTAAAAATGGAGAAATCGCCACGCGCAAATAATAATAATAATTTATTATTAGTTCAATTTATATGCCGCCTTTCTCCGGAGACTCAGGGTGGCTTACAATGCATTTTTTTTAAAAAAAACATTATAAAAATATTTAAAAATTAAAACATTAAAACCCATTCACACCATTCATGGCCGGATCTCGCCGGATCGCAAGAGCGAGATCAACGGCCCGAGGCCTGCCGGAAAAGCCAAGTCTTCACCGCTTTTCGGAAGGCCAATAGGGTGGGGATGGTCCGGACCTCAGGAGGTAACTGGTTCCAGAGAGCTGGGGCAGCCACAGAGAAGGCCCTCCTCCGCGGGCCCACCAGCCGGCATTGTTTAGCTGACGGGACCCAGAGGAGACCAACTCTCTGGGATCTTACCGGTCGCTGGGAGCTATGCGGCAGAAGGCAGTTTCAAAGATAACCTGGCCCTGAGCCATGTAGGGCTTTAAAGGTAATAAACCAACACCTTGAATTGGTGCCCGGAGACCAATAGGGAGCCAGTGCAGCTCGCGGAGAATTGGTGTAATGTGGGTGTACCTAGGTGCACCCATGACAGCTCGCGTGGCTGCGTTCTGGACCAACTGTAGTCTCCGAACACTTTTCAAGGGTAGCCCCTTGAACCCTGACTCAATTGTTGAATTAAAAAGGCCAAATTCAGGCTAAACATCTGGCTGTGTGACCAACCATGTTAAACGAGACAGAAAATGTCCTATTTTTCCCCTAATAGGCGAGGATTTGGTCTACCGTGCAGCTTTACGAGGCCAACTGTAGAATATCCCTACATATTTTTTTTTTCTCGGTCTGGTATCCCCTTGAATTTTTTCTGCTTGTCGGTTGTCAGTTGGATTTTTTTTTCCCCTCCTCTTTTGGTGTTTTGGGATGGGACAAGTTAGAGAGAGCAGTTGAAAGATGAAAAAAGAGCGAGGAAGTTTGGAGTGGCTGAGCTTCCCGCTTAACCAACTCTCGCTGGAAAACCCCCAGAAAGGAGATGATTGAGTGAGTCAGTCTTCCCCCCCGTGCCGTGGATTTTACTACGATCCTCGCAGTTTTAGTTCCAACCAACTGCCAGTTTGCTCCTTAAGAGAGTGCAGAGAAACAGGTGGGGAAGATTTGGCTGGAAAGCCATCCATCACGTGTCCAAACAGAAGATTTCATGGATAAACATGCCAGCAATTTCCTGCAGATGACTCATTATCCCAGGCAGAAGAGGCCACCGAGAAAGATATAATTCAAGTGGTCCTTATTTTTAAGGGGTGGGGGTGGGGGGGAGTTGGAAATGGTGGAAGGTCTCCGTTTTCATCAGGGGCAGGACGGTGGAGAAAAAAGTTCTAACCTCTTTGGCTGCTTCCGAGGTGGGGGCTTCCTCCCGGTGGCTTCGTATTTGGTGGTTCCTGGACCGCCCAACGCTCTGCAGGACACGAGGCCCCCCCCTCCCCCCCTCTCTGCAGACCTTCAGAAGGCTCCACGTTCATTGTCCCACCCAACGAGGGACCTGCAGAAAGCTGTCTCTGGGTTCCTCCAGCGTGAAACAAACAAAGCTTGGCCCAAGGGAACGGGGTGTCAAACAGAGCGTCTTTCCCCTGCGGCCTTCATTTCGGGATGAGGGAGAACTTGGGTTGGTTGCCAGAGTGGTAGTATGAGGCTGAGTCTGAAGTCTCCTTGCTGGGATTCCCGGGGGTGATAGTGTCGAGAACCCTCCGGGGGTTTTTTGCTGTGAAGGTTGTTTCGGTTTGTTTGTTTTTTGCAAAAGAAAAACAGCGCATAACGATGTCATTTAAAACATCGGAGCTCTCGAGGGTCTTCATCGGCACAGATTCTCAAAAAAATCAAAACGATATACAAACACTGCAACTGCAGGAAGCCTCCAGCGGTGGGCTCCTGGGGGTTCGGTAGGGTTCGGACGATCCTCTAGCCAAGGATCGCCAGGGTTCGGCGAACTCTCAAATGGCACCCCTGGCTGGCCACGCCCACTTCACCCCTCCCCTCCCACCCCATCCTGCCCCTCCCAGGAGTCTCCACGCGGCCCGTTCATCACTCCAGGTAAGTGCAGGGGCCGCGCGGAGGGTCTGGGAGGGCAAAAAACAGGCCTGCCGGAGGTTCCGGAAGTCGGGAAATGGGCCTGTTTCCGGCCTCCGGAATGCCTCTGGAGCCCGGGGGAAGCTGTTTTCATCCTCTCGGAGGCTCGAGGAAAGCTTCTGGTGCCTGGGGAGGGCGAAAAACAGGCCTCCCACTGACGTGCAGGCGGCCAACTAGGCCATGCCCACCATAGCCATGCCCACCCAGCAACAGGGAGTGAACCCGTTGCTAAAGGATCTGAAGCCCATCCCTGGAACCCTCCCAGATCCTTGGACCATCTAGAGTAGGATCTAGATCAGGTTGCTCTTCCTTGCCCCTCCTGCTTTTTTCTTTCTTTAAAGAGAGAAAGGGCCCCCACTCCTCATACTCATACTGTTTTTATGTGGCTGTACACTGCCCTGAGTCCTTAGGGAGAAGGGCGGTATACAAATTCAAAAATAAAATAAATAAATAAATAAATACTCGATTTCAGGGGGATTTCAGAGGGGTTGCTCTGATAATATCCTCCTGCCCCTTTGGTCTTAGGGAGGTCTCCTCTGCATCGTTGCAATGGGAGTTTCCATGGGTTGCTTCTCCAGAGCTTGATAGGCCCGGAGGAAAAGTCCATCATCTTTTTTCTAGACTCCCCACATGCCCCTCAAACATCCTTTCCATGCTGTCTGGTTCACCAGAAGACAGCTGATGTCTTCAGAGGCCAACCTTCTTTTTAGCCTGCGGAGAAGATGTCCGGAGATGGGACAGAAACTCCTTGCTCTGCCCTGGTGGTGGATCTAGAGCAGTGGTGAAATGCTACCGGTTCGCACCGGTTTGGGCGTACCGGTAGTGATAAAAGCTACCGATTCAAGCGAACCGGTAGTAAAAAAAAAAAAAAAAACCTACAGCCAGTATTTCCGATGATCAGCTGTGCCACGTGATTTATATTCGCAGGAAATCCTGCTTTCTAGCGAATCTAAATCGCGCAGCACAGCTGTTCCCCCCACTCGCTGTTCTACTTACCTTGTTAAGCCTCCTTTTTCCACGTGAAGTGCACGTTCGGTGCGCACTGTGTATGCTCGCAGCATACTTTTGGCATGCACCACGCATGCACTGGCAGTGAACCGGTGGCAACCGCGGAGGATTTCACCGCTGATCTAGAGATCTTTAGTTGGCGCAGGAAGCATCTCTGTGGATCTCCCCATCCTTCTTCAAAAGCTGCCTGTTGGGCTTCCTCTCCCCCCCACCCCCGGCCCGTTTCTTGGTGAGGAAGGACGCCATCTCTGCACTTCTCTTGAGGTTCTCCTTGAACATTCTTCTAAGTTCTAGACCAGTGATGGCTACCTTTTTGCCATTGCGGGCCAGGGTGGGTGCACATGCCCACACCCATAATTGTATGCGCCCTGCCCCCATGCATGCGCGCGTGACCCCTTTCCCCCTACTCCTGGCATGCCCATTTGCCAATTTCCGGTGGGACCGGAAGGCCCGTTTTTTGCTCTCCCCGGTCTCCAGAGCCTTTCTAGGAGTCTGGGGAGGGCGAAAACTGCCTTCCTCACACACACCCCGGAGGCTCTCTGGAGGCCAAAAATGGCCCGTTTGCCAACTTCCCGTCCTACCCATGGAACTGAGCTTGCGTGCCCACCGATATGGCTATGCGTGCCACCTGTGGCACGCGTGCCATAGGTTTGCCATCACGGTTTTAGACTCAAGAGCCCGAGGGATGCCCATGTGCCTCGTCTCATTTCTCAGGAGGGTTTCAAGGCACGTTCCCCTTTTCCTAGCCATAGCAATGTTTGTCCCCAAGTCAAGAGTTTGCAGGAGGTAGGATTCAGGTCCCTGCCCGCAGGGAGACATCTCTTCTTCCCAGCTCCTGTTTTGGTCTCGTCTTTCTCCAGGTGGGACTGGCTGGGCCAGCGGTGCCACCTGGGTGGTCAGGTCTTAAGGGAGAGGGCGGGCCTTCGGCTTCACAGCCCAGCCCCCTTGTCTGAGGAAGGGGACCAGTTTTGGATCAGCAGATCTAAAGTTGAGGGTCACCAAAGGCTACTGCTCGTACCCACCAAATGCTCACTCAAAAACAGCCCCATTTCGCTGGAGAGCAGCCTTTTCCTGACAAAAACTCTTGTCGTTGAATGCCTACCCCAACTGTTCACCCACTATTTCTTCGCTATTTTCTCTCTCTCACTCTCTCCTTTTTCTCTTCTCTCTCTCTCTCTTCTTTCTTTCTTCCCTCTCTTCTCTTTCTCTCTTCCTTCTCTCCTCTTCCTTCTCGCTCTCTCCTCTCTCTCTTCTCTCTCCCTTCCTCCCTCCCAGTCTCTCTCTCCTCTCTCTCTCCTCTTTCTCTCTCTCTCTCCCTCCATCCTTCTCTCTCCTCTCTCTCCTCTCTTTTTCTCCTCTCTGTCTCTTTCTCTCTTCTCTCTCTCCCTCCCTCCCTCTCTCCTCTCTTTCTCTCTCTCTCTCCTCTCTTTCTCTCTCTCTCCTTTTTCTCTCCTCTCTCTCTCTCCTCTTTCTTTCTTCCCTCTCTTTCTCTCTTCCTTCTCTCCTCTTCCTTCTCGCTCTCTCCTCTCTCCCTCCATCCTTCTCTCTCCTGTTCTCTCTCCTCTCTTTTTCTCCTCTCTGTCTCTTTCTGTCTTCTCTCTCTCCCTCCCTCCCTCTCTCCTCTTCTCTCTCCTCTCTTTCTCTCTCTCCTCTCTCCCTGCTTTCTCTCTTCTCTCTCTCTCCCTCCCTCCTTCTCTCTCCTGTTCTCCTCTTTCTTTCTCTCCTCTCTTTCTCTCTCCTTTCTCTCCTCTCTCTCTCTTCTCTCTCTCCCTCCCTCTCTCTCTTTCTCTCTCACTCTCTCCCCCCTTTTCTTCCCCCTCCAGTCCTCCCCTCTCATTTATCTGTCTTAAGTACATTTAGGTGTCAATTAAATTTGAAATATCTACATTTGTCAGCTCTTGGTTTTTGGCCAGCCGCGAGATGGCTGTGGATTTGTCCAGGCATCTTGACATATGTGGGGGGGGGAGGACAGGGTGGGGAGGGGGGTTGGAAGCCCCCGAAATGCAGATTGTCCTCATTAAAAAACCGAAGCGCCGATTCTCCGAACGGGAGACAGAGCCGCCACGGAACACATCCACGGCTTTATGGTGCCGTGTTTCTGACATGATATTTAAAAAGGAACAGCTACGGGCTGTCACGGCTGTCAGGCGCCGGCACTAACCGGAGACACGTTAAACTAAACATTAGAAGGAGATCAGCAAGCCATCTGCACGGGAGCTTCGGGGGGAAAGACGAGAGCCGTTGCAGCCTTGCAACCGTGCCGAGCCTCGGGTTTGACGGACAGGCTGCTGTTTCAGCCCCGGGCCCAACCACCTTTCCGCGTAGACAGCTCTTTGTGTGCCAAACGAGAGCCGGTGGCGGGTGGCAGCCGCTGGGAGAGGAAGCACCGAATTGGGTTAATGAGGGAAGAGGCTCGGCTGCCTCCAGCGAAGGTGGGAGGGGTGGGGGAAGGAAATAGCCCTGGAGGTTTTTCGGCAGGCCTCCCTCCGGCTCTTCAGCAAAATTGTGGGTTTCGCCCAAATGCAAACCCCTGTTCAGCAGGAAGAGCCCTCCCAATGCTTTCAGATGGACAGAGTTGGAAGGGACCCTGTAGGTCCATGATGATGAACCTATGGCACGCGTGCCACAGGTGGCACGCGGAGCCGTATCAGTGGGCCCGCAAGCTCAGTTCCGCCAACTGATTTTCGGGCCTTCTGGGACCACCAGAAGATGGCAAATGAGCCGTTTCCAGCCTCCGGAGGGCCTCTGGCGGGAGGGGAAGGCTGTTTTCACCCTGCCCAGGCTCCTCGAAAGGCTGTGGAGCCTGGGAAGAGCGAAAAACAGGCCTACTGGGCCCACCAGGCCATCGCATGCCAAAAGCGGGGGGAGCCCAGGGGGGTCATGCGCGGGGAGTGGGGCGCATTGAATTATGGGTGTGGGCACACATGCGCATGACACCCCCCCCCATGCTCCTCTCCCTTTTGGCACATGACAACAAAAAGTTTAGCCATCACTGCTGTAGGTCATCCAGTCCAATCCCACCCCCCTCTGCCCAAGCAGGAGACCCTATGCCCGTGGTGGCGAACCTCTGGCACGCGTGCCAGAGGTGGCACGCACTGCCCTTTCTGATGGCACAAGAGCTGTCACCCCAGTTCAGCTCTGTTGCGCATGCACCCACGCCTTCCAACGGCCAATTAGTCTTCGGGTCTCTGCCGTGCATGTGTGTGTGGGTGGGGCCCATGCAAGGGGCTGCATGTGCATGAACTGGGGGCGGGGTGCATGTATGGGGTCCGCATGCACATTACATTTTGGGGTGCATGCATGCGTATTCGCATGCGCGCGCGCTTTGGGCACTCGGTCTGCGAAAAGATTAGCCATCACTGCCCTACGCCATTTCTGACAGATGGCAGGCCAGATCCTCCCCCGCGGGCCTTGAGTTTGACACCCCTGGTGTAGGGTCTCCTGCTTGGGGCCCCCCACCCAGTGGAATGGGGTTTGTTCTGTCCCCGTCTCACACACGCACACAAACAGTCAGCCAGGGGTTAAATAAAACTTGCAGATAATAAATTCCTTCGATAACAGGATTGGCAGCAACCCAGTAGCTGCTTGCCAAGAACTTTACTCACAGAGGGAGGTGTTCCTCCTCCGTCAAATAAACCAAAACAAATACACAAAGTCAAAGAACTGTCAAGTCCAGTCCGTATTAAATCCAAGGCAGGCAGATAACGTAGTTTCAGAGATACGATGCGACTCACTAGTTGTTTAGTTTGTCCGTCACAGAGCCTGAATGGCCACCACACCCCCTTTTATCCCCTGTGGGGTGTGATCCAGTGACTCAGCTTAATCTCTGGCACGCCTCCTTTTCTGCTGCGTGCGCTTGTCTCTCCGATGCTGGCGTGGATCCAGCCAAGACTTATCTCCGTCACTGTCCCACTGCGACTGTTCGGAGATACCTGGCTCCTGGCCAATCTCTTCTCCCTCGGGAGACACCTGAGGCATTGCCAGAGAGGAGAGTCCTGGAGAGGGAGGCCTGGCCAACTCCTCTCCTTCAGCTTCGGCATCTTCTCCCTCCGATAAGACGGGCTCGGGGGTCGGAGTCACAACAGGGTTGGACTAGATAATCTACACAGCAGTGGTGAAATCTAAAATTCGTTACTACCGGTTCTGTGGGCGTGGCTTAGTGGGGGGGGATGTGACTGGGTGGGCGTGGCCATTTTTTTTTTTTACTTTTAAAATCATTTTTTACATGTAAAACCATGTAAAAAAATGCTTTCAAAAGGCAGAGGGTTTTTTAAAAACCCTCTGCCGATCAGGCAACTCAGCTGGGATCGTCAGAGCTTGGATCGTCAGAGGCATTTAAAAGAAAAAAGCCTCTGATGATCGCGCGGCTCAACTGGACATGGGGGGCGGGGGCAGGGATTTTTGCTACCGGTTCTCCCAACTGCCCGCCGCCATCGCTACCTACTCGCCCGAGCCGGTCCGAACTGGGAGCATTTCACCCCTGCTACACGGTCCTTTCCAACTCTATTAAATCCGAAGAGAGATTCTTCAGGTCAAAGCCCAAAAGCTTTCCAGAGTTGGAGACCTGAGAAATCCTTTTCTCCTCGAATGTTGGCTTCTGTGGTTTGGCTTCCTTTTCCCTCCGCAGGTTTTGGTCCGGCGAGATATATATAAATATATATATGTAGGTCTTTGGTTATTTGGGTCTTCTCCCACGTAAAATTGGAAGTGTCTTGGCGACGTTTCGACGAAGTCTCATTCGTCATCTTCAGGCTGGCGTTCTCGGCTTCGTGCTTCCAGGAGCAATGCCAGAGGTGGCACGCACTGCCCTTTCTGATGGCACAAGAGCTGTCACCCCAGTTCAGCTCTGTTGCGCATGCACCCACGCCTTCCGACGGCCAATTAGTCTTCGGCAATGCTCCTGGAAGCACGAAGCCGAGAACGCCAGCCTGAAGATGACGAATGAGACTTCGTCGAAACGTCGCCAAGACACTTCCAATTTTACGTGGGAGAAGACCCGAATAACCAAAGACCTACATACAAACACCCGCGAAAACCTGAGAAAACAAATATATATATATATATAATATTTTTCTCTTCCTCTTCCCTGTCTCCTTCAGCCTGGTCAAGCCTACGCGCCACTATACCGTCTTCCTGTTGGAGGATTCCTCGGGCGATGAGCTTCCTCAGGAAGATGGGCCTGTCTCTGCCTTCTCTGACAGTTTTCTCTTCTCTGCTCCTTTTGAATGGTGTCTATCTTGACTATTGCTATCGCTCGCCCTGCTTCCTTGCCTTGCTCGGAGCCCTTGGCTGGCCCATTAGCCTTTCCCCCTTGCTTTGAGGCTTCTGTGGCAAGTGTCATGTCTCTGTGCACGCATGTTCCCCGCATTATATATGTCCCCTGGCGACAAGCAAACGCATTCTGGTTCCGGGCCGAGGAGTGCCGAGATTCACTCTTCTCCTACGCTGGCTTGGATTGGCACTGGGTTTTCCTGCCTCTGCCTGACTCTCTAGTACCCTGAAGATGAATAGCCAGCTGCAAGCAGAAAGCCACCGGGAGATAGCAATAGCACTTAGACTTATATACCGCTTTACAGTGCTTGTACAACCCTCTCTAAGTGGTTTACAGAGTCAGCCTCTGGCCCCCAACAATCTGGGTCCTCACTTTACTGACCTCGGAAGGATGGAAGGTTGAGTCAACCTTGAGCTGGTCAGGATCGAACTGCTGGCAGAGGGCAGAGTTAGCCGGCAGTACTGCATTTTAATCACTGTGCCACCATGGCTCATAGGTAGGTACCAGGCAGGTGAGCAGGCAGGCAGGCAGGCAGGCAGGCAGGCAGGCAGGCAGGTAGAGATAGATAGATAGATAGATAGATAGATAGATAGATAGATAGATAGATAGATAGATAGATAGATAGATAGATAGATAGATAGTAGTCAGACAGACAGAGATAAATAGCAATAGCACTTAGACTTATATACCGCTTCACAGTGCTTTTACAGCCCTCTCTAAGCGGTTTACAGAGTCAGCCTATTGCCCCCAACAATCTGGGTCCTCATTTTACCCACCTTGGAAGGATGGAAGGCTGAGTCAACCTTGAGCCGGTCAGGATCAAAATGCTGGCAGTGGGCAGAGTTAGCCGGCAGTACTGCATTTTAATCACTGTGCCACCATGGCTCATAGGTAGGTACCAGGCAGGTGAGCAGGCAGGCAGGCAGGCAGGCAGGCAGGCAGGCAGGCAGGTATAGATAGATAGATAGATAGATAGATAGATAGATAGATAGATAGATAGATAGATAGATAGATAGATAGATAGATAGATAGTAGTCAGACAGACAGAGATAAATAGCAATAGCACTTAGACTTATATACCGCTTCACAGTGCTTTTACAGCCCTCTCTAAGCGGTTTACAGAGTCAGCCTATTGCCCCCAACAATCTGGGTCCTCATTTTACCCACCTTGGAAGGATGGAAAGCTGAGTCAACCTTGAGCCGATCAGGATCGAACTGCTGGCAGTGGGCAGAGTTAGCCGGCAGTACTGCATTTTAATCACTGTGCCACCATGGCTCATAGGTAGGTACCAGGCAGGCGAGCAGGCAGGCAGGCAGGCAGGCAGGCAGGCAGGCAGGTAGAGATAGATAGATAGATAGATAGATAGATAGATAGATAGATAGATAGATAGATAGATAGATAGATAGATAATAGTCAGACAGACAAAGATAAATAGCAATAGCAGTTAGACTTATATACCGCTTCACAGTGCTTTTACAGCCCTCTCTAAGCGGTTTACAGAGTCAGCCTCTTGACCTCCACAATCTGGGTCCTCATTTTACCCATCTCGCCCTTATGCACATGTGAATCCAAACCATTGTGTGACTTATGACCAAAAACTCATTATTGTCCCAACCACATCGCCTCCTCTTAACAGAGAGCAGGGAGCAATTCTCTACTCATGCACTATCCATGAGTTGAGGTGATGGACAGAGATGGACAAAGCTCCCCGCCCAGCTCTTTATTGGTGTTTCCTTCTGTCTCAAGTCTTGTTTTGAATGCCAGTCAAAAACCACCCTGGGAGATTGTGTGAGTTGGGGGAGTGGGTGTTAATTGGATTTGGCTTGCACTGCCATCCCCTAACATAGGCGTGAGATGCGAATCCCAAGTTTTGAAGCCTCGTTTGCTCCCTGCTCAGCCCCGTCTTCCTCCTAACGGACCATGGTGCTCCTTCATGGAGGAGACATCGTTTTAAGAAATTATGGATTGCTTAAGGATTCAAGAATCCAAGATTCACCAGGGATGGTCTGTGCAGAGTCATCTGGAGCCATCTGGAGATCTTTCCTCATGGTCTTCAGAGGCCCTGCATGACTTCCTTGCTCGGTAGGTTGTCCTTTTGGATCCAGGAAATCCATGTCTCATTTTGGTCACATCCTTACTTCATGGCCCAATGGAAAGAGAGGACCTCTTTACCTCCTGGGTCTTCTTCAAAGTCCTGGTGTCTCATGCTGGCTAAGATTTTCCCCTCCTCTTTGCCTTGACCGCACTTCTCCTTTGTTGTGTTGGTTTTGCCATCAGAAAATGCATGCTTGATGTCATCCATCTGGAGCTGGGCTGTGTCTTCTTTTGTGTTGAAAGCGCACAAAAACCCCAGCAGAACGCTAACGTAGTTTTGTGGTGTAAGCAACGGAGCCCTTGCTGAGCTTCCTCAAGTCTTCATTGGTGTGGCCTTTGCCAAAAAGAGGACCTTGTGGCCACGTTTCTGTGGGGCTATCAGGCTGTCCTTAAGAGCCTTAGCTCCCAGATAATGTGGAGTTGTCACTCATCACACACTCATCAGCTCCTTCTGGCTTTCTCTGACTATGAAGGATTTGGGTAGATTTCTCCAGAAGGATCCTGTCTCTGAACGACCAATTGTTTTCCTTCTGACAGGCCTCAGCCGTATCGAGCTCTGAAGGAATCCGACAGTGGCGATGGAGAAGAAGGCATCAGTCCCGAGAAATTCCAAGATGACAACCAGGTTGACCCAACCACTCCAGAAAGTCCTGCAGATATTAGTCTTCTAGAAGACATTTTTACAGGACTGGAGGTGGCAACAACGCAGCCACAACTGCTCAGCCAAGCCAGGAGCTTAGAAGATCTGAGGATTTCCAAAGAAGAAGTAGAAGACCAACAGTGCTCCTTTGATTATCAGGTATGGGACTTGAGCAGGTGGGGATGGCTGAAAACATCTGAGCTTCTGCTACAGATAGTCCTTGACTTCCAACTATAATTGGAACTGGATTTCTGCTTGTAAGTTGTGTGGTCGTAAGACAAGTTACCCATGTTTTATGGTTGACCATAAAACACTTGTTCCACACCCTTCTTAATTTTCAATGGTCATTAAGTCAACTGGTTGTAAATTGGGGATTATCTGTAGTGGTGGGATTTAGAGATGGGTATATTTGGTTATTTGCTGACGAGAAGCCAGATGGATGAGATAAGGTACAGCGGTAGGGTGGGAAGACCTGAAAAACTTACAAGGGGCATCTTGAAGTCTTGATAGGGCAGGAGACCCACCGAAGAAGGAGAACCTGAGGGTGATTCCAGAAACACTTTCCCCAAGTGGATTTTGAGGAAATGGGAGGAAGGTCCCCCAGCTGGCACAAAAGGAAAGATGGCTCCTCCTAGTGCAGAGATGTCAAACTCAAGACCCGGGGACAAGATCTGGCCCACGGAGTGCTTAAATCTGGCCTGTGGGACTGGACTAGAAATATCAAAAGACAGGTGCATTTACGGCCTCTATGGCCTCCTGCAGCACTCGACTGGCAAAAAAATGGGCTGCGCAGAGGCCCCACATGGCCCGTTTTCGGCCTCCCCAGCGTCCAGCAGCACTCTACTGGCCGAATATGGGCTGCATGGAGGCACCGCGAGGCCCCCACATGAAGATACTGAGGGGCCCCCACGTGGCCCATTTTCGGCCTCCAGCAGCACTGCCAGCCGAAAATGGTCCATGCGGAGCCACCACAGGGTACCCGCACAGCCGATTTTTGGCCTTCCCAGCCTCCAGCAGCATTCTGCCGGCCGAAAATGGCCACACGCAGGCACCACGGGGCCCCTGCGTGGAGGTACCAAGGGGCCCCATGTGACCATTTTCTGCCTCCCTGGCTTTCAGCATCACTGCCAGCTGAAAATGGGCTGCATGGAGGCATTGTGGGGGCCCCATGTGGAGGTACCAAGAGGCCCCCGCATGGCCCATTTTCAGCCTCCCTGGCCTCCAGCAGCACTGCCAGCCGAAAACGGGCCACGCAGAGGCCCCATGGTACCTCCACGCGGTGCATTTTCGGCCTCCCGGGCCTCTAGCAGCACACTGCTAACCAAAAACATTTTCGGCCAGCAGATTGCTGCAGGAGGCATCCGTCCCATCTTTCCACCCACCCACCCCCACTCCCCATCCCTGCTGGCCCACAGAGGAGAACTCCAATGTTGATCCGCCCTCAAAGAAATCCAGTTTGACACCCCTGCCCTAGTGAGAGGTAGTCTCAGATCTGGAGAGTCAGTTAGAGGGTTTGGAGAAAGACACCCATGATTTTTCTGTTCTCTGACAGCGGATGGACCTTGGTTTTGCTGAAAAGAGCTGGACCACCCCAGGGATGAAGCTTTCTCACCCTTATAAGCAGTTCTGGGGCCTAGGCCATGACGACATGGCCCTTTCCACAAAGTACTCCCCGAAATCTCCAGAGAGACCACTGAGGAATGTGCCCCCTGTCCCAAGGAGACCACAGAGCAGAGACGCCATTCTGGACCTTCCCGAGAAGGAAGTTGGAAGTTCTCCTGCTGCCCAAGGGAATATCACCATCCCGCGACCACAGGGAAGGAAGACGCCAGAGCTGGGCATTGTTCCACCGCCTCCTCCACCCCGGCTTTCCAAGCAGCAGGCACCCCCAGAAGCTGCCCCTTGCCTTGCAGGGCCTGGCAACCTGACCTCAGAGCTTCTGCAGGAGACCTTTGCAACCAGAAACATCTCTCTGGACCAGCAACTGGCTGGTTTTGCTCCTCACCAAGTCCAGCTTTCGTCCACTGCCGTCACTGAAGGAGAACTACTCCAACCAGTCAAGGTCAACGCAGAGGACAAGAGTGGAGACAGTGACTCTCTCCTTGCTCTTCTCGATCCACTGAAGTCAGGAGAAGGTGCCCAAGATGCCCGCTTTTTGTCAGGCTCCAGAAGCCAGCTAGGTTCTTCATCTCCCAGCCCTGCCAGCAGCTTCCCATCCACAGGAGAAGACCTCATGCCCTCTACATCAGCACCCTTCCGTCAACTTCTGGGATACCCTCCCTCGGTGACGCCGTTTGGTCAACCGTCTCTCAACCCCTTTGTACAGGCCGTGCCAACGCCGCTGCCACTCACCCTAGTCAGGCCCCCGGGCGGCCCGTTTGCTCCCTCGTTGGGCCACGCTTACAGTTCCAGCTACATCACATCCAACTCCAGCTTCTTCCAGCCCCAGAGGCCTCCCCTCAACCCGCTGACCCTCTCCATGCCCAACCTCTTCGCCAAATCTCCCTCAGCCCCACCGCCAGCTCAGCTTCCTGTCCAGAGTGGCATCCTTCGACCAACGCAGCCCTGTGGTCCTTCTAAGATCCGGACATTGCCTCTTACTCATTCTGCGGTCAAGACAAGGCTGGCTGAGAGGCCCAGCAACCTCCCGCTACTTCTCCCCAAGACCAAGGTTGGAGAACCTGCCTTGTGTCCTTCTAAGACTCAGCTGGCTAAAGACCCCTTTGAAGACTTGTTAAATAAAACCAAGCAGGAAGTCTCGGTCACGCCCGGTAAAGTCGAGCAGTTAAGGAAGCAATGGGAAACGTTCGAGTGAGTCCAGTTGGCGTCCGAGACTACTGGGTGTTGGGTCAATATAAAGAGCAGTATTTCCCCAAGCAAAGAAAGGTCAACCTGGCACTGGCACTGCTTCCTCCCTATTAGGAGGAAGACGTGGCTAAGCCCTGAATAGGAACAAGGAGACCCCCCCCCTCTTCACCTTTTCGCCCGCCACCATCATTGGAAAGGTGATCTGGGCATCTTGACGTTCTTCCAACTTTTCCTCAAGATAAGTAGACCATGGATAAGGTCAATCCTGATCTCTTCTTGGCCAACCTTGCATCCCCATAATCATGAGCCTGTCACATTCCCAGGTGAGCACATGCCTCCCTACCAGATATTTTGAGCCTAGATGCCCAAGCCACGTTGATCACAATCTGAACCTTTTCCGTTCATTTTGTGGTACCTTCTCCGACGTACGTTTAGCCGGCATGAGTTCAAGGCCCCGTGCTCTCCTCCAACTCCCTTCCCGGTCCCTCCAATCTCTTGCGCACAATAGTCCCCTTTGCTAAGGCACCCCTTTCACGCTCCGGGGTTAGCGTTCACGGGGTTAGCACCACACCACTTTTCAGGGAAGCGATGACACGTCTCTTCGTACCTATCCACAAATTGGCACTACCAGCAGTTGTTAACCTTTTTTTTTAGAGCAAGACACGTGATTGTGGTGTCCCCAAGTCACTGTGCTGACGTTACACGAACCTGTATGTGTCTAGTTATCGAAGTGTTACTCGGCGGCTTCCTTCCCCAGCCAGATGGGAGGAGGATGGTCTCTGCAATATCCTAGTCTAGTATGAAAGGTGTGGATGGATGGACAGCAGCATCCATCTGCTGCGCGATGGAACAGGGATGGTGGTGGTGTCGGTAGGACGGCGGTGATAGACACAGTTTGTTAAAATGACTTTCAGCCCTGGTTTAATTGGCTTTGGTCTTCTTAACCTGAAAGCCAGAAGACTTCTACCTGCGTGTTCTTATTTCTCAACTCCTGCTGAAGACCCAAGTTTTCCATCTAGGATATTTCGGGAGATAAAAGGACCACCACGCCTCAAAATTCAGACCTGTTCAAGGACCTCTTGGTACCCCTGCCTCTCTTTCTTTTCCTCACTTAAATTTGGGGGGGGGGGTTAAAAAACAAAACTTGGGCAGTTTGTTGTTATTTTAATCAGTTGTCGTGTGGGAATTAGGCTAGCCAATTGTCTATGTCCACAAGAACTCACTGTGTAACAAAACGTGAGAAGTCACTCTTCAACGCCATCTCTTTTGCTTTTCCAACGGGTTTCCCTCCCGTTTCTATCACCCTTTTGAGATTTTTCCTACCAGCTGAAGAGTTAGTTTGGCTTCCATCTCCACACCTAAGCCTGTAGATCCCAAGAACATGGTTGATTTCCTCCAAACAATGGGGACACCCACCTGTAGATCTTCTGTCGGCCTCGTGTGACGCCTCTGTCCAAAACCGCTGCATTTGACAAGGCTCTTTCCATGTTTTTGTATGATCACTTTTCCTGGGGGTGGGGGAAGGAATATGTTTTTGATATTACCTACTTCTGGATAGTAAAATATTTAAAGCCCATCCAACGGGCCCAGAGTGTTGGCTTCCTTCTTCAAAGTTTGGTGTATGGAGTGGGAATAGAGTAGCGATCTTCAAGCTGTGTCTGTGGTTGACCATCTGGGCTGGTGTTAGATCAGTCCAGGAATGGGATTCAGCCGGTTCAGACCAGTTCGGGTAAACCAGATGCTAATTTTACATCTGGTTCGACAAACCGGTAGTTGCAAGGACTGGCTGGCCTCCCCCACCCCGCCCCTCCTAGGAGTCTCCACGCAGCCCATTTTGGATGCCAGGTAAGTGCAGGGCCCGCGTGGAGGCTCTGGAAGGGCGAAAAATGGGCCTCCAGGAAGTCTGGAAATGGGCCCATTTCTGGCCTCCGGAGGGCCTCTGGAGCCTGGGGGAGGCCGTTTTCACCCTCCCAGAGGCTTGATAAAACCTTCTGGAGCCTGGGGAGGGTGAAAAACGGGACACCTGGAAATTCCAGAAGTCTGGAAATGGGCCCATTTCTGGTCTGCAGAGGGCCTCCAGAGCCCAGGTGAGATTGTTTTTGCCCTCCCGGAGGCTCGAAGAAAGCCTCTGGAGCCTGGATAGGGTGAAAAACAGGCCTCCCAGAAGTTCCGGCAGTCTGGAAACAGGCCTGTTTCCGGCCTCTGGAGCCTGGGGGAGGCCATTTTCACCCTCCCAGAGGCTCAAGGAAAGTCTCTGGAGCCTGGGGAGGGTGAAAAACGGGACTCCTGGAAATTCCAGAAGTCCGGAAATGGGCCCGTTTCTGGCTTGTGGAGGGCCTCCAGAGCCTGGGTGAGATTGTTTTTGCCCTCCCGGAGGCTCGAAGAAAGCCTCTGGAGCCTGGATAGGGTGAAAAACAGGCCTCTCAGAAGTTCCGGCAGTCTGGAAAAGGCCTGTTTCCGGCCTCTGGAGGGCCTCTGGAGCCTGGGGGAATCTTGCCAGGCTCAAGGTTGACTCAGCCTTCCATCCTTTCTAAGGTAGGTAAATTGAGGACCCATTTTGTGGGGGCAATAAGCTGACTTTGTATAAATATACAAAAGGATGAAGGCTATTGCTTAACGCATTGTAAGCCGCCCTGAGTCTCCGGAGAAGGGCGGCATATAAATCAAATAAAAAAAAAAAGAAAGAAAGGTTGGGAAACAGGGCAAAATTGATTTAACAAATGTCTCGCTTAGCAACCAAAATTTGGGGCTCAATTGTGGTCATAAGTCAAGGACTACTTGCATTCTGATATGTCCGTTTCTCCTTTTTCATGAGGCCATTTGGCCTACCTTCCATTTTGGACTCTTGGGCAGCTGATGGCCCCAGCTCTTACCAGGTCAACACCATTTCAAGTTAAAGAGCCCAGATAATGCTTCTGTGTGTACACTTTTAATTACAACTGGGATTATTACCAGGATTGGGTTCCTTACATTTGCGTAAACAGACGTTCCCATCTGCGGCAAGACGTCCCGTGAAAAAATAAACCCCAAATTTAAATATCAAAAAGTTCACATGAGAAAACAAAAAATAAATAAAGGTTTCATCGCTGGTGGATCTAATGGGGGCTTCAAGCAATTTGAAGGAAGAATGGCTACTCCTCTGAAAAGGAGGGCAAACGTTTTGTGGGGTGTGACGGGGAATTAAATTGAACTCCTTTGGCATAATGACTAGTCCTCAGAATAAATCTAACACCAGGTGTCAGTGCATTGCATGGTCCAGTTCAGGGGTCGGCAACCTTAAACACTCAAAGAGCCATTTGGACCCGTTTCCCACAGAAAAGAAAACACCGGGAGCCACAAAACCCTTCCTGTGCCTGACTATTTCCTGAGCGACCACAAAACTAGCATATGGAGTTGAATTAAACGTTTTGTTTTCTTCTGAAACTTTTCTTTTCTTGGATTTATCCATGGTTGGCCTACCGGGAGTCGAAAAGCTCAATAAATCATGTGCCAGGTGGGTGTCACACACTGGCGGTGGTGACGCATATTTTGAGCGACAGGGAGCCGCAGCAGAGGAGTGAAAGAGCCACATGCGGCTCCAGAGCTGCAGGTTGCTGACCCCTGGACCAGATGAATGAGTCAAGTGATGATAAAGCTGAGACTAAAACTTAAGACTGAAACTTATTCTCCAGTTAAATATGCCAACCTACACTAAAACAGGAGAAATCTTTGTTAGCAAGAATTAAACTTCTACCCGCTATGTTTTAGCGTAGAAACTTTCACTTCCCTTGGGGGAAGATGGCTCTTTAAGGAGTGTTCTTGGAGTGGAATCATTTCTACGTCTGTCAAAAACTATAACCGAAGGGTGAAGTGAAGTGAAGCTGAGGGATCTTGGGTTAATGCTGTTTCAAGTGGTTTGTTTACAAGGCACTTTAGGGTGGCGCATTGTACCGCAACGTGTGAAGGAGGCCACAGAAATTGTAGGTACTCGAGGGGGAATGATTTAAGAGGTTTTGTTCTGTGAGAGAAGAGGATTTTGGATTTTTTGTGGTGTGTTATTGGGGTTAAGCAGTTTTTTTTTTTGTTGTTCACCCTCTTCTGTCTCGCAGCTGCGGGGTGTGTCTAATGATCGGTGTGCAGTTTGTGTTGAGTTCCCAGGCATGAGCTGCTCAGCCTTTCACAGTCCAAAACAATACACTTCAACCTAGTTGTGGTGCCTTTTTCCTTCGTATCCTCTCAGCTAGTTTGCATTCAACCGTAGTGGGTTGTTTTGCAAACACCAAAGTCCTACAGGGACTATGTATGTTCTGGGCAACCGGTATGGCTTGTAGGCAAGGCCCAAAAGACATTGGTCACTACAATAAATGGGTGCAGAGATTTTTGAACCTAACTCCTCCAGAGGTGGTATGCACTTACCTTCCCTACCGGTTCGCAAACGTGAGCGCGCGGACAGCCTTCATGCATACACCAGAGCTACCACGCATGTGCTTTGCTGGTGTGCACTCCTACCGCGCATGTGACCAAGCCTCAAAAACGTACCTAAATACAATGGCATAGAGCCAAGGCGGGTGGGCGGGTCCACCCGCGATTTCTGCTACCGGTTCGGGTGAACTCGTCCGAACCAGCTGAATACCCCCTGTGAACTCCTCTCTATCAACTGGCATTCAGCTCAGCAGAGACAGTGTTGACATTCAGCACCTCGGCTCATACCCTGTGGTCTCCTGGTGGCTTGTCTTGTTGGCTTCTCATGTAGTCCATCTCCTCTTTATGGACACACCTGAGATGCCTGAAGGGATGAGGAGCAGCTCAGTAGTTCCAACCGCTCCCAAGAAGCATGGAGCTGCTGACATGGTCTAGGATAGGTCAAAGTGTTATTTGATCACTTGGGATAACATTTGAGACTAGCCTTGTCTATAACTAGGTCCCCCTAGAACAGTCCTATAGGCAATGCACCCATCTAAGAAGAGGCTTCAAATGTCAAAAGTGAGGAAGTGCATTTGCCCAGCTGTTGTGTCTTCGTCGCGACTCTCATTTTATGCCAATCCTGACAATTCAGGACGTCCTATCCCTGCCTCTAGAAACGAGGCCTCCGAATCCTTCCCCCCCTCCCCCCATGTCAAAACCAGAGCCATCACAACCCTCTTAAAACAAGTAGAGCCTTTCGAGAATGCCACAATCGCCCACCCCAACAGGACCACTTTGTAACACCACCTTGGAAGCCATCACAAAGAGTGTCTAAACCACACCGAGGAGAGAGGCAGGGCTTCCGTGTGGATTCTCCGGTCGGTTGGTCAATGCTCAGAGAAGTCTGTGGCCGATCGTCCTTCCGCACAGCCACTTGCCAAGGCAGCCTGTTGGGTTAGAACAGCCCTTCTGAAGCATGGGAGTGGACAGGTGTGTGGTATGATTGAGAGGCCGGTTGCTGCCACTGCCAGAGAGGAACCCACAAGGCACATGTATAGGTCCTCAAAGGTCCCAGGTGCACAGGTGGGCCGCCCACTCAATTGGCATCCAACTCCACTGCCGTCCTGGTCTGTTGAAAGGAGCACTCTGCCCACACTTTTGTGCCAACTTTTATCAAATCCCCTCGTTGCTTATATTAAACGTTCTTCGGGTGGGACTTTGAGGACGCTGTCCATCTCCAGGCGAGCTCCAGCCACTTCCTGCTGGCTCGGGCTGTAGGTTCCCTCGGATTGGCGTCTCTTCCGGGCGGTGAGGATCATGAGGACGAGGATGATGATGAGAAGAAAGAGGCAGCTGCAGACGACCGGAACTGCCACTTCAACCAAGGGGAAGGGGAAGGCAGATCCTGGAAGGCTCCCTCTCTGCCAGAGAAATCAAGAAAGGGAAGATTAGTCTGGATAAATGCAGGGGTGGGCTGCTACAGGTTTGCCCCAAAAATGGCAGAGTCAATCATCCTGGGACTCGCCTGGCTAGACAAATGGGCCCCTACAATCAAATAGGAGGACGGCTACCGAAAAGTCATGATAGGGATGGGTCCCTTGCCGCCCGTCCCTCCTGAAGCCAAACCCACTGAGACGAGCTCTCAGGGCCCCCATCAACGAGAGGTGGCCACGACGGCCATCAAAGCCCTACCTGGGACTCCCCAGGTCCCCAAGGAATACAGGGACCTGGCTGAAGCATTCAGTGAGGAAGAATGCAACACTGAGTTCGGGAGAACCCATACCTAATGTTATGGCTGGTTCAGAGAACCTCCAAATCTCACCCCTAGCTGGCCCCCTTCCACCCAAGCAGGAGAAAGATGGCAGTCCAGTCTCTTCTTGAAAGCTTCCAGTGATGAAGCTCCCACAACTTCTGAAGACAACTTCTCTTCCATTGGTGGATTGTTGTCCCTGTCAGAAAATTTCTCCTTATTTCTAGGTTGAATCAATCAATCAATCAGAATAGAGTTGGAAGGTACCTTGTAGGTCATCTAGTCCAACCTCCCCACCCAAGCAGGAGACCCTACACCATTTCTGACAAATGGCAGTCCAGTCTCTTCTTGAAAGCCTCCCGTGATGAAGGTCTCACAACTTCTGTTCCATGGGTGGATTGTTCTCACTGTCAGAAAATTCCTCCTTATTTCCAGGTTGAATCTCTCCTTGGTCAGTTTCCATCCATTATTCCTTGTCTGGCCTTCAGGCTACTTAAAGCACCTTCTCAAAATACACTCTCCACCTGCAGAAGTCCTCTGTCTTCACCCTGCCCAGCTTCCTCACCAAGCCACGTGAGGTTGGTGTAAGCCATGCTAAAAATACCAGGTTGTGATCTCAACAGTGGAGACACCTGACAGCCTAGAAACGCTGGGATAGAAACCAGGACAGGGCAAAGTATAAGTAGATAAGAAGTGGATTTTCAGATCTACATCAAAACATGGATCTGGGACGCCCTCTACCTGAGCGGGATCATTGCATTAAGGATTCCTTTGGGGCAAGGCAGAGGTGAAATCCAGCAGGTTCTGACAGGTTCTGGAGAACCGGTAGCGGAAATTTTCAGTAGTTCGGAGAACTGGCAAAGGCTGCCTCACTGGCTGGCCCCAGAGAGGGGTGGGAACGGGGATTTTGCAGTATTCTTCCCCCTGGAGTGGGGTGAGAATGGGGATTTTGCAGTATCCTTCCCCCAGGAATGAGGTGGGAATGGGGATTTTGCAGTATCCTTCTCCCAGGAGTGGGGAAGTAATGGGGATTTTGAAGTATCCTTCCCCCTGGAGTGGGGAGGGAATGGGGATTTTGCAGTATCCTTCCCCTGCCACGTCCACCAAGCCACACCACACCCACCAAGCCACGCCCACAGAACCGGTAGTAAAACAAATTGAATTTCACCACTGGGACCAGCTGGGTAGGCGTGGCTCGGTGGTCATGTGACCATGCAGGCGTGGCCAACTCAACATCACTCACGTCCGATGGGCGCTTCGCCTTAGCTTGTTACAATGTAATAAGGGTTAACCAGAGAGGCAGTTTCTATAAGCAGGGCAATAAAGATTAGGCTAGAAACAACACCAGAATGTTTCCTTCCTGCCTTCCTTACAGGATTAGCCCTGTAAAAGTGGGAAAAAACAAAATAAGATTTCTTCCAACAATCGGTTCTCTGAACTGCTTAGAAAGTTAACAACCAGTTCTCCTGAATAGGTGCGAACTGGCTGAATCCCACCACTGGCTGCTCTGGAAACAGCAAAGGACCAGCCCGCAGTGCCTCTGCCAGTGAAAATGGAGCTCGGGACGGAGTTCACGAGGGCCACAGGTGGCACTTCGAAGCTCTATTTTTGCTGGCAGAGGGTTGTAGGAGGCTGTTGCAGCCGAAAACGGAGCTCGGGAGCCCATTTCCGCTGGCAGAGCGCTCAGGCCACCCCCAAACACGAGTGATGTCAAACTGGCCACACCTACCCCAGCCCCCCAAGATCAAACACTTGGAAAAGATTTTAACTCCTTTTCTGAGTCAAGTGTAGTGGGAATCCATTATTCTGGGAAAAGAAAAGAGAGACTCTGGCTTACGCTGACATCACAATATTCCCCAGCGTAGTTGGCACCGCAGATACACCAGGATCGATTCATGGAGTGCTGACACGTCCCCCCATTTTTGCAAAGGCTGGGGTCACAATCGCTGACGTTGATCTGGCACCTGGAAATAAAGCGAGGCAGGAATCAGCCGCGGCCTTAAAGAAACGAGGGACGGGGTGAGGATCAAAGAGGCAAAACTGGTTTTAAGGAGTGCCCTTTAAAAATGGAGGGCCAAAGCCATCATCGTACTTCTTCCCCGTGTAGCCGATCTTGCAGCTGCAGTTGGCTCCCCATGGCCCACTCATGCATTTGCCGCCGTTCAAACAGGTGAAGTTCTTGCCACATTGTTCAGGCGGGAAGGGCCACCTGGAATTTAAAAAAAAAAAAAGAAAGAAAGAGAAGAACCTTGATTTAGAAACCAGACATTAGTAGGCGTTCTTCAAAAAAATACACACTGCGCAACGCTTCCCACGACTCTTTTGCAAACTGGAGACCCCGCACATGTTATCAGATGATTGTCCTCTAAAGCCAGAATTAGGCTGGCTAATGCCTTTTCATTTCTTCTCTGGTCCCCATCATCCAGGACTGCTGGTGGATTAGTAACAATCGTCCCACAACTCCTCTCTCTGCAGGTACATCTCCATCTTTACATTCCTGGAGAGGTAGTTTGTCTCATTCAGCCAAGACACCACAAAACCTCCTCCGATTACTCCTGACGGAAGCCATGCTGCCTGCTTTCTTTCACAAGCCACTAACCACTATCAAACCACGATGCACAACCCCTTTGACTCTGGAGCAAGCTCTCACTGGGTTTCTCTTCTCTCTAGTCAACTCTGGCCTTCTCTCTGTTTCACTGAGTTTCTCTTCTCTCTTCCCATAACCTGTCAGAGTGTTTACAGCGTGATCACTATTTTGAGACAACCCAGGAGCAAAATACAGAACACAGAGGTTTATCTTACAAAGAGTAGTTTATATACAAGACTTCTGTATGCATACATACACCTGGTAGGCACATACCAGGTGGCTCAGCTGTGATCATCGGAGCCTTTTTTTTACTTTTAAAAGCAAAAAAGCAAAATCTGTGCATGCACAGAGGGTACAAAACACATTAGCCTGAGTGGCGTAGGAGGCTAATGCCTCCTACTAAGGCAGCATTTAACATCCAGCTGCCTGCAATTACTGCGAGTTCAATTCTCACCAGGCTCAAGGTCGACTCAGCCTTCCATCCTTTCTAAGGTGGGTAAAATGAGGACCCGGTTTGTGGGGCAATAAGCTGAGTTTGTATAAAATATACAAAAGTATGAAGGCTATTGCTTAACGCACTGTAAGCCGCCCTGAGTCTCTGTAGAAGGGCGGCATATAAAAATAAATAAATAAATAATAAATTACTTCCTGGTTAAAACCAAGAAGTAACGACAACTGGTTGGCTGGGTGGAGTCTCATGACACGATTGCTACCAGTTCTCCGAATCGCCTGCCACATTCGCTACCAAATCGGGCGATCCGGTCCGACCGGGAGCATTTCACCCCTGCTTTAGAAGGTCTGGTTGGAAAAATGTCTATGGAGATTCTCAATCATCCAGTCATGGTTGTCTCAAAGTGCTTTTTTTCCCCCAAAGCCAACCGGACTTTCTTGGTGTCAGCGTTGCAACGCTGGCATAGAGGGAGCAGAGGAGAGCGAAAGATAAACTCTGAGACTTTTGCCTGCTAAATCCCTTTGAAGCCCGGTTGTCGTGGAAATGAGGGGAGGGGGCACATTCCTGGGAAATGACGAAGAAAAGAAGTCTGAAGAATGACTTGGAAGACAGCCAATGAGAAGCAGAGATTTGGGGATCGGAAAGGGAGGGATTGGGACGCAAAAGGTCAGTCTTGTCCGCGCGGAGTCATGATCCGGTGGCTGAGCTCAATTAAAGAAAGATTTCCTTAAAGATTGGCAGTTTGGAAATTCATTTAATTTTGAGATAGCACCGCAGTCTGACACTTGGCTTTTTTTTTTTCCCTTGAAAACATTTCACTTCTCATTTTAAGAAGCTTCTTCAGTTCTTGGATGAAGAACTTCTTGGGTGAACTTGGACGAGAAGCGAAACGTTTTCAAGGGAAAAAGATCCAAGAAAATCCAGTTGGCTTTTGGGAAAAGTATGTTTGGGACGTCTGGCTGGAAAGAAAGGTTAGGGTGGGACTCCGAGAAAACCCCCCCCCCAGAATTCTCATTCTTGCCAGTCAGACTTCCTACAGACTTACTCGCAGAGAGGGCCAGAGTATTCTGGCGGGCATTTGCAGGTGTAGCTGTAGACGTCATCCACACAGGTCCCTCCATTCTGGCACTGGTGCCTTATGCAGTCATCTACGTTGATATGGCAACGTTTCCCGATGAAACCTTTATGACAGATGCACTGGAAGTCTCCTACTAGGTCTTCGCACTCGCCGTGAAGACACGGGGTAGATTTACACTCATCCGTGTTGGTCTCGCACAGCGGCCCTTCCCACCCAGGCTGGCAGTCACAACCGAAGGCGTTGAAGAGGTCCAAGCAGGAGCCTTCGTGATGACACGGATTGGAAGAACAGATGTCTTCTCCCTGGCAGCCCAGAAGGAGGGCCCTGCTGGTCACCTGAACAAATTGTTCTGGCTGTGGGTAAAAAGGGTGGCTGGACAGGGGCAAAAACAGCCCCCCGATGTCTACGTGTCCGAGGCAGCCCGTGAAGTTTTCAGCCAAGACAATAAATGCGTTGCCTTTTAAGAAATCCAGGTTGCCGGCATTACCCAGGAGAGTTGTGTTGGTGGAATCGTCCAGTTGGAGATGCCACCTTGACGAATAGGCTGAGGGCTCTTCCATGGTCAACAAGAGGGTGTGCCAGGAGCCATCAGCGACGGACGTGGGCCTGAGAAAATTGGCTCCCTCGACTCCATTCCCGCTCCGGATTTCAACCAGGAGTGAAGAGTTTTGAATAGCCACCAGAAGGGAATCGACTTCCTCGACGGCTTGTATCAAGACAGCGTCGATGTCCCGCGTCCTGAAATCCAGGCGGAGGCTGTGAAGAGCTCTGGCGATAGACGTATTGGCTGTGAATTCAACGGCATTGTGCTCGCCAAATGTGGCATTGGCCAGACCTGCAGGATGACACGGTAATCAAAAGATCATGAGTGGAAGGGCTGTCCAGTGGAGACACCAAGGACAGGGGTGGGCTGCTGGGGGTTTGCAGGGATTTGGGAGAACCTCTAGCTAAGATTCTGTGCAGTTCGGAGAACCCCCAAATCCCACTCCTGGCTGGCCCCGCCCACCCCACCACTCCCCTCCCAGGAGTCCCCACACAGCCCTTTTTGGATGCAGGTAAGTGCAGGGCGCACACGGAGACTCTGGGAGGGTGAAAAACGGGCCTACTGGAAGTTCGGGAATGCCTCCAGAGGGCCTCTGGAACCTGGGGAGGCCGTTTTCACCCTCCCGGAGGCTCAAGAAAAGCCTCCTGAGCCTGGGGAGGGCAAAAACACCCCCCGCCATGGTGCAGGAGGCTGACTAGGCTACACTCACCCAGCAACCAGGCAGAGAACCCCTTGCTAAAATTTTTGAAGCCCACCCCTGACCAAGGAGCACCTCAAAGATCTCCACCAGGAAGTTCAAAGAAGATGAACGCTCGTCAAAGGCCATTCTGAGGCCATCACAAGGAGTGAAATGCTAAGATGACCCAGATATATAAACAGAGTTCCTTGCGAAGAGAAATCAATCAGAGGAAAGTCCATGGAGATTCTCAGTCCTCTAGGTCATGGTTCACATCCACTTGTTGAAGTTCCCGGTTTTAGCTTCGAGGAACTTTCATTTATTATGACTTAACGTTTCCTTGGATTGTCCCAAAGGTGCCTTTTCCAGGAGGCAACTGGACTTTCTTCTTTTGTTTTTTCTTTTGAAGACGTTTCGCTTCTCATCCAGGAAGCTTCTTCAGCTCTGACTGGATGGTGGGGAATGGAAGGATTGATACTCCTTGAAGACAGGTGGTCGTTTGCATCTTTTTAGAGCAGGGCGGTCAAACTCCCGGCCCGCGGGCAAAATGTGTCATGCGCTGGCCACCCCCACACCTGGTTTAGCGAAGGGGGGGAAAGTCCCGATATGTCACGTGACGCCGCCGTGAGTTTGACACCCCTGTTTTAGAGGGTCATTGAAGCACCTGGAAGTTTATCCAGAGGAAAAATTGGAGACTGCAGGAACCAGGAGTGCTACTCAGATGACCCTGAGGACACAAATAAACCTCCAAGTGCTTCAACGACCCACTAAAACCGTGACAGTGAACCTATGGCACTGTTGTGGTCCACCAGCAGCCTGCGGAGCTGGCAGTGGAGTCAGACCGTGAGGAGGCTGGGGAGGAACATGGGCCAGTCCTGGAGTCTGGCGAAGGCCCAGACGAGGGCTCTGCGTCAGAGGCAGAGATGGGACCAGGGCCATCTGGGAGTGATATGTGGAGTCCAGAGCCTCCAGAGTCAGACAGCAGAAAGGCAAAGGAACAGGAGGAGCCTGTTCCTAGTGCGTACGTGCGCAGAGCTGCCAGAAGACACAAACAGTTAAAACAAAAGGGACGACTCAGGAGTAAGGCCTGGAGATGATTGTCCCCTCCCATAAGGCTTAAAAGAGGAGCAAAGGCACGTGGGCCCTTTGCAGGAAAGCAACGTTGTTAATTCTGTTCCCAATCGGTATCTCTTTGATTCTGGACTCTGTGTGGCTTTGCCAAGTCGGTCTTTGGCAGGGTGTCAAGGGAGAGAAAGGTTGGTGGTTATCCCGAAGGACTTCTCCCGAAGGACTTTTTGCAACTAATTGGGACTCAGCTGTGAATGAACGTAATTCATAGCTGTTGCAATAAAAGAGGTTTTTGGGACTACTCGTGTGTTTTAATGACTCAGGAAGCCTAGGTCACAGCAGGCACATGTAATGGAAGTGACACACAGAGCCATCTCTCCGGGCATGTGAACCATCGCCCGTTGTTCTTCCGGGTTCCAGAGCACTGGCCAGCTGGTCTTCACACGCATGGGAGCGCCGGAAACCAGAAGGGCAGCTGCTCGGTGCACATGCGCACACTAGGAAGATAATCTTCCTGTTTCCGGCACGTTCATGCACACCGGCCAGCTGATCTTCGCACCTGCATGTGTGACAGAAACCGGAACACCAGGTGTCCGGTGCACATGTGCACACCAGAAATTGGAAGATCATCTTCCTGGCGCACGCATGGACACCGGGTGGCTGGTCGTCTTGTTTCCGGCTTGTGCGCACCCCCGTTTCAGCACTTGGTGCCGAAAAGGTTCGCCAACACTGCTCTAAAAGAATGGAAATGCCCAGATGTCTGCAAGGAGTATGAATCCTTTCACTTCCCAGTATCCTGTCTGAGCGGAAGAAGCTTCTTGGATGAGAAGCAAAACATCTTCAAAAGAAAAAACAAAACAAGAATGTCCAGTCGCCTCCTGAAAAATTGTCACCTTTGTGACAATCAGAGGAAACGTAAATCACAATAAATGAAAGTTCCTTGAAGCTAAAACCGGGAATTTCAACAAGTGGATGTGAATCTCTTGAGCTTCTTTCCAGAGTGAGGTGGAAAATCCCTTTTTTTAAAAAAAAATTAATTTAAATTTCCTGGAATGGAAAACGAGCGTACGGAGGCTTACCAAGAAGAATGTTCAGGATTTGCGCGTGACCCCATGACTTGGATTAGAAACTACCTAAGACTTTTCAAGCCATCTTTTTAAAGAATTAGCAGGCTGAGTGTAATGGGATCTACCACAGATTTGTACCAGGTTGAGATCAAACGGAAAGGGTCTCCAGACTCCTGGATGACCCCCTTTAAAACAAAACAAAAAAGGACACTTCCACAGTGGCCTACAATTCCTGGACGAACACTTACAAACGTAACCGGAGGGGACATCCACACAAGCGGTAAGTGGAGGACACAAATCTCTTTGGCACCAGACTTTCTCCTCACAACATTTCCCGGTAAAGTTGGGCGGGCAACTGCAGTTGAAGTCATTCCAGGTGACGGTACAGAGACCACCGTTGAGGCAAGGAGAAGACTGAAAGACAAAAGGAACATAATTAGCGGGAAAAGTGACTTCGTCGGGGTTCCAAGTAACACACCCAACGAAAGGAAACCCCCAGGCTTGAGTTTCCTCAAACTTCCATTTTGTTTGAGATGTCGTATTGGCACATCTGGGAAAACCCGAATCTGAAAGCTTCCAGGTTTTCCACACCCAAAGGAAAGTCCAAGCCCCATGGTGGCAAACCTATGCCACGCGTGCCGGAAGTGGCACGCAGAGCCATCTCTCCGGGCACGCGAGCCGTTGCTTTTCCGGGTTCCGGCGCGCAGGCCAGCTGGTCTTCATGTGCGTGGGAGCGCCAGAAACTAGGAGAACAGCCGCCCGCTGTGCATGCGCACACCGGGTGGCTGCTCTTCCGGTCTCCAGCGTGCGCATGCGCACCAGCCACTTAGTCTTCCGGTTTCTGGCACGCATTCGCATGCGAAGGCCAGCCAGCCAGTGTGCATGAATGCGCCAGAAACTTGAAGATCATCTTTGTGGTGCGTGCATGTGCACCCACCAGCTGGTCTTTGCACGCATGCGCACTGGCCAACAGGTCTTCTTGTACACATGCGTGCCAGAAATTGGAAAACCAGGTGGCCGGTGCACATATGTGTGCTGGAAACCAGAAGAGCAGCCGCCTGCTATGTGCATGCACACCGGCTGGCTGTTCTCCCGGTTTCCAGCATACATGCATACTCGCGCAAGCGCACACTCCCATTTCGGCATTCGGTGCCGAAAAGGTTCGCCAACATTGTCCAAGTCACTGCCCAGCACACACATGTCCATCACGTGGCCCAACCAAATCACCGTTCTAAGAGGAGATGCCTCCCAGTTCCAGCCCTCCAGGAGCAGGGCAAGATGTCCTTGACTCTCGGGGAAAGGAATGTTATTTTGACTATATATATCACCCTGGATCCATACAATCCCCCCTCCCAGTTTCCCACAGTAGTAGATGTGGCAGGCCTAATGAAGGCCTAATGCAAAAGATGGCTTCCAGGCCTGACAGGCTCTGTTTTCTCCCTGGAAATGAAATGGAGCCTGCAGTTGAGTGCCCAGTGAATTAAATCAAGGATCTCCAACCTTGGCCATTTTTACGATTTGTGGATTTCAATACCCAAAATTCCTCATTCTGGCTGAGGAATTCTGGGAGTTGAAGTGCACTAGTCATAAAAGCTGCCAAGGTTGGAGAGCTCTGGGTTAAATGATTAAGAAAGCTGGGTTCTGTACAGGGGTGAAATCCAGCAGGTTCTGACAGGTTCTGGAGAACTGGTAGCGGAAATTTTGAGTAGTTCGGAGAACCGGCAAATACCACCTCTGGCTGGGCCCAGACTGAGGAGGGAATGGAGATTTTGCAATATCCTTCTCCCAGGAATGGGGATTTTGCAGTATCCTTCCCGTGGAGTGGGGAGGGAATGGAGATTTTGCAGTATCCTTCCCCTGCCACACCCACCAAGCCACATCACTCCCACCAAGCCACGCCCACAGAACCAGTAGTAAAACAAAATGAATTTCACCACTGGTTCTGGTAGCTGTTAGTGGATATGGAATTTAGGTATAATTGGATATCTACGTCTTCTCTGTACTTCTTGATACAACCAGATTTAATTTCTATTTGTACCTATCCACCACCAGTAACTACCCAGTTTTCTCTCTCTTAATTCCTCTGTCATAGTTTGCAATCCCTTATGGGGTGGAGTCTGGGCAACTGAGTGTTTACTGGGAGCTGAGTGTTTACTGGCCAGATGCCTTTCCTGTCGCCAGAGCGGGGTTTTGTCCAGCAGATAATATTCTCATTGTGCCCAGAGAGAGAAATATCAGCCTCTATCTAGGATCGAACTCACAGCCTCCTGATTGTGAGGCCACCTCTAGCCCACCGCACACTCTCTCTTTTGATTCCTCTGTGCCCACACAAAAATTTGGTGAGGCCCCACGCTTGCATGCTCCTTTTCTCCCCAAGACTTGCAGTCTTTGAAGACTAGCTTTTCAGCCAAAGATGTTGAGTTTTGGGTGAGGTCTGATTGATGATTGAACGAGGTAGGATGTTTGGACTCAACTTGAGGAAATCTCTCTCCGTGTTCAAATCAGGGGTGATTCAATATGTACAGCCAATAGAATTCAGAACCTCCACCATTATAATTCCCATTCCTGCTGCCTCCAGTTCGGTGTTTCTCAGCCTTTGTCCACGTGGTGGACTTCAACTCCCAGAATTCTGCCAAGGTTGAGAAATGTCACTCTTCAGTAGGGGCCAAAATTGTGGAAACCTTTTGGGAAAAGTGTCTTTTTGAGGTTTGATGGCTAATAACACCACTTTTGGGGGGTGTTTTGGGTATCTTTTTTTCAAGATAATCCTATTCCGCTGCTGGAATGGCCTGGGAATAGCCCAAATCTTAACCCAACTGAAAATCTATGGAGCTAACTCAAGAAACTTGTTAGTCAGAAAGAAGGAAGGCAGGAAGGAGAAAGAAAGGTACAGTAGTGGCCAAAATTGTGAAAACCTTATGGGAAAAGTGTCTTTTTGAGGTTTGATGGGTAATAACACCACTATTTGGGGGGAGTTTCAAGATAATCTTATTCTATTGCTGGAATAGCCATGCTCTTAAGACCCTCCTATTCCAGCAAGCCGGCCTGGCCTAATTTTCTCCCCTTTCTTTTAAATTTTTAAACTGAAATTTTAATTTGTTTTAAATTATTGGGATTTTTAATGGTCTTGGGCTAAATTATTTAATTTGGTTTTAAATTGTTTCTAACTTTTGTATTTATGTATTTTATTCTGTGCCTGTTCACCGCCCTGAGTCCTTCGGGAGTAGAGCGGTATATAAATTTAATAAAACATAACAATGGCTTGGGAATAGCCCAATTGAAAATCTATGGATTTTCCAACTAAAGAAACTGGTTAGTCAGAAGCGACCCAGCAATAAAACCCAGTTAATAGAAGCCATCATTCAATCTTGGTTTCACATGATAAAAGCTGCAGAACTCAAAGACTTGGTTCACTCCATGGGAAGACGTTGTAAGGCCATAATTCATGCTAAAGGTTACCCAACGAAGTATTCACTGACATGGGGATCATTTCTGTATATCTCGTTTTTTCCATGGGGATAATTTTTGTATATCTCGTTTTTTTTCACTTTTCTTCTTTATCCTGTAACTGCTCTTCTAATAGCAAACCCTTCCTAAAAGTCATTGCACTACATTCTTGATTAAATTATCTTTCCATTGATATATAATTTTATGGTACTACTACTACTCCCAAAAAAAGTGGTGTTATTAGCTAGTTTTAGAAAATACAACTTTTCCCAAAAGGTTTCCACGATTTTGGCCACTACTTGTAGTCCCATAGATCCAACTGATGGCAAGGTTGAATGACAACAAAGCATGCAGAGAAGGTGCTTCCTTGCAGCTGGAGATGTTTCGGGTTTTTTTTAAAAAAATAAAATAAACACAGCTTGGGGACATGAATGGACACATTGAAGATAAAGAGAAGATCCATACCTCACCTGGCTGGTTTTCATGAGTCTTGTTCTCCAGATCATTCTCCTTCTGGCCGCATGAGAAGTAAGAACACAGCAAGGAAATGCTATATCTCTAGGAGCATTTAGGCTAATCTCACCAATCTCAGCCAAGGTTATTCTCCAAACCAGATTAGAGCAGAAGCTGCCACCCCCAGCCCAGAGGCATTATGAACTTCATCTGCTGAAGCGTTTCAGCATGGACGTGCGCAACGCAAGGCTTTTTCTGACAAATTTGGTTGCCAGAGTCTTGTTTTGCCTGTAATCATCAATCATTTTGTTGTGGTCCGCCAACAGCCTGCGGAGCTGGCAGTGGAGTCAGACAGTGAGGAGGCTGGGCCAGTCCTGGAATCTGGGGGAGGCCCGGACAAGGGCTCTGCATCAGGCAGAGATGGGGCCAGGGCCATCGGGGAGCGATGGCATTCCGGAGCCTCCAGTGTCGGACAGCAGAGAGGCAGAGGAACAGGAGGAGCCTGTTCCTAGTGTGCGCATGCAAAGAGCTGCCAGAAGGCAAGAGCAGCTAAAGCAAAAGGGACGACTCGGGAGTAAGGCCAGGAGATGATTGGCCCCTCCCCTAAGGCTTAAAAGAGCAGCAAAGGCTCTTGGGCTCTTTGTAGGAAAGCAACGTTGCTAAATCTGTTTCCAGTCGGCGGGTCTTGTTTGTGAACTTCGTGGGGCTTTGCCAAGAAAGGCCTTTGGCAGGGTGCCGAGGAAGATAAAGGTTTGTGATAAACCCGAAGGATTTTTTCTGAAGGACTTGTTTTGGAACTAATTTGGACTAAACTGGGAATGAAGTAATTCTCAGCTGTTACAATAAAATAGGTTTGTTTTGGGATTAAATGTGTCTTGTAATGACTAAGTGAGCCTAAGTCACAACACATTTGAGGTCCCTCAACAATTTTAACAACCTCAGAATATAATGCTACAGGTATACTGACCTCTGGTCTCCTCCCCCCCAGCGCATTGTTTCTTCCCACCCATACAAATGTTTTCCCCACATTCAGAAATATCTGGGTGCACCTGGGCCCCCTTTTAGCCTGATCCTTACCTTGCAGGCGTTATCTGAGAGGCATTCTGGGACAACGTTCTGGTTTTGCCCCACATACACGTCCTGTGGAAGGCTGTCGTTATCTGGAGGAGGGAAAAACTTCATCTGGTGGTGATTGAGTTGGATATCCTGCAGGCAGCCTTTAAAAGGGCCCCCCCAGAGGTCCAAATTTTCTTCGTGGGGGAGCCCACCCACATGGATCTCAAAATTAGAAGCAAGAAAGGCGACGGCCAGATCTCCCAGCTCTTCTTCTCTGTTTAACAGGCTGGCCCGAGCGAGGCCTTCACGGAAGGAGAGCCCCACAAAGTGCCTGGTGCCGTCGGCCAGATTTCCAGAAGATCCCACCGAAGCAGCTGACGGTGCTTCGATCTGGAGCTTCCCGTCCTTCAAGTATACCGTAAGGAAAACATCGCTTCCGTTGCTGATCTGGAATATGAGTCCGCCGGCCTTCCGCGTCCGGATAAAAAAGGAGAGGTTAAAATTGGGCCCGAGGCTGTCGGGAACCTCAAAGGTGACAAAGCTAGAAGAATTATCCTGGCCAAATGTTGCTGAGGGTGACTCTGGAAAAGAGAGGGGGAAAAAAAGCTTTCCAGTTCCAAGCCAAGGAGATGAAACTACTCGGAAATTACTATGGGTTTATTTATTTATTATTTATTTATTATTATTAATTCAGTTTGTATGCCGCCCCTCTCCGAAGACTCAGGGCGGCTCACAATACATCTAAAATCATTATAAAAAACATTTAAAAATTAAAACATTAAAACCCATTCACACCATTCATGGCCGGATCTCGCCGGATCGCAAGAGCGAGATCAACGGCCCCAGGCCTGCCGGAAAAGCCAGGTCTTCACCACTTTTCGGAAGGCCAATAGGGTGGGGATGGTCCGGACCTCAGGAGGTAACTGGTTCCAGAGAGCTGGGGCAGCCACAGAGAAGGCCCTCCTCCACGGGCCCACCAGCCGGCATTGTTTAGCTGACGGGACCCGGAGGAGACCAACTCTCTGGGATCTTACCGGTCGCTGGGAGCTATGCGGTAGAAGGCGGTCTCGAAGATTACCTGGCCCTGAGCCATGTAGGGCTTTAAAGGTAATAACCCAACACCTTGAATTGTGCCCGGAGACCAATAGGGAGCCAGTGCAGCTTGCGGAGAATTGGTGTAATGTGGGTGGATCCTAGGTGCACCCACGACAGCTCGCGTTTCAACCATCACATCTTTCTTTAGTTTTCAGCATGGCTTCTACTAGAGGTGATAGTATTTCAGAAGACCTATGGAGTTCTGGGTTCCAGAAATGTCTGATATAATCTCTACATTTAGGACTGAAGACATATCAAGAACAGTTGCAGGAATTGAGTGCGTCTAGTTTAATGAAAAGAAGGACGAGGGGAGACATGATAGCAGTCTTCCAATATCTCAGGGGCTGCCACAAAGAAGAGGGAGTCCAGCTATTCTCCAAAGCCCCTGAGGGCAGGACAAGAAGCAATGGGTGAAACTCATCAAGGAGAGAAGCAACTTAGAACTAAGGAGGAATTTCCTGACAGTTAGAACAATTAATCAGTGGAACAGCTTGCCACCAGAAGTTGTGAATGCTCCAACACTGGAAGTTTTTAAGAAGATGTTGGATAACCATTTGTCTGAAGTGGTGTAGGGTTTCCTGCTTGAGCAGGGGGTTGGACTAGAAGACCTCCAAGGCAGGGGTGGACTGCTGGGGGTTCGCAGGGGTTCGGGAGAGCCTCTAGCTAAGATTCTGTGCAGTTTGGAGAACCCCCAAATCCCACTCCTGGCTGGCCCCTCCCACCCTGTCCCGCCCCTCCCAGGAATTCCCACACGGCCCATTTTGGATGCACGCACGGAGGCTTAGGAAAGGCGAAAAACGGTCCGTTTTCGCCCTCCCGGAGGCTCGAAAAAAACCTCTGGAGCCCAGGGATGGCAAAAACGCCCCCACCATGGTGCAGAGGGCTGACTAGGCCATGCTTTCCATGGCCATGCCCACTCAGCAACCAGGCAGAGAACCCCTTGCTAAAATTTTTGAAGCCCACCTCTGCTCCAAGGTGCCTTCCAACTCTGTTATGCTGTTACACGAGGCCATTTAATGGTTGTGGCACTGCCTTCTCTCTGTCTTCCTTCATCTCGGGTAAGAACACCAAACAAATTCTTGTTATTCTACCCAAACCAAGCAGACGAATTTCCCCGCCTACCACCGGCTCCTATCATTGTTTCTGAAAATATTTTTTAGTTCTTACCCAACTTCCTGAACTCTCTCAAGGAGGTAAATGGGACCCCTGTCGTGCTACTCACCGTAGGAACAAGTGTGGCCTTCGTAAGGCCGGGAGCAGTGACAACGGAAGTCGGTCCAGAAGTCAATGCATTGACCACCGTGGGAACAAGGCTGAGACTGACACCACTCCGTTCTCTCACAGCCCAGTTGAAATCCAGGAAGCTGTAGACCTTCTACGTCCTCTGGTAGGAGTATCTTGGAGTCAATCTGCAGGTCTTCCAAGCAACCAGTGAAGTGTCCCGTGCAGTTGATCATTAACGTCTCCTCAACTCCTCCAACGTATATATTCAGAAATGAGGGCAGGAGAGAAACAGGGGTAGTCTCGCCAAGGGGATGGCTGAACAGGCAGATGCCTCCTTGGCAAGCTTCATGCCACAGCCTGAATTCAAGAGACTCTTGCAGAGACACTTCTGCTTTGTGCCAGTGGCCATCGTTCACCGGCGGTGACTCCAGCGTGAAAGATATGTTGGCCTCCTGAGTCAAGAGCATCACCTGTAGAAGGCCAGCGTAGAGTTCCAGGAGCAGATGCTCGGTTTGGTGGCCTCGGTAGAAAAGGAGGCCATTGAGAAGAGTAGTCCGGAACCGGAGAGCTACGCTGGTTCCGTGACCACTTGTGTTCTTATCATCCGCAGATGCGTTGATTAAGAGGTAGCCATTGTCCGTCAGGGAGAAGGTGGTTGGGATGGAGCAGGTGGGCCCGTAAAATCCAGGAGGACACTGGCACAGGTAGCCGTGGGCCTCTGATTGGAAGGTGGGGACACACAGAGCCCCGTTTTGGCAGTGGTGGGTCTTGCATCCCGTGAGCTCCACAGAACAGTTCTTCCCACCCCAAGCTACGCCGTCTGGGTTGAAGATGCAACGGCAGATATAGTCAGCGATGGCGTCTTCGCAGGTCCCTCCATTTTCACAAGGGCGGCCCTCGCATTCATCTATCTCGTTGGCACACTCGATCCCTAGAAGACAGGAAAAGGGGAAGGGAAGAGGGGGAATCAGCTTCCGAGTTTGCACAACTATACACGGTGAAACTGCCACAATGAGGAGGGGATCGATTTATTTTCCAAAGCACCAGAGGGCGGAACGAGAAACAATGGATGGAAAGTAATCAAGGAGAGAATCAACCTGGAATTAAAGAGAAACTTCCTAACAGTGAGGACAATCGGCCAGTGGAACTGCTTGCCACCAGACGTTGTGGATGCTTCATCACTGGAGGTTTTTAAGAAGAGACTGGACAGCCACTTGTCTGAAATGGTATAGGGCAGTGATGGCTAACCTTTTTGCCATTACGTGCCAGGAATGGGGGGAGCGCGGGGGGGTGTCGCATGCGTGCCCATACCCATAACTCTATGCACCCTGTGCATGTGCCCACAACCCTCCCACCCCCCGCTCCTGGCACGTGATGACCCGGTGGGCCCGTTTTTCTCTCTCCCCAGGCTCCAGAGCCTTTCTAGGAGTCTGGGGAGGGCGAAAACAGCCTTCCCCAACCCCCCCAGAAGCCCTCCGGAGGCTGAAAACAGCCTGTTTGCCAACTTCCGGTGGGACCGGAAGGCCTGTTTTTTTGCTCTCCCCAGGCTCCAGAACCTTTCTAGGAGTCTGGGGAGGGCGAAAACGGCCTTCCCCATACTCCTGGAGTCCCTCTGGAGGCCGAAAACGGCCCATTTGCCAACTTCCAGTCCACTGGAGCTGAGCTCGCGTGCCCACCAATATGGCTATGCGTGCCACCTGTGGCACGCGTGCCATAGATTCGCCAACACGGGTATATAGGGCCTTCTGCTTGACCAGGGGGCTGGACTAGAAGACCTCCGAGGTCCGTTCCAGCTCTATTCCTTATTGATTGATTGAGGTTCTTCTCTAAGCATCATTCAGTCAAATTTCAGCTCAGGTGGACTGGATTTCCTTTAGCCCTGGGAGGCTACAGACATGCCAGGCTAAATAGAGATGGGGATCTATATGTATTTGTGGACTGTTAAAGAGTCGGTAGCCCTAATTAAGCAGCCTCTGGCCTCTTGCAGCTCCTCACACGCATTCCCACTAATTCCCAAGAATGCCGGCCAGATAAACAAAATTCTGGATTATTTCTCTTAATAGCCTTACCCTTTGCCCACAAGAAGGAATTGGAACACAACTGAGCAGAATTGGCAAAACTTCCTCTCTGCTACATTGAGGTAGCTTGTAGCCAATTAAAGCTGGATAAAATCAAATTCAAATACATTTTACTCAATTACAATGTTTGCCAATATCGTCTTTCCCCCTTTTCCTTTTTTTTTTTTTTTTGGAACATACCTCAGTATTTCTATACTTGCATACATAAACACCTTCTTCCCTAAATTCTAACTTTGCTATTTGTACCTATTTATCCTCTTTTACTCTTAAACGATTCATTCTTTATCTTAATATATTTATATTTGTATATTCAGAGCTGCCTTTCTTCCACTTCACCTTTTTTATTGTACAGCAATCTTTTTCCTCAAACCTACCCTCTCCCTCTTCTCCTTCCAACTTTATTTATCTGTTATGTCATCATTCATAATTATCTTTGCTGATTGGTTGGTATAGATTTCTGCTATGATTTTTTCCAAATTTTTCCCCAATTTGCATATTTTGTAATTGTTCAATCATAAATTTCCAATTTTGGTTATCGAAAGCTTTTTGGGCTTTCAAGAAAAATCAACTTTCTTTCCCCACCTTCTTCTTCTCTTCTCGACTTCCCCTTCCCTTCTCCTTCTCCTCCTCTCTTCCCCCCTGTCTTACTTTCTCTCCTACTCTGATTTCCCTTCCCTTCCTTCCTCCCTACTCTTCCATTGTATAAGATGAGAAACGACCAACACTCTGTTCAAAAAAAAGAAAGAAGAAAGATTGGGTGAAAATGGGAGAGGAGAAAAAAAACCCCAATAAACTTGTTTTATTTATTTTTTTAAAAAAAGGCTGGATAAAATCAATCTTTCCCAACCTCACCAACTTTTAAGATACGTGGACTTCAACTCCCAGAGTCCTCCAGCCAGCATGCTAAACCCCAATACTATCTTCTCAAACTTGTTGGGGTTTGAGAAATGCCAGGATGTGGCATGGATAAATCCATGCCAATGCAAAGCAGGGACAGCTAGAGAAAATCCTGCCCCCACCCCCCAGTTCCTTGAGCCCCGAAATCTTAGTCCCGAGTGGGATTTGGGACCCAGCGTGCAATGGAATGAGTGAATGACAATGAAGTGAAATTTGGGGGGCAATGGAATGTGTGAAAGGACCCTCCCTAACTGCTCAAGCTGTAAAAAGGATGGCGAGAGATTTGTATTTATCGTACTTGATTAGAATATAGAATAACAGAGTTGGAAGGGACCTTGGAGGTCTTCTAGTCCAACCCCCTGCTTAGGCAGGAAACCCTACACCACTTCAGACAAAGGGTTGTCCAACCTTTTCTTAAAAACTTCCAGTGTTGGAGCATTCACAACTTCTGGAGGCAAGTTGTTCCACTGATTAATTGTTCTCACTGTCAGGGAATTTCTCCTTAGTTCTAAGTTGCTTCTCTCCTTGTTTAGTTTCCACCCATTGCTTCTTCTCCTGCCTTCAGGTGCTTTGGAGAATAGCTTGACTCCCTCTTCTTTGTGGCACCCCTGAGATATCGGAAGACTGCTATCATGTCTCCCCTAGTCCTTCTTTTCATCAAACTAGACATACCCAGTTCCTGCAACCGTTCTTCATATGTTTTAGCTTCCAGTCCCCTAATCCTCTTTGTTGCTCTACTCTGCACTCTTTCCAGAGTCTCAATATCTTTTTTACATCATGGTGACCAAAACTGAATGCAGTATTCCAAGTGTGGCCTTACCAAGACTTGTGAGATTCTGAAATGCAGCTTTACGATGCAGTAGAATTAGCTCACCTAGTCATGTTTTTTTGTTCCTGGCAGGGCTGACAATTGCAAGAGGCAAAACTAGAAACATCTTTTCCTGTTCCCATCGGACCTCCGTCCAGAATGGGAACTAACTTTCCTTGTTCTAATAAACTCTCATTCCAAAATCAGGTTCTCCGAAGCTGACACGGCTTAAATTGGGGTGGGGAGTGGTATTACCTCTGAGTCCTGCGCGTCAAATTAATCCCCGCGGACTCTCGGGCTCCTTCGTTGGTGGCTAATTAAGGATGGAGCTTTCCCCTGGGAAACCATGTTTTGATTCCTTCTTTTGTTTATTTTGCCACAGTGGAGAAGATCTGTTGTTGTGATGGCTGGCACCCAGCCTGCCCTGATCAAGTCCCTTCAAAATTGACATATGCAAAGTTTTGTGCCAATGCAATCCTAAATTGCATTAACAGAGGTATACACTCAAGAATCAAGTGAGGTACCAATACCACTCTATAAATCCCTAGTAAGACCACACCTGGAGTACTGCATCTATTTTTGGTCCCCACACTATAAAAAAAGAAGTTGAGACTCTAGAAAGAGTGCAGAGAAGAGCAACCAAGAGGATTAGGAGACTGGAGGCTCAAACATACGATGAACAGTTGCAGGAACTGGGCATAGCTGGTCTAGTGAAGAGAAGGACCAGGGGAGACAGGAGAGCATCTTCCAATATTTGAGGGGCTGCCACAGAGAGGAGGAAGGGGGTCAAGCTATTCTCCAAAGCATCTGAAGGCCAAACAAGGAATAATGGATGGAAACCGAACAAGGAGAGATTCAACCTGGAAATAAGGAGGAACTTTCTAACAGTGAGAACAATCAACCGATGGAACAGAAGTTGCCTTCAGAAATCATCAATGGAAGCTTTCAAGAAGAGACTGGATTGCCATTTGTCAGAAATGGTGTAGGGTCTCCTGCTTGTTGGACTTGATGACCTATAAGGTCCCTTCCAACTTTGTTAATCTGTTAAATCTGTTAAAGGAAGCCAAGTCATGCCTTGGAAAAGTAGCTAAGGGGATAAAGAATTGGTAGTCATTCCTCCTTCCAATATATATAGCCTCCCATGGAAGATTGGGCTATGGATGTTTGTTGAGAAGGAGCCTTTTACTGAATGCAACAAGCCAGCATTAAACCATGAAGCCACAGAGGGGAGAGCCTAGATAGCTCAACAGACTAAAAGCCTGTTATTAACATTCAGCTGTCTGCAATTATTGCAAGTTCGAATCTCGCCAGGCTCAAGGTTGACTCAGCCTTCCATCCTTTCTAAGGTAGGTAAATTGAGGACCCGGATTGTGGGGGCAATAAGCTGACTTTGTATAAAATATACAAAAATATGAAGGCTATTGCTTAACGCATTGTAAGCCGCCCTGAGTCTCCGGAGAAGGGCGGCATATAAATCTAATTAAAAAAATAAAAAAAACCTCCATTAAGGCAGGTGTAATATTGCTCTCAAGCTGTGCTCCTTAGCCAACTCAACAAGGCTGGCTTTTTAGAACCTGTTCTCTTGAAAGCAGCATCGATCCCCTCACATTTAACACAACCTGCAAAGATTTGTGCAAGGCCACAAGGAACGCCTGATGTCAGGCATACTTTTTCCAAGTATGGTCGTTTGAGTTTGGGAACGTGTCAAATTTCGCAAGGGAGTGGACGATCGCTTAAACATGAGCCAGAGGTGGGCAGCAGCAGCCAAAAGAGCCAATACAATCCTTGGTTCAATAAATGGAGGCATAGAATCAAAATCACGTGAAGTCTTAGTACCACTTTATAAAGCCTTTAGTAAGGCCACACCTGGAATGCTGCATCCAGTTTTGGTCCCCGCATTACAAAAAAAGATGTTGAGACTTTGGAAAAAGTACCGAGAAGAGCAACGAAGATGATTAAAGATCTGGAGACAAAAAAAAACTATGAAGAACGGTTGCAGGAAATTGGGTCTAGCTAGTCTAGAGAAAAGAAGGACTAGGGGAGACATGATAGCAGTCTTCCAATATTTGAGGGGCTGCCCCAAAGAAGAGGGGGTCAACTTATTCTCCAAAGCACCAGAAGGCAGGACAAGAAGCAACGGATGGAAACTAACCAAAGAGAGAAGCAACCTGGAACTAAGGAGAAACTTCCTAACAGTGAGAACAATTAACCAGTGGGACAGCTTGCCACCAGAAGTTGTGGGTGCTTCATCACTGGAGGTCTTTAAGATGGTCATTTGTCTGAAATGGTATAGGGTCTCCTGCCTGGGCAGGGAGCTGGACCAGAAGACCTCCAAAGTCCCTTCCAGCTCGATTCTGATTCTGATTCTGACCTCCAAGGTCTCTTCCAGCTCTATTCTGATTCCAACTTCTTTTCCATGGAGATATTTCTTTGCTTGGGCAAAGACTCCAAAGAAGACCGTTCCCCTTTTACGGAAATAATAAGAATGCGCTGAAGGCAATTTTCTGTCCGCAAGAATAAAAGAGGCTGGAATGTGCCAGGAAATATTTTACAATCCAGGTTTGTGGGAGGGAGGGAGGAGACTTGGGGGAGGGAGCGCAAAGAGTCCTTGGTTAAAAAAAACGGGGGGAGTAAGGATGTCCTGTTTTCAAGAGGAGGCCAACTTAGATACATCATAGTTCAACCTGTCTCTGCAGTGGTGGGTTGCTCCCGGTTCGGTCCGTATTATGTCACCGAACCGGTTCTCTTTCTTCGGGAGCTGGGCCCTCCCGCCTGCCCCCGCGTTATTCCGACCTTATATTTCTCCTTTTTTCGCCCAGCTGAGAGGTGCGGCCGAGCGGATTGCCGCACCTCAGCTGAGCAGATTCGCAAAGAGACCCCTGTGTCTCTGCCACTAGCTCCGGAATGCTCTTGGGTTTTCCAAGGGATGCTCCCCTTCCCCTGTGAGGGATACAGAAATCCCCGCAGCTAAAATGGAGTTTGTGACATGTTAGGATCCAGGAGTCACCACCCAAAGCAGGAAAGCTTCATCAAAGGAAAACTGCAAGTTGCTAGGACATCATCAAGGAAAGCTAAGTGCTCGTCCTCCCCAGCAGACAGACAGAAGATCTTGATCTGCCAGTACACGCCCCACCCCACTGTTTACTCCAGGGATGGGGTGGGTTCTAAATACTACCGGTTCTGTGGGCGTGGCTTATTTTGTGGGCATGGCTTGGTGGGGGTTAATGTAACTGGGTGGGCGTGGCCAACTTTCTTTTTTTTTACTTTTAAAAGCATTTTTTCTACAACCTTAAGAGGAAAAAAATGCTTTTAGAAGCCTCTGACGATCAGGCAACTCAGCTGGGATCGCCAGAGGCTTTTAAAGGCATTTTTTTTTCCATACAACCTCTTCGGCCGAAGAGGTTGCAGAAAAAAATGCTTTTAAAAGCCTCTGACAATCCCAGTTGAGCCGCGCGATCATCAGAGGCTTTGTTTTTTTACTTTTAAAAGCATTTTTTCGGCCAAAAAGATTGTAGAAAAAATGCTTTTAAAAGTAAAAAAAAAAAGCCTCTGATGAGGTGGGCGGGGTAAGTGAACGGTGATGGGGCCGGGGACCGGTTCGGAGGCGTGGCCAGCCAATGTTATTACCGATTCTCCGAACTACTAGAAATTTTTACTACCGGTTCTTGCGAACCGGTGTGGCTCTTTCACCCCTCTGCTGCAGCTCCCTGTCACTCAAAATACGCGTCACAACCGCCAATTTGCGACACCCGCTGGCATGCAATTTACTGAGCTTTTCAACCCCCGGTAGGCCAACCATGGATAAATCCAAGAAAAGAAAAGTTTCAGAAGAAAACAACATTTAATTCAACTACATATGCTAGTTTTGTGGCCGCTCAAGAAATAGTCAGGCACGGGAAGGATTTTGTGGCTCCCGGTGTTTTCTTTTCTGTGGGAAACGGGTCCAAATGGCTCTTTGAGTGTTTAAGGTTGCAGACCCCTGGGATAAGCAGTGAGGGTGGAATGGAGAAAAGAAGTAAAGACCGAGATAAGGAAAAAGAAAGGAAAACAAACACAGCTAAATAGTTTATACCAACGCGGTTTATGCTTTTTTCTATCGTGGCCAATAATCTCTGCATTCTTTTCACCTCCTTATCTTGGATTCCTTTATCTCCTGCTTCCCTCTCAGCCAAATTCCCCCTTTTTTGTATATTTATTTTAGGAACCAATCCTTATTCATTCTCTTTCTGTGAGCCCCCCAAACTCGACATACTTTGTATTGTCCTGGTGAATTGTTTTTCTATTCGATCCGCCTTTCATTCGGATGGATGGCGTTCGTTCTTGACCTGATTTCTTCTTGCATTTAAGAATCTGCCTTTAGCTTCCCAAAGTTTATCCT
Source organism: Pantherophis vulpinus (assembly GCA_037215915.1). NCBI lineage: Eukaryota > Metazoa > Chordata > Lepidosauria > Squamata > Colubridae > Pantherophis > Pantherophis vulpinus. The sequence goes on along the minus strand of JAXLNS010000017.1, from coordinate 7,152,701 downwards.
GAATACCCCAACCCTCATTTTCACAAAACATACACAAGTCCTTTATTTGTATCTTTTAGCGAATAGTCATTGCTTACAGAGATTATTACCGTTCTACACATTTTTGCACATTTTAACATCTCAAACATTCTCCGTAAAGTTTCCCCTCTTCACTAAACTTCCTAGTGAGGTACACTCCTTGTTCTTATTTTCAAGCTTATCAATCTTCTTTTGATGAAGAAGTGGGGCACAATTTGGTCTGTCTGTCTGTCTGTCTATCTATTATCATCTCTATATCATCTATCTATCAATCTATCTGACTCTATCTTCTCTCATTTCTATCTATCATCTGTCTGCCTATCTATCATCTATCATCATCTGTATATCATCTATCTATCATCCATCTATCTATCTATCTATCTATCTATCATCTATCTGACTATCTTTTCTCATTCCTATCTATCATCTGTCTATCTATCATCATCTCTATCAATCTAGCTATATTATTTATTTATTTATTTTATTCAATTTGTATACCGCCCTTCTCCTAGTGGACTCAGGGCGGTGCACAGCCAGAACTAAAACACATACCAATACAAAATTTAAAATTAATAAAAGAATTACATAACTTTGGCCCAAATTTAAAACAATTCGAATTAAAACCCATTGACAATTTAAAAGCTAAAAAACTAAATATATATATATCATCTATCTGACTATTTATCTTCTCTCATTCCTATCTATCTATATCTATCTATTTATCTATCATCTATCATCATCTCTATATCTATCCATGTCTGTCTGTCTGTCTGTCTGTCTGTCTGTCTGTCTATCTATCTATCTATCTCAATCATCAAAATCTATCCTCTTTCTCTCTCTCTCTCATCTATCTCAATCATCAATATCTCTAGCTAGCTAGCTATCCATCCATCCATATCTATCTATCTATCTATCTATCTATCTATCTATCTATCTATCTATCTATCTATCTATCTATCTATCTATCTATCTCAATCATCAATACCTATCATTCTCTTTCTCTCTCTCTCTCTCTCTCTCTCTCTCTCTTCTCATCTATCTCAATCATCAATATCTCCATTTATCATCTGTCTATCCGTCCATCCATGCATACTTCCATCTTTATTTCACTTTCTCATTCGGATACCTTCTATAGGCATTAACTGGAGAGAAATCTGGCTTCTTTTAGAAGATCATGGATTTGTCCCCCTCTCCAGGAGACACACAATTTTCACAGTCTGGAGTTTTCTGCCCAGGATTGGCCTGAACAGAAGAAGAAGAAGAAGAAGAAGAAGAAGAAGAAGAAGAAGAAGAAGAAGAAGAAGAAGAAGAAGAAGAAGAAGAAGAAGAAGAAGAAGAAGAAGAAGAAGAAGAAGAAGAAGAAGAAGAAGAAGAAGAAGAAGAAGAAGAAGAAGAAGAAGAAGAAGAAGAAGAAGAAGAAGAAGAAGAAGAAGAAGAAGAAGAAGAAGAAGAAGAAGAAGCTCAAAAGTTCACATTTGAGTGTGAAGCTGAACAGCTTTGCCTTCCAAGGGGGTAGCAGAGATGCCCCCCTGCAGAAAACTATCCCAAAACAAGAAGCGTTGCCCACTGATCCATACAGAAGACACACACACACAGAGAGAGAGAGGAATCCACAGACCCACAACCACAAGAGAAAGAGTCGAGGTTGCTTGGTCATTACCTGCCAGGAGATGAGAAAATCCACCCAGGAAGATGCCAGCCAACAGAGGGTTCATGGCCATTCCCCTGCCGGCATGGGTGGTGGTCCCAAGAGGAAACGTGGGAAGGCTCTGAGGCAGAGCTGGATTGGACTGCAACTCAGTTTGTTTCGCTTCTGGGTGCCAGGCACACAACGGGCCTCTTCGGAGACGAAGCCAAGCGCAAAAGGAGGACTCCTGCCCTTGCAGCGGCTGCTGAGATCTAATCCATCTCAGCTCTAAATCTTCCCAGCTGGCTTCCATCCCAGCTGACAAGATGTTTTGCCTACTGCCGCCCTCCCCTGCAAGGGGAGTGGGAGATGGGCCTTACTGCAGGAGAGGCTGCTGGGTCTTCGGTGCCCTCCCTTCCGTCTTATGACTGGGAATGTAAGGGGAAGCCCGGAGGCCCGGAGAGTAGCAAGCTGAAGCCAGCTGGCTGAGAAGACTATCTTAAGCAGGGCCAACTAAATCCGTCCAGTGTTTGACTTTGTGCCATCAGACTGGGCCCTAACAGTGGGTCCTCCCTTCCTATCGATGTTGAGACTGAGGAAAATGTGCAAAGAAGAGCAACTAAGATGATTAAAGGCCTGGAGACCAAAAACCCACGAAGAACGGTTGCAGGAAATTGGGTCTAGCTAGTCTAGAGAAAAGAAGGACTAGGGGAGACATGGTAGCAGAATTCCGGTATTTGAGGGGCTGCCCCAAAGAAGAGGGGGTCAAACTATTCTACAAAACAGCAGAAGGCAGGACAAGAAGCAACGGATGGAAACTAACCAAAGAGAGAAGCAACCTGGAACTAAGGAGAAACTTCCTAACTGTGAGGACAATCAACCGGTGGGACAGCTTGCTACCAGAAGTTGTAGGTGCTTCATCATCAGAGGTTTCTAAGAAGAGACTGGACAAGCCACCTGTGTGAAATGGTAGAGGGTCTCCTGTTTGGGCTGGACTAGAAGACCTCCAAGATCCAGGGGTGAAATCCAACAGGTTCTGACAGGTTCTGGAGAACCGGTAGCAGAAATTTTGAGTAGTTCGGAGAACTGGCAAATAACACCTCTGGCTGGCCCCAGAGTGGGGTGGAAATGGAGATTTTGCAATATCCTTCCCCCAGGAGTGGGGAGGGAATGGGGATTTTGCAGTATCGTTCCCCTGGAGTGGGGTGGGAATGGAGACTTTGCAGTATCCTTCCCCTGCCACGCCCACCAAGCCACACCACGCCCACAGAACCGGTAGTAAAAAAAAATTGGATTTCACCACTGCCAAGGTCCCTTCCAGCTCTATTTTGACTGACTGATGGATTCCTCTTAGAAGGACGCAAAGTGTCGTACCACCACGATCGAAGAATCACCATCACACCATCAAGGATTGATCCAACCCCTCTAATTTCTAGGATTTCTCAAGCTCGGCAACATTGTGGACTTCGATTCCCAGAATTCCCCAGCCGGTATGGGAGTTGACGTCCGTGTATCTTAAACATTGTTTAGATTGAGAATACAAAAACAATGCAAATCTATTTCTCCTCCTCCTCCACCTCCCGTGGCGATCCCTAAAAGATACTGCCGACAGGAGCATCCGCTAACATAGGTAGTCCTTGTTTAGCAGCCGTTTGCAGTTACGACGGTGATGAAAATGTAACCGCCGCTAATCCTCGCATTTACAACTTTTTCAGGGTTGGAAAGGAAAGGAAAGCCGTAGTCAGATCGTAAGCCCAGTTTCAACTAATGACCGTTTCACTCAATAACGGAACTGCTGGTTCCAGTGGCGGTCGCTCAACGAGGACTCCCTATCCTCTCTTCCTAAACGAGGACAGGCTGAAATACTCTATCTGACAAGCAGAAAATGTGTCCTGCAGTATCTCAGCTGGATTGTTGGTTTCATCCCATTGGTTTGCGGGTAAGCGAAACTGACCGGGACACGAACAGAGCAGGCTTAAGTCCTTCCTATTTAAGAAAGGTTTTCCTAACGTTTCAGATTCCTCCTCTTTCCCACAAGATGGCAGCCTCGTAATGTTTTAGAAAACAGTATTCCCAAGAGTCAGTGTTTCAAAGCTACATGTCGTCGGATGGAATGGAATATTGTCAATGAACTTAGAAACAAGATGTTTAGCCTTACGGCTAAAGCAGGCAAGGTCTTCTCTTTCGCTCATTTTGGGGAAAAAACATAGATGGATAATACTTGCTAATGGAGCAAGTCCTGTATTTCTTCTCTAGAAGGTAAAGGTAAAGGTTCCCCTCGCACATACCAAGGCTTTATAATGCCTCGGTAAGGCCACCCTTGTGTCCAGTTTTGGTTGCCACGATGTAAAAAAGAAAAATGGTTGCAGGAACTGGGTATGTCTAGTTTAATGAAGAGAAGGACCAGGGGAGACATGATAGCAGTGTTCCAAGATCTCAGGGGTTGCCCCAAAGAAGAGGGAGTCAAGCTATTCTCCAAAGCCCCTGAGGGCAGGACAAGAAGCAACGGGTGGAAACTCATCAAGGAGAGAAGCAACTTAGAACTAAGGAGGAATTTCCTGACAGTTAGAACAATTCATCAGCAGAAAACGTGCCTCCAGAAGTTGTGAATGCTCCAACACTGGAAGTTTTTAAGAAGAGGTTGGATAACCATTTGTCTGACGTGGTGTACGGTTTCCTGCCTAAGCAGGGGGTTGGACTAGAAGACCTCCAAGCTCCCTTCCAACTCTGTTATTCCATTCCGTTCCATTCCATTCCATTCCGATTCCTATTCCTATTCCATTCCATTCCATTCCATTCCATTCTATTCTATTCTATTCTATTCTATTCTATTCTATTCTATTATTCCATTCCTATTCCTATTCCATTCCATTCCATTCCATTCCATTCCATTCCATTCCATTCCATTCTATTCTATTCTATTCTATTATTCCATTCCTATTCCATTCCATTCCAATCCAATTCCTAATCCTATTCCTATTCCTATTCCATTCCATTCCATTCCATTCCATTCCATTCCATTCTATTCTATTCTATTCTATTCTATTCTATTCTATTCTATTCTATTCTATTATTCCATTCCTATTCCATTCCATTCCATTCCATTCCATTCCATTCCATTCCATTCCATTCCATTCTATTCTATTCTATTCTATTCTATTCTATTATTCCATTCCTATTCCTATTCCATTCCAATCCAATTCCTAATCCTATTCCTATTCCTATTCCATTCCATTCCATTCCATTCCATTCCATTCCATTCCATTCTATTCTATTCTATTCTATTCTATTCTATTCTATTATTCCATTCCTATTCCTATTCCATTCCATTCCATTCCATTCCATTCTATTCTATTCTATTCTATTATTCCATTCCTATTCCATTCCATTCCAATCCAATTCCTAATCCTATTCCTATTCCTATTCCATTCCATTCCATTCCATTCCATTCCATTCCATTCCATTCCATTCTATTCTATTCTATTCTATTCTATTCTATTCTATTATTCCATTCCTATTCCTATTCCATTCCATTCCATTCCATTCCATTCTATTCTATTCTATTCTATTATTCCATTCCTATTCCATTCCATTCCTAATCCTATTCCTATTCCTATTCCATTCCATTCCATTCCATTCCATTCCATTCTATTCTATTCTATTCTATTCTATTCTATTCTATTCTATTCTATTATTCCATTCCTATTCCATTCCATTCCAATTCCTATTCCTATTCCTATTCTTATTCCTATTCCATTCCATTCTACTCTATTATTCCATTCCTATTCCATTCCATTCCAATTCCTATTCCTATTCCTATTCCTATTCCTATTCCCATTCCATTCCATTCCATTCCATTCCATTCCATTCCATTCCATTCTATTCTATTCTATTCTATTCTATTCTATTCTATTCTATTATTCCATTCCTATTCCTATTCCTATTCCATGCCATTCCATTCCAATTCCTATTCCTATTCCTAATCCTATTCCTATTCCTATTCCATTCCATTCCATTCCATTCCATTCCATTCCATTCCATTCCATTCCATTCCATTCCATTCTATTCTATTCTATTCTATTCTATTCTATTCTATTCTATTCTATTATTCCATTCCTATTCCTATTCCATTCCATTCCATTCCATTCCATTCCATTCCATTCCATTCTATTCTATTCTATTCTATTATTCCATTCCTATTCCATTCCATTCCAATCCAATTCCTAATCCTATTCCTATTCCTATTCCATTCCATTCCATTCCATTCCATTTCATTCCATTCCATTCCATTCTATTCTATTCTATTCTATTCTATTCTATTCTATTCTATTCTATTCTATTCTATTCTATTCTATTCTATTCTATTATTCCATTCCTATTCCTATTCCATTCCATTCCATTCCATTCCATTCCATTCCATTCCATTCCATTCTATTCTATTCTATTCTATTATTCCATTCCTATTCCATTCCATTCCTAATCCTATTCCTATTCCTATTCCATTCCATTCCATTCCATTCCATTCCATTCCATTCCATTCCATTCCATTCTATTCTATTCTATTCTATTCTATTCTATTCTATTCTATTCTATTCTATTCTATTATTCCATTCCTATTCCATTCCATTCCAATTCCTATTCCTATTCCTATTCTTATTCCTATTCCATTCCATTCTACTCTATTATTCCATTCCTATTCCATTCCATTCCATTCCAATTCCTATTCCTATTCCTATTCCTATTCCCATTCCATTCCATTCCATTCCATTCCATTCCATTCCATTCCATTCCATTCCATTCCATTCCATTCTATTCTATTCTATTCTATTCTATTCTATTCTATTCTATTATTCCATTCCTATTCCTATTCCTATTCCATGCCATTCCATTCCATCTAAACCTATCCCATCCTATCCGTCCCAAAGTCAAAGCCAGAACGTCTTCAGCCATCTGACTTTGATATTAAAGTTCAGAATTCACTCTGCTTGAAATTAGGTAAGGAAATTAGCTAAGTGAAAAAAAGCCATAAGAGATAATAAACCTTTTGGTTACATAAAGACCCCCATAAGAATCTGTCCCCCCCCTCCCCTCCCGGCCACAAGACCTTCTCTCTTCCCCATCCTCAGATTCTCTCCCATTCTTCATTCTCCTCCTTCATTCTCCCGTTCTTCATCCGTTTACCTGAATATCCGGGCAAGCAGTCGCAATGATAGCTGTTCACCAAGTCCACGCAGCTCCCTCCGTTCTCGCACGGCTGAGATGCACATTCATCGATGTCGACGGAACAGGTTTCTCCTTTCAAAAAGGAAAGCAAAGCTCGGTCAAAACCCCTACGTTTCTCATTGATTTTTTTCTCTTTGTTTAAGATCGATCGATCGCTAACTCAAGCGGGCTTGAATTGATGAACTTGACATACAGGAATCACACACCCCACTGAAAATCCCGTTCTGTTCTTCTGCAGCATTTAAAGGCACGTTTAACCATCCGAAAGGATCCCATGGAAGGAAGACCGACAGGCCAAGGATGAGAATTTCATTGCCCAACTAGGTAACGTCATCAGGGTTAGCGCTAAAGGAATCACGTAGTTGGGTGGAGAAACATCAGCAAGAAAACAGAGAGTACCAAGGACCCCACTTCTTCTTCTTCTTCTTCTTCTTCTTCTTCTTCTTCTTCTTCTTCTTCTTCTTCTTCTTCTTCTTCTTCTTCTTCTTCTTCTTCTTCTTCTTCTTCTCCTCCTCCTCCTCCTCCTCCTCCTCCTCCTCCTCCTCCTCCTCCTCCTCCTCCTCCTCCTTTCTCCTTCCTCCTTCCTCCTTCTTCTTCCTCTTTCCTCCTTCTCCTCCTCCTCCTTATTCCTCCTCCTCCTCTCCAAAACCCCCCTCCCTTCTACCATTGTTGTAATGATTGTTAAAACTTTTTAAATAAAAAAAATAGAATAGAATAGAATAGAATAGAATAGAATAGAATAGAATAGAATAGAATAGAATAGAATAGAATAGGATGAAAAATCAGCTCAACGTATATAAAGATCTAAAATCAGGTTCTATCCCATGAAAACTCCTGCTGAAGCAATAATAAGGGAGGGGAGAGAGCCTGGTTTCTCAATCTGCCAGCCAATTCCTGATCCCCCCCCCATAGACCCCCACAGGATCCCCAAACAAGTGAAAAGGACGCACCCTCAAAACCGGGATGACAACTGCAGATGAAACCAGCAGCTTCTTCGTAGCTAAACCGCTCGGGGAAATCCGCCCGTCTCCCGTAGTAGCTCTGATTGGACAATTCGAAGCACTCTCCATCATTGAGACAGGGGTGCGTGGCGCACTCGTTTAGATCTTCTTCGCAGTGTGTTCCCACGTATCCTAATGTCAGAGAGCAAAGAGGCGGAAGATGTGCGAAAGCAGGAACTTTGGAAGGGGAAGGCAAGATCTCATCTCAATTCAACCAGGTTCTTGCTTGAGTCAGTTCACCAGTTTGATGCAAGGACAATCCAGAAGTTCTTTTCAGTGGAATCCATCAATGTCTTCTTTAAGAAATAGGGAAATCCCACAAGCCCAGGCTGCTGGGGGTTCACAGGGGTTCGGAAGAACCTCTAAGATTCTGTGCAGTTTGGAGAACCCCCAAATCCCACTCCTGGCTGGCCCCTCACCGCCCACCCTGCCCTGCCTCTCCCAGGAGTCCCCATGTGGCCCATTTTGGATGCTGGTGAGTATAGGGCTGTGATGGCGAACCTATGGCAGGGGGGCCACAGGTGGCACACGGAGCCATATCGGTGGGCACGCGAGCGTTGCCCTAGCTCAGCTCCAGCACGCATGCGCGGGTCAGCCAGCTAATTTTCGGGCCTTCCGGGCCCACCGGAAGTTGGGAAACAGGCTGTTTCTGGCCTCCGGGGGGGGAGGGCGAGACCATTTTTGCCCTCCCCAGGCTCCTAGAAAGCCTCTGGAACCTGGGGAGGGCGAAAAACGGGCCTTCCGGTCCCACTGGAAGTTGGGAAACAGGTCGTTTCCGGCTTCCAGAGGGCCTCCGGGGGGAGGGGGGAGGCCGTTTTCACCCTCCCCAGGCTCCAAGAAAGAAATTATGGGTGTGGGCGCACGCGTGTGCGACACCCCCCCCCTGCGCTCCCCCCGCTTTTGGCACACAACGGCAAAAAGGTTAGCCATCACTGGTACAGGGCATGCGCAGAAGCTTGAGGAGGGTGAAAAATGGGCCTACCAAACGTTTGGCCCGTTTTCGGCCTCCAGAGGGCCTCTGGAGCCTGGGGAGGCTGTTTTCGCCCTCCCAGAGACTTGAGGAAAGCCTCCGGAGGCCGGGAAGGGCAAAAACGCTCCCCTCAGCCTGCTGTGGTGCAGGAGGCCAAGTAGGCCACACCCTCCATGGCCACGCCCACCCAGCAACAGGGCAGAGCACCCCTTGCTAAATTTTTTGAAGCCCACCCTTGCACAAGCGCCCACTCACCCAGCCGTTGCCAAGTTTTAAAAAACACGGCTCTAAAACAGAATCAGTTCCGGATTCAAAAAAGACGAGGGAAGGATTTGGCTTACCTGGCCAGCAAGAACAGTTGTAAAATCCAGCTCCTTCCAAGCACGGGGCTCCGTTCTGACAAGGTTGTGAAGCACACTCCAGGATGTCTGTCTCACAATGTTGTCCTTCGAAGCCCGTGTTGTGACAGTCACACTGGTAGCTAAGAAGGAAAGGAAGAGGGGGAAAAAAAAAGACAGTGGGACTGACTGATTTAGCACAGCCTCTCTTTTCCATGGTGGGTGTCATCAATGCCCCACGATGCCCCGTGTCAATTTCAGCCCTGTGTTTTAGCTAACCGCATCTTGGCTATTTCTTTTTTTTTCTTTCTTTCTTTTTAATTTTTTTAATTTTTTTTACAAACATCAATGCGTGAACAGTGTGGCACCTGAGTATCATGCATTCTAATATAAATAAAACTACCGTGTTTCCCCGAAAATAAGACCCTGTCTTGTATTTTTTTGAACCCTGAAATAAGCGCTTGGCCTTATTGCCATGCGCTCAAAAGCCCAATTGGGTTTATTATCAGGGGATGTCTTATTTTGGGGGAAACAGGGTAGTAGAATTAATCATAGTTATTACATTCAACCAACTTATATATTTCTAATAATAATACACATTTAGATTAAGTTGCATTCTGTCATTATTCAATTAGTCCATGTTTTCTCTTGTTACTGCTTTTATTTTATTATATAAAAGTGTATACACTAGTATGCCCCCTTCTCTTATTTCCATCTCTTATTCTAACTTTTAATCATGTCGCCCTTTATTTAAAAAAAAACATTTTCTTTCTATCCTACCTAGCTTCTAGTCATGTCACCTACCTAAAAAAAAGAAAAGGAGCGAGAAAAAGAAAAGCAAATCAGAACAACAACAAAAAGGAGAAATCATCTATCCATCGTCTCTTGCCCGCTTCAATACTTTAATCGCTATGCTTTTTTTTGACTTGCCTCCCATATTTCATTCTTGGATCTTTATCTCTGTCTGTGTCTACTTCTTGGCTGTTCAATCTAGATATTTCTCCCACCTCTGCCCTCTTCCATTGCCTAATTTCCAAAATTTATGCCCAGGTCCCTATCTCCCTTTGGCTATTTCTCAACTGTCTCCTCTGTTCCTCAAAGATATGGCAGAAGCATTAAAATAACCTGGTCCTCTCAATAGTGTGTGTATTGCACCCCAGTTGCATCCTCTATACCATGGGTGTCAAACTTGCAGGCCGCGGGCTAGATGTGTCACGCACTGGCCACACCCATGCCCAGTTTAGCGAAGGGAGGAAGAGTCACAATATGTCATGTGACACTGCTGTGACGTACTCCTGTTCTATACTAATAGTAGTCTCTCTTCTTAAATGTTTCCCACAAGGGGAGGATCCCAAAGGCTGGAGAAAATACCAAAAAAAATCATTGGGAGGGAAAAAGGTCCTAAATGGGGAAAGACCCCCTGTCTAGAAAGAAAGGCAACCTAGTGAGGACTGAAGCGATGGCCAATTAAAACCTTGAATAGGAACCTTCCATCCTGCAACATTTTGAGATGTGTCTCCCTTGCTCTGTCAGGACCAGAATGAGATGGTCAACTCCTAGTCTAAGTCAAGAGAAGGACCAGGGGAGATAAGATAGCAGTCTTCCAATATTTGAGGGGCTGCCATAGAGAGGAGGGGGTCAATCTATTTTCCAAATACCCGAAGGCCAGACAAGGAGCAATGGATGGAAACTGATCAAGGAGAGATTCAACCTGGAAAAAAGGAGAAATTTGCTGACCGCGAGAACAATCAACCCATGGAACAGAAGTTGCCTTCAGAAGTTGTGGGAGCTTCATCCCTGGAAGCCTTCAAGAAGAGACTGGATTGCCATTTGTCAGAAATGGTCTCACCTGTTGACCAGGTCCTCACAGATAGCTCCGTTAAGACAAGGCTGGCTTTGGCATTCATCAATATCCACTTCGCACTGGGTTCCTTGGTAGCCTGGCAGGCAGGAACAGGTGAAGAAGCCAATATGGTCAGAGCAGGTGCCATCATGCCAACAGGGACCGGATTCACACTCGTTGATCTCCACATTGCAGTTCACACCTTTGTTACAAAAAGAGAGGGATGGATTCGTTTGTATATATGCTACGCTTTCTAAAGGCTGCACGGTGTGTCCTTCCATCTCTAAATCAGCGTTTTTCAACCTTAGCAACTTTACGCTGAGTGGACGTCAACTCCAGGAATGCCCAAAACTGGCTGGAAATTCTGGGAGTTGAAGTCCACTTCTCTGAAAGATGCCAAAGTTAGGAAACATTGCTCTAAATGAGAGAGAGACAGAGAGAGAGAGAGAGAGAGACAGACAGACAGACAGACAGACAGACACACAGAGAGAGACAGAAAGACAGAGAGAGACACACACAGAAACAGAGACACAGAGAGAGAGGCAGAGACAGAGACACACAGAGAGAGATAGAGTCAGAGAGAAAGACACAGAGACACAGAGACAGAGACAGATAGAAAGACAGAGAGAGAGACAGAGAGAGACAGAGAGACAGTGAGAAAGACAGACACAGAGAGAGACAAAGAGAGACACAGAGAGACAGACAGAGACACAGAGATAGTCAGAGAGAAAGACACAGAGAGAGAGAGAGACAGACAGAAAGACAGAGACAGAGAGAGAGACAAAGAGACACAGAGAGAGACAAAGAGAGACACTGAGAGAGATAGAGAGTCAGAGAGAAAGACGCAGAGAGAGAGAGAGACAGAGACAGAAAGACAGAGAGAGACAGAGAGAAAGACAGAGACACAGAGAGAGAGACAAAGAGACACAGAGAGAGACAAAGAGAGACAGACAGAGACACTGAGAGAGATAGAGAGTCAGAGAGAAAGACGCAGAGAGAGAGAGACAGAGACAGAAAGACAGAGAGACACAGAGAGAAAGACAGAGACACAGAGAGAGAGACAAAGAGACACAGACAGAGACACTGAGAGAGATAGTCAGAGAGAAAGACGCAGAGAGAGAGAGACAGAGACAGAAAGACAGAGAGACAGAGAGAAAGACAGAGACACAGAGAGACAAAGAGAGACAGACAGAGACACTGAGAGAGATAGAGAGTCAGAGAGAAAGACGCAGAGAGAGAGAGAGACAGAGACAGAAAGACAGAGAGAGACAGAGACAGAAAGACAGAGAGACAGTCAGATACAGAGAGAAAGACAGAGACACAGAGAGAAAGACAGAGACACAGAGAGAGACAAAGAGAGACAGACAGAGACACTAAGAGAGATAGAGAGTCAGAGAGAAAGACACAGAGACAGAGACAGAAAGACAGAGAGAGACAGTCAGAGAGACACAGAGAGAAAGACAGAGACACAGAGAGAGACAAAGAGACACAGAGAGAGACAGAGACACAGAGAGAGAGACAGAGAATAGAGAATGAGAAAGAGAACAAGAGAGGGAGGGAGAGAGGGAGATGGGAAACTATTATTTCCATGGGAAACTGAGCATGTGAGGGAGGGAAATGCCCCCAATTAGCATATTTTTAACTGAAGAGGACATTCTCAGCATGTTTCCCTCAGGTTCCAAAAAGGGGAGATCGCTCATTAACGGTTAGAGTGATTTATCCTCTGCCTATTCGCAGGTTTGCTGCAGGTCCATAAAGAACCCCCTGAAGGAAATTTAAGTGGCCTCTGTGCTCTTTTTCGCAATCTGCTCCTTTTTTTTTTTTTTTTTTTGGCTGATTTCACAGCCTATATCTCCCTGGGCTGCTACCTGCAAATCCACTTAATTCTAATTTTCTGGCCTGGCTCTGTTTCACAGCGGACCAGGCCAGACTAATCCACCAGGAATGTGGGCCCCTTAATCTAGCAGAGCTGCCAAGCCTTTACGCAAACGCCCTCCCATCTCCTGCTAAAAGGGACTCGGTCCTTGTGGGGGGGGGTGGAAAGGACCCAAGAGCTGAACCCCAGGTTGGAAGGAGATGCCTGGAACTCAACCCCAATGCCCAGAGGAAGGCAGCGGCTGCGAGTCTACGCACCCAATTTTCCAATGAACTTTGGAGACTCTAGAAAGAGTGCAGAGAAGAGCAACCAAGATGATGAGAGGACTGGAGGCTACAACATACGAAGAACGGTTGCAGGAACTGGGTATTTGTAGTCTTATGAAAAGAAGGACTAGGGGAGACAGGATAGCAGTCTTCCAATATCTCAGGGGCTGCCCCAAAGAAGAGGGAGTCAAGCTATTCTCCAAAGCACCTGTGGGTAGGACAAGAAGCAACGGGTGGAAACTCATCAAGGAGAGAAGCAACTTAGAACTCAGGAGAAATTTCCTGACGGTTAGAACAATTAATCAGTGGAACATCTTGCCTCCAGAAGTTGTGAATGCTCCAACACTGGAAGTTTTTGGATAACCATTTGTCTGAAGTGGTGTAGGATTTCCTGCCTAAGCAGGGGATTGGACTAGAAGATCTCCAAGGCCCCTTCCAACTCTGCTATTCTATATTCTATTCTGGAGGCAAGTTAACGTGGGAGTGGGTGTCACCTCAGTGCCAGAGGCAGGATGTAGCATCCACAAGGATGCTTTGGGGGCTCTTACAGATGAGCAGAGTTGGAAGGGATCTTGTAGGTCATCTCGTCCAACCCCCAACGCCAGAGAAGCAACCTAGAACTAAGGAGAAATTTCCTGACAGTGAGAACAACCAACCCATGGAACAGAAGTTGCCTTCAGAAGTTGTGGGAGCTTCATCACTGGAGGCTTTCAAGAAGAGACTGGACTGCCATCTGCCAGAAATGGTATAGGCCAGGATCTTCTGCTGGATTTAGAATAACAGAGTTGGAAGAGACCTCGGAGGTCTATGCCACTTCAGACAAATGGTTATCCAATCTCTTCTAAAAAAAAAAAAACTTCCAGTGTTGGAGCATTTACAACTTCTGGAGGCCAGTTGTTCCACTGGTTAATTGTTCTCACTGTCAGGAAATTTCTCCTTAGTTCTAGGTTGCTTCTCTGGCGTTGGGGGTTGGACTAGATGACCTACCAGGTCCCTTCCAACTCTGTTCATCTGTAAAAGTCCCCAAAGCATCCTTGTGGATGCTACATCCTGCCTCTGGCCCTGAGGTGACACCCCACACACACACGTTTGCGTCTTTATTTGGCCACTTTGGCTATTTGCGTCCTTTCATAAGAAGCTTGGCTGACATTCAGCAAGTTATTTTTTTTTCCCCAGGAGTTGCCAAGTTCATACCTTTTCCCACACCGGTTTTGCTTATCTCGGAGGTTTCAAAACTCTTTAACTCGCTCATCCTGAACTGAGGGAGCTTTTCAAAGGGAGGGAACTTTGGAATCCACCAGAATAACAGAGTTGGAAGGGACCTTGGAGGTCTTCTAGTCCAACCCCCTGCTTAAGCAGGAAATCCTACACCACTTCAGACAAAGGGTTATCCAATATTTTCTTAAAAACTTCCAGTGTTGGAGCATTTGCAACTTCTGGTGGCAAGTTGTTCCACTGGTTAATTGTTTTGACTGTCAGGAAATTTCTCCTTAGTTCTAAGTTGCTTCTCTCCTTGATTAATTTTCACCCATTGCTTCTTGTCCTGCCCTCAGGGGCTTTGGAGAACAGCTTGACTCCCTCTTCTTTGGGGCAACCCAAAGAAGAAACACTGCTATCATGTCTCCCCTGGTCCTTCTTTTCATCAGACTAGACATACCCAATTCTAGCAACCGTTCTTCGTATGTTTGAGCCCCCAGTCCCCTAATCATCTTTCTTGCTCTTCTCTCCACTCTTTCTAGAGTCTCCACATCTTTTTTACATCGTGGTGAGCAAAATCACGATGTGGCGCAGTGGTTAGAGTGCAGTACTGCAGCTACTCCAGCTGACTGCTAGTTCAGCAGATCAGCAGATCAAATCTCACCGGCTCAAGGTTGACTCAGCCTTCCATCCTTCCGAGGTGGGTAAAATGAGGACCCAGATTGTTGGGGGCAATATGCTATTTAGTATACTGTCGATTGTTGTAAGCCGCCCAGAGTCCTCGGAGAGTGGGCAGCATAGAAATATGATTAATAAAAATAATAAAATAAAAATTAAAAACTGGATGCAGGATTCCAAGAGGAGGAGTGAAAGAAAGGGATTTGCTCCCCTTCTCTCCTTTCCCAGATTCCTCCTTTCTGTTGTTCTTAAAAGAGTGGAAATTCCTTGGCCAAGAATCACCAAAAGGGCATCCAGTGTTGCAATTCTGCTGGCGCTGCTACCGAGCTGGTAATCTTCAATCCCCGTCAACCTTCGCTCTCACATTCCTTCCTGGCCATGTAAGGAATGAGGCCAGAGGCTGCCTGCATGCCGTCTGGTACCAGGTGGAGGAGGAAACCCTGCAGCCCACATTCCACCCAGAGGCCACAAAAAAAAAGAAAGAAAGAAAGAAAGAAATACATAAAAATAAGACCCTTGTGGCTTCTACCGCTTCAGCAGGGAGCTGGCAAGGCCCCCACGTGAGTCAGTGCCAGTTTCGGTCCAGGAAAAGTTGCTTGTGTTGCAACTAAAGGAGAAAAGTTTGGACTCAGCCTTTTTTTTTTTGGACACCTGCATCGGAGGGACAACAGCTGGACTAAAATTATTGTGCCATTTAGAAATAGAATAACAGAGTGGGGAGGGACCTTGGAGGTCTTCTAGTCCAACCCCCTGCTTAGGCAGGAAACCCTACACCACTTCAGACAAGTGGTTATCCAACATCTTAAAAACTGCCAGTGTTGGAGCATTCGCAACTTCTGGAGTCAAGTTGTTCCACTGGTTAATTGTTCTCGCTGTCAGGAAATTCCTCCTTAGTTCTAAGTTGCTTCTCTCCTTGATGAGTTTCCACCCGTTGCTTCTTGTCTTGCCTTCAGGAGCTTTGGAGAACAGCTTGACTCCCTCTTCTTTGGGGCAGCTCCTGAGATATAGGAACACTGCTATCATGTCTCCCCTAATCCTTATTTTCATTAAACTAGACATACCCAGTTCCTGCAACCGTTCTTCATATGTTTTAGCCTCCAGTTCCCTCATCATCCTGGTTGCTCTTCTCTGCACTCTTTCTAGAGTCTCAACATCTTTTTTACATTGTGGCGACCAAAACTGGATGCAATATTCCAAGTGTGGCCTTACCAAGGCATTATAAAGTGGTATTAATCCTTTGCGTGATCTTGATTCTATCCCTTTGTTAATGCAGCCTAGAACTGTGTTGGCTTTTTGGGCAGCTGCTGCACACGGCTGGCTCATATTTAATGACTACAAGATCCCTCTCAGAGTTACTACTATTGAGTGAGGTCCCACCTATATTGTACCTGTGCATTTTGTTTTTCTTGCCTAAATGTAGAACCCTACTTTTTTCCACCTTGAATTTCATTTTGTTAGATAGCGCCCAGTGTTCACGTTTGATCTTAGTAGTAGAGCTCAACCGGTCCAGAGCGGTGTTTCTCAACTTTGCGAGTTTAAGAATTTAAGAATTCTGGGAGTTGAAGTCCACGCACCTTAAACTTGCCATGGCTGAGAAATACGGCTATAGAGCCAGGAAGTGTGTCTAAAAGCCGAGTGTCAGCGTTTCAATGCTGGCATAGAGAGCAGAGGAGAGAGAGAGATAAGCTCTGAACTTTTGCCTGCTAAATCCCTTTGAAATCGGGTTGTGGAAATGAAGGGTGGAGACATTCCTGGGAAATGACGAGACAAGAAGTCTGAAGAATGACTTGGAAGATAGCCAATGAGAAGCAGAGATTTGGGGATCGGAAAGGGAGGGATTGGAGGGCAAAAGGTCAGTCTTGTCCGCATCGAGTCATGATCCAGTGGCTGTGCTCAATTAAAGAAAAGATTTCCTTAAAGATTGGCAGTTTGGAAATTCATTTATTTTGAGATAGCATCGAAGTCTGACACCGAGCAACTATCATAAGGCTGCTTTGAAGGTCTATAGAAGAACATCTTGGAGCATATCTGCCCTAACTCTCCTATAATCATTAACTTTTGAGACAGTTTTGATGCCCTGAACATTTACTGTTGTCTTCTCTTCTCTAGTAAATAGCAATAGCCCTTAGACTTATATACCACTTCACGGTGCTTTACAGCCCTGTCTAAGTACTTTGCAGAGTCAGCCAGTTGGCCCCAACAACTTGGGTTGTTGGCCCCAACAACTTGGGTTGTTGGGTACCGACCTTGGAAGGGTGGAAGTCTGAGTCCCTCTTGAGCAGGTGAGAGTTGAACTGTTGACAGCAGAATTAGCCTGCAATACTGCATTCTAACCATAGCTCTTAGATATAGAGGATAGATAGATAGATAGATAGATAGATAAATAGATAGATAGATAGATAGATGGATGGATGGATGGATGGATGGATGGATGGATGGATGGATGGATGGATGGATAGATAGATAGATAGATAGATAGATAGATAGATAGATAGATAGATATAGAGATGATAGATAGATAGAAAGATGATAGATAGATAGATAGATAGATAGATAGATAGATAGAAAGATGTTACATAGATAGATAGATAGATAGATAGATAGATAGATAGATATAGAGATGATAGATATAGAGATGATAGATAGATGATAGATAGATAGATAGATAGATAGATAGATAGATAGATAGATAGATATAGAGATGATAGATATAGAGATGATAGATAGATAGAAAGATGATAGATAGATAGATAGATAGATAGATAGATAGATAGATAGATAGAAAGATGTTACATAGATAGATAGATAGATAGATAGATAGATAGATAGATAGATATAGAGATGATAGATATAGAGATGATAGATAGATGATAGATAGATAGATAGATAGATAGATAGATAGATAGATAGATATAGAGATGATAGATATAGAGATGATAGATAGATGATAGATAGATAGATAGATAGATAGATAGATAGATAGATAGATAGATATAGAGATGATAGATATAGAGATGATAGATAGATAGATAGATAGATAGATAGATAGATAGATAATGGATGGACGGACAGACGGACAGACAGACATAGAGATAGATAGCAATAGCACTTAGACTTATATACCACTTCATAGTACTCTACAGCCCCCTCTAAGCGGTTTACAGTGTCAGCATGTTGTCCCCAAGAATCTGGCTCCTCATTCTACCAACCTCAGAAGGATGGAAGGCTGAGTCAACCTTGAGCCGGTCAGAATCGAACCTCTGGCAGTGAGCTGAATTAGCCTGCAATACTGCATTCTAACCAATGAGCCACCACGGTTCTTAGATAGATATAGAGATTAGACAGACAGACAGACAGACAGACACGGATGGACAGACAGACAGCAATAGCACTTATATACTGCTCCATGGTGCTTTCCAGTCCTCTCTAAGCGGTTTACAGAGTCAGCTTCTTGCCCACAACAATCTGGGTCCTCATTTTACCGACCTCGGAAGGACGGAAGGCTGAGTCAACCTTCCACCAGTGAGAATCAAACTGCTGGCAGTTGGCAGAATTAGCCTGCAATGCCGCATTCTAACCACCGCGCCAGCACGGCTATTCTGCAATTCTGTCATCACAAATTAAGAGGTGGATGGCAACTGTATATTATTGATGGGAGGCTGGCGAATCACCGAAGGCCGCCTCCCAGAATCTGAGAGAGATGAGATGTCCACCGTTACCTGTGTAGCCAGGCAGACACTGGCAAACGTAATGGTCTATCTCGTTGAGGCAGGTGCCGTTGTGTTGACAAGGTCGGGAGGCGCATTCGTTGATGTCAATTTCGCAGCGGTAGCCCTGAAATCCAGGCACGCAGAAGCAACTGTATTCGTTGACGCGGTCGAGGCAGATGGCTCCGTTCTGGCAGGGGTTGGAGGCGCACTCGTCGACCTCCTCCTCGCAGTGGGTACCCGTGTGGCCAGCCGGGCACTGGCACGTGTACGTCCCGCCGTTCTCGAGACAGGTACCGTTGTTGCAAAGTTGACTTGAACAAATGGAAGGGCTCGGTAAGCAATGGTTTCCACTCGGGCAGTGACAACCGTACCCATCCTGGAGGCTGACGCACTCAAAACCGGGCTGAGGACAAGGGTTCGCCTTGCACTCTTCCCCTTGAGATCGGCAGGAGGCATCTGCCAAGCTTGCTCCACAGTGGCAAGTGTAATTCAGGTATCCAGGGGTCCCACTGCAACTCCACTCAGGTGGACAAGGATGTCCATCGCATGGTTCGGCTAGCAACTCACAGTCTCTTCCCGCATATGCTACGGGATGCTGGGTGCACAAGCACTGGTAGCTGTCTTCCAGGTCTCTGCAGGTGCCTCCGTTCTTACATGGAGCTGAGGAGCAAAAGTTGACTGGTTCTGAAGTGGCTTGTCCTGGAGAGAGAGAGAGGAAAAAAAAGCGATGGAGTTAGACTAGACTAGAGGAAGATTCCCACGTGTGTGTTTGCAAGCTTTTGGTTGAGAGCTTTTGGTCCCGCGCCATGAGAGAAGGGTAGCTGACGATGACAATGATAATGTGGCAAATCAAAATTAAAAGCTAAAAATTGCATGTCTGCCAAAGTAGATTTCCCAGCAATGCTGACAGCAGCTTGGAAGGAGGAGAGAAGAATTTGATCTCAGGCTAATGGGACAAAGGACAATATGGCTGGTGGAATGGAGTGGAGTGGAGTTGAAAGGAATGGAACGGAATAGAGAATGAAATAATGAATAGGATGGAATGGGAATGGAATGGGAATGGGAATGGAATGGAATGGAATGGAATGGAATAGAATAGAATAGAATAGAATAGAGTAGAGTAGAGTAGAGTAGAGTAGAGTAGAGTAGAGTAGAGTAGAGTAGAGTAGAATAGAGTAGAATAGAATAGAATAGAATAGAATAGAATAGAATAGAATAGAATAGAATAGAATAGAATAGAATAGAATAGAATAGAATAGAATAGAATAGAATAGCAGAGTTGGAAGGGACCTTGGAGGTCTTCCAGTCCAACCCCCTGCTTAGGCAGGAAACCCTACACCACTTCAAACAAAGGGTTATCCAATCTCTTCTTTAAAACATCCTGTGTTGGAGCATTCACAACTTCTGGAGGCACGTTTTCTGCTGATGAATTGTTCTAACTGTCAGGAAATTTCTCCTTAGTTCTAGGTTGCTTCTCTCCTTAATGAGTTTCCACCCGTTGCTTCTTGTCCTGCCCTCAGGGGCTTTGGAGAATAGCTTGACTCCCTCTTTTGGGGGGCAGGCCCTGAGATATTGGAACCCTGCTATCATGTCTCCCCTAGTCCTTCTTTTCATCAAAGTAGACATACCCAGTTCCTGCAACCGTTCTTCATATGTTTTAGCCTCCAGTCCCCTAATCCTCTTTGTGGCTCTTCTCTGCACTCTTTCTAGAGTCTCCACATCTTTTTTACATCGTGGCGACCAAAACTGAATGCAGGATTCCAAGTGTGGCCTTACCAAGGCATTATAAAGTGGTATTAGCATTTCACGTGTCTTTGATTCCATCCCTCTGTTTTATGCAGCCTAGAACTGTGTTGGCTTTTTTGGGAGCTGCTGCACACGGCTGGCTTATATTTAAATGGTTGTCCACTAGGACTCCAAGATCCCTCTCCCAGGGATCTATGGAGCAAGGTACCACCTATACTGTACCTGTGCATTTTGTTTTTCTTGCCTAAATGATGACGATGAAGTTGTCCCAAGAGGCAACTGGTCTTCCTTGTTTTTCCTTGAAGACGTTTCGCTTCTCATCCAAGAAGCTTCTACGCTTCTACTTCTGAAGACCAAAAAATATGGTATATCTTTTTCTTTATCTATTTCTTAGAAACTAGGCAATGGAAGAAGGTAGAGGTGAGAGAATACTTAGATTGGACACCTGAACATATTTTCATCGCCATCATCACCTGCTTCCTTTCTGCTACCCTTGGCTTCTCCCTGACTTCTACCCAGGTTGTTGTTTCGACTTCATTTTTTTCAAATTTTGCTTTTCTTAGCTGGGAAACATTTCCAGAATACTTCGCAAATCTCTGGTGTTTGTCCCGTCCCTTCCTCGCCCCCCTTCCTGGGACCATTGGGGGAAGGGGAGAGGCTCTCGCTTTGCCTTCCCAGCACCCCTCTTTGTCCTGCCCTCACAGCTTTTATTCTCCAATCTCCACTCAAGCGGAGAACGGGGGATGACCGAATGAGCCTGGTATGCGTGGAGCAATTAGAGTTTGCTGTTTTCCAGCAGGGCAGCCTCTCTGTTCCACTCCAGCAAGCTTTGTTTCTCTCTGCAAATGCTCCATCAGGCTGGGGCACACAAGGTCCTTCCTTGCCTTGTAGATGCAGCTTGTGATGCTGGCAAGAAAAGCTGTCCATGGTAGTTATGACTCTCATGGAAACCAACATCTGGAACAGCCAGGAAGGTGCAGCTGGCACAGTAAGACTGCTGGCTCTTTCTGTCGACCGTCTGAGGAAAGAGATGGACCTCCTTGGATGTTCTAGAAAGGGGACGGCTGGAGCAAAAGTCCACCCAGCTTCTTTCCATCCCTTCATCCATCCATCCCTCCATCCATCTAGCTGGCTCTTTCTGACCTCCTTGGACCTCCTTGGAAGGGGGATGGCTGGAGCAAAAGTCCACCCATCTTCCATCTTCCTTCCTTCCATCCATCCATCCATCCATCCATCCATCCATCCATCCACCCATCTAACTGGCTCTTACTGTCAACCATCTGATGAAAGAGATGGACCTCCTTGGATGTTCTAGATAGGAGATGGCTGGAGCAAAAGTCCACCCATCTTCCATCTTCCTTCCTTCCTTCCATCCATCCATCCATCCATCCATCCATCTAGCTGGCTCTTACTGTCAACCATCTGATGAAAGAGATGGACCTCCTTGGATGTTCTAGATAGGAGATGGCTGGAGCAAAAGTCCACCCATCTCCTTTCCATGCCTCCATCTCTCCATCTAGCTGGCTGTTACTGTTGACCATCTGAGGAAAGAGATGGACTTCCTTGAAAGTTCTAGATAGGAGATGGCTGGAGCAAAAGTCCACCCATCTTCTTTCCATCCCTTCATCCATCCATCCATCCATCCATCTAGCTCACTCTTACTGTCAACCATCTGATGAAAGAGATGGACCTCCTTGGATGTTCTAGATAGGAGATGGCTGGAGCAAAAGTCCACCCATCTCCTTTCCATGCCTCCATCTCTCCATCTAGCTGGCTGTTACTGTTGACCATGTGAAGAAAGAGATGGACTTCCTTGAAAGTTCTAGATAGGAGATGGCTGGAGCAAAAGTCCACCCATCTTCTTTCCATCCCTTCATCCATCCATCTAGCTGGCTCTTTTTGACCTCCTTGGACCTCCTTGGATGGTCTAGAAAGGGGATGGCTGGAGCAAAAGTCCACCCATCTTCCATCTTCCTTCCATCCATCCATCCATCCATCCATCCATCTAGCTCGCTCTTACTGTCAACCATCTGATGAAAGGGATGGACCTCCTTGGATGTTCTAGATAGGAGATGGCTGGAGCAAAAGTCCACCCATCTCCTTTCCATGCCTCCCTCCCTCCATCTAGCTGGCTCTTACTGTTGAGCATCTGATGAAAGAGATGGACCTCCTCAGATGTTCTAGAGAGGAGATGGGTGTCATATTTTTATTTATTTTTCAGCTTCAAATTTAGTGTCCTGCTGGAGAAGACAAAGCCAAAATACCAGCACCGGGTCGTTTACTGCTGAACCAATTTTTCTCCTTTTCCTCAAGAATGGAAGTTTATCAACTTGGCGGGTTTTCCTTTTATTTTGAGCATTGCTGGAAAGTCGTTTTTATTGCTTTTACTCTCTTTTCCTGGTCATGCCTGAGCTTCAGCCTACAGATATCACAATTAGATCACTTTTAACATTACAGTCGTGGCTAAAATTGTGGAAACCTTTTGGGAAAAGTGTATTTTTGAGGTTTGATGGCTAATAACACCGCTTTTTATTTATTTTTATTTGCATTTGCATTTCAAGATAATCCTATTCCACTGCTGGAATGGCCTGGGAATAGCCCAGACCTTAACCCAATTGAAAATCTATGGATTTTCCGACTAAAGAAACTGGTTAGTCAGAAGCGACCCAGCCATAAAACTCAGTTAATAGAAGCCATCATGCAATCTTGGCTTCACATGATAACAGCTGCAGAACTCAAAGACTTGGTTCACTCCATGGGAAGACGTTGTAAGGCCGTCATTCATGCTAAAAGTTACCCAATGAAGTATTCACTGACGTGGTGATCATTTTTGTATATCTCGTTTTTTCTACGGTGATCATTTTTGCATATCTCATTTTTTTCTACGTGTTTCACTTTTCTTCTTTATCCTATAACGGCTCTTCTAATAGCAAATCCTTCCTAAAAGTGATTGCATTACATTCTTGATTCGATTATCTTTCCGTTGATATATAATTTTATGGAACTCCTTCCCCCCCCCCCAAAAAAAGGGGTGTTATTACTTAGTTTTAGAAAATACAACTTTTCCCAAAAGGTTTCCACAATTTTGGCCACTGTGTTTTAAGTTTCATTAAAAATAAATCACTGTTCGACTTCTCAGATCCTCCGAAGGATCCTCTCATTTGATCCGCTCATTTGATGCAAGCCCCAGCTGCTGCAATGCAGAGCTTCTGACCTTCCACCCCAACTCTAGGCAAATGGCACCTTAAGATGTCATTGTAACATTAACCATACACCCCGTACCTGTTTCCTTACATCCCTTTAGACAGCCTGCAGATAAGCTGACCTCTTATCTGCACTTAAAATTCCAGGAGGAGATGACAAGCAAAGGGGTTATCAGCCTTCTTCCTATTTTTACATCTTCCCTTCAAGCTGGAGCTAAACACACACAAAAATCAGACGCTTCTGAAGATCAGAGTAAGGATTGGAGACCAAGAGAAGATCCATCTCTTCTGGTTTTGGAAGTTTCATTCTTGGGTGCTCAGCGTTTAATTCTCCGCAACGATGTTGACTTTGAGGACCAGAAGAAAGGGCCGACTATGGAAAAGGAATTCTGATGTATTAGCTCCAATACTCAGCATTGTAAGGGCCTGGTGACTCAGCAGACTGATAGCATTGTGATTAACACCAGCTGTCTGCAATTACTGTAAGTTCGAATCTCACCAGGCTCAAGGTTGACTCAGCCTTCCATCCTTTCTAAGGTAGGCAAAATGAGGACCCAGTTTGTGGGGGCAATAAGCTGACTTTGTATAAAATATACAAAAGTATGAAGGCTATTGCTTAATGCCTTGTAAGCCGCCCTGAGTCTCCGGAGAAGGGCGGCATATAAATCAAATTTTAAAAAAAATTGTAGGTCTTTGGGAGAAAGCAGCTGAGGAGACCACCACAAAATACGAGTTGTAAACCTCACGTTTAGCTCAAACTCAGCTTCATTACGATAATCCAGGTCAAGTCAGATCAGTTGCTAAAAATGGTACAGCTTTGCATCTTCTTAGATCTCCTCCCCAAGAGCTGGAAGGTCTTGGAGGTCTTCTAGTCCAACCCCCTACTCAGGCAGGAGACTCTATACCATTTCAGACAGGTGACTGCCCAGTCTCCTCTTAAAATCCTCCAGTGATGCAGCACCCATGATTTCTGGTGGCAAGCTGTTCCACTGGTTAATTGTCCTCACTGTTAGGAACTTTCTCCTTAATTGCAGGTTGCTTCTCTCCTCAGTTAGTTTCCATCCATTGTTTCTTGTGGTGTTTTGTAGAATAATTTGACCCCCCTTCTTCTTTGTGGCAGCCCCTCAAATACTGGAATACTGCTATCATGTCCCCCCCCCCCAATTCTCCTTTTCTCTAGATTAGCCAAACCCAAATCTTGCAGCTGTTATTCACATGTTTTAGTCCCCAGGCTAAATCATCTTAGTTGCTCTTCTTTGCACTTTTTTTCCAAAGTCTCAACATCTTTTTTTTCTAATGTGGGTGACCAAAACTGGATATAATATTCCAGGGGAGGTTTTTATAAAGCGGTACTGATATTTTAGTGATTGCAACTAAAAGGAGCCTGAGTGGCGTAGGAGGCTAATGCCTCCTACTAAGGCAGCATTTAACATCCAGCTCCCTGCAAATACTGCGAGTTCAATTCTCACCAGGCTCAAGGTTGACTCAGCCTTCCATCCTTTCTAAGGTGGGTAAAATGAGGACCTGGTTTGTGGGGGCAATAAGCTGACTTTGTATAAAATATACAAAAGTATGAAGGCTATTGCTTAACACATTGTAAGCCGCCCTGAGTCTCCGGAGAAGGGCGGCATATAAAAATAAATAAATAAACAAACAAATAAATAAATAAATAAATAAATGTTGTGGTTTCACGTGGAGATGTTTTCTCCAGGGACTCATGTGGAGAAGGGTGCCTCATATTCTGAAGTTCTTCACTAAAACAAGAGCCTTGGTGGAGCAGCGGACTAAAACGCTGTTAAATAGCACTTAGCTGCCAACTGCCTGCAATTACTGCAAGTTCGAATCTCATCAGGCTCAAGGTTGACTCAGCCTTCCATCCTTCCGAGGTAGGTAAAATGAGGACCCGGATTGTGGGGGCAATAAGCTGATTTTGTACAGAACACCGCTTGGGGGGGGAGGGGCAAAAGCCCTACTAAGCAGGTATATACAAAAGTATGAAGGCTATTGCTTAGTGCATTGTAAGCCACCCTGAGTCTCCGGAGAAGGGCGGCATATAAATTGAACCAATGAACAATATAATTGAACCAATAAATTATCTTTTTTTTCCCCTTCATGCTTTGGAAGAATAAGCTAAGATATTAAGTCCTGGATCTGAAGTCTTTTGCCTTCATGATCTTTTCGTATCAGTAGTGAAATCCAAAGTTTTTTTACTACCGGTTCTGTGGGCGTGGCTTAGTGGGCATGGCAGGGGAAGGATACTGCAAAATCCCCATTCCCACCCCTCTCTGGGGCCAGCCAGAGGTGGTATTTGCCGGTTCTCCGAACTACTCAAAATTTCCGCTGCCAGTTCTGCAGAACCTGTCAGAACCTGCTGGATTTCACCCCTGCTTTGTATCCATCTCTGCAATGGTGGACTTTCCGCTGGACTTTCTCGTGCGCCTGAGATCCCTGCTGATTTGTCTAGCACTTTGCTCTTCAGACATGACCCTTGGCCTTCTAAGCAACCTACAGACTCAAGCGGGCAGCTCTCAAAAAGGTGATGAGAACCGTTAGGTTGCCATGGTAATGAGAAGGAGTGTGACCTCTGCAGCTCTCAGCTCCCCTGGTTTGTTGTTGTTGGTTGCGAAGTCGTGTCCGACCCATCACGACAATGTTCCTCCAGGCCTTTCGGTCCTCTACCATCCCCCGGAGTCCATTTAAACTAGATCGGGGTCAGCAACCTGCAGCTCTGGAGCCGCATGTGGCTCTTTCATCCCTCTACTGTGGCTCCCTGTTGTTCAAAGTATGCGTCACAACCACCAATGTGCGACACACACTGGCATGTGATTTATTGAGCTTTTCGACTCTCGGTAGGCCATGGATAAATCCAAGAAAAGAAAAGTTTCAGAAGAAAACAGAACGTTTAATTCAACTACAGATGCTAGTTTTGTGGCCGCTCAGGAAATTTTCAGGCACGGGAAGGGTTTTGTGGCTCCCGGTGTTTTCTTTTGTTTGGGAAATGGGTCCAAATGGCTCTTTTGAGTCTTTAAGGTTGCCGACCCCTGAGCTAGATGAAAGGCAGGTCTAGATGAATTACAAATTGGAATTAAGATTGCCAGGAGAAATATCAACAACCTCAGATATGCAGATGATGCCACCCTAATGGCAGAAAGCGAAGGGGAACTAAAGAACCTCTTGATGCGGGTGAAGGAGGAGAGTGCAAAAGTTGGCTTGTAACTCAACATTAAGAAAACTAAGATCATGGCATCTGGCCCTATCAATTCCTGGCAAATAGATGGGGAAGAAATGGAGGTAGTGACAGATTTTATCTTCCTGGGCTCCAAGGTCACCGCAGATGGGGACTGCAGCCAAGAAATTAAAAGACGCTTGCTCCTGAGGAGGAAAGGTATAGCAAAGTTAGACAGCATACTAAAAAGCAGAGGCATCACCCTGCCAACAAAAGTGTGTATAGTCAAGGCGATGGTTTTCTCAGTTGCAATGTATGGTTGTGAAAGTTGGGCCATGAGGAAGGCTGAGCGCCAAAGAATGGAGGCCTTTGAACGATGGTGCTGGAGAAGACTCCTGTGAGTCCCTTGGACTGCAAGGCCATCCAACCGGTCAGTCCTACAGGAGATCAACCCCGACTGCTCTTTAGAAGGCCAGATCCTGAAGAGGAAACTCAAATCCTTTGGCCACCTAATGAGAAGGAAGGACTCCCTGGAGAAGAGCCTAATGCTGGGAACGATGGAGGGCAAAAGAAGAAGAAGGGGACGGCAGAGAACGAGGTGGCTGGATGGAGTCACTGAAGCAGTCGGCGTGAGCTTCAATGGACTCCAGAGGATGGTAGAGGACAGGAAGGCCTGGATGAACCTTGTCCATGGGGTCGCAATGGGTCAGACATGACTTCACAACTAACAACGATGAAGTGAATCCCTGAACTGTCATTTTAAGTTCTCCCTGATATCGTTGAACAGAATCAGGGAGAAACTGGCAGATGTCAATCTTCACTTTCCCCACTTTGCCTTTTCAAAAATTCAGTTCCTGAAATGTATGCCTTGACTATCGAACGGGAAGCTCTCTTCATGCATGGACAGCCCACCAGGTCTGCAGTTAAACGCTCATCCGCTGTTCTCCTCAGCTTTGGAGATGAAACTGCTCCTGTTCTCGGGTTTCGAGAAACAGGCAATGCTAAGCCCATCAATCTCTCACACTTTTATGGCCTTCTTTCCCTCAACCCGCCCGGCAATCTCTTTGATCTTCCACTTCTCATTGTGGTCCTCCTCCTTAGATCAGAACCTTCCTTTTATAAACACCCTTCTGCTGTGACCTTCATGTCCTAACCCCACCCCCACCCCGTCTCCTCTGATCTCCCAAACACGACTGCACATCAAACAAACACTGTGAATGAGGTTTTGTGTGTGTTCTTAGTTAGCCATCTTGGCTCTCCAGCTTGAATTCTAAATCCAGTCTAAATATTGCTGCCCGCTTCCACCGGCAAATCATATCAGCCACTGAGGAAGGTGGTGACTGACCCTTGCCTGAGCCACACTTGGGGTGTCTGAGTGATAGGTGTGCTAGGTAGGTAGGGGTACATTTTTGAGAGCAGGCAGCAGAATTTCATTTTTTTAAAAAAATGTGTGCCGGTTTGCCCACAGTTTAAAAAAAAATGACAATGAAGGTTATTTTATGGTATCTTATGAAGAGGTGTGGCGGAGGGCAGGGCAAGAGCCAGATCCATCCCTAGCTTGAATTGAGAAGAGGGAAGGGGAAGAGAACAGAATGGAACGGAACAGAATAGAATAGAATAAGGACTGGACTGGACTGGACTGGACTGGACTGGACTAGACTAGACTAGACTAGACTAGACTAGACTAGAATAGAATAGAATAGAATAGAATAGAATAGAATAGAATAGAATAGAATAGAATAGAATAGAATAGAATAGAATAGAATAGAATAGAATAGAATAGAATAAGGACTGGACTGGACTGGACTGGACTGGACTGGATGAATAGGATAG
The DNA here is from genome assembly GCA_037215915.1 of Pantherophis vulpinus. Classification (NCBI taxonomy): domain Eukaryota; kingdom Metazoa; phylum Chordata; class Lepidosauria; order Squamata; family Colubridae; genus Pantherophis; species Pantherophis vulpinus. The sequence goes on along the minus strand of JAXLNS010000017.1, from coordinate 7,124,006 downwards.
AATAAGGACTGGACTGGATGAATAGAATAAGGACTGGACTGGACTGGACTGGACTGGACTGGACTGGACTGGACTGGACTGGACTGGACTAGAGGAGAGGAGAGGAACAGAATAGAATAAGGACTGGACTGGAATAGAATAGAATAGAATAGAATAGAATAGAATAGAATAGAATAGAATAGAATAGAATAGAATAGAATAGAATAGAATAGAATAGAATAAGGACTGGACTGGACTGGACTGGACTGGACTGGACTGGACTGGATGAATAGAATAGAATAAGGACTGGACTGGATGAATAGAATAAGGACTGGACTGGACTGGATGAGAGGAGAGGAGAGGAGAGGAGAGGAGAATGAAATAATGACTAGGATGGGATGGGATGGAATGGAATGGAATGGAGAAGAGAGAGAAGAGAAGAGAAGAGAAGAGAATTGAAGAGAAGAGAAGAGAAGAGAAGAGAAGAGAAGAGAAGAGAAGAGAAGAGAAGAGAAGAGAAGAGAATTCTTTATTGGCCAAGCATGATTGGATACACAAGGAATTCGTCTCCGGCGTAGAAGCTCTCAGTGTACATACAAGCAACAAGTGATAAATCATAGTCCTCATGACAAAGTACAATCATCATAAATCATAAGATACAACACTCAGTGACAAGATACGAACTAAGTAATCAACATAAATCATGAGATACAAACAGCAAAGTTACAGTCATAAGATGCTAAAGGAATAGACGATAGGAAAGCTGGGAAGGATAATACTGAAGTAATACAGGCTTGAAATGATGGTGGCTGGTTGCACCAAACTCCTGAAAAGCATGCTATGAGTATATTTTCCACCCAGTCTGAATTTAAACATCAACATGTTTAAACAAAAAATGTTTAAAGATAAATCAGCTAGATGCTGGAAATGTCATCATAATACCAGGAACATATTATCATATGTGGTGGACATGTCCAGAAGCAAAAAACCTATTGGATTAAGGTTAAAACGTGGTTGGAAGAAATGATACAACAACATATAGATTTAAAACCTGAACTGTTCCTATTGGGTATCCTACCAGAGAAATTTAGTAAAGAAAATATATATTTGATTATTTACATAATAACTGCAGTGAGGATAGTATTTGCGCAAAGATGGAAAGCAGAGAAAATCCCTACAGAGGGTGAAGTAGTTAAGAAAATATTGGATTGTGCAGAAATGAATAGATTGACTTTGACAATTAAAGAAGGAGAGGAATCTGAATATTTTAAGATATGGAGACAATTTTACTATTGGTTGGAGGAGAAATATATATATAGGGTAATATTGTAATGAAACATAGGAGGAAGAAAAAGGAGAGAGAAGATAAATGTATTAATAGCAAAGTAAGAAATGTGGGAGAAATGTTACAATAAATGTAATGATGATATTATGAAATGATTAACATTGGAGAACAAGAAGAAGACACAAAACATGTACTCAGATGAAGCACTGAATGATTGATTATGTATTGTATGTTTGTTTGTTTATAAAATTCAAAAAAAATTCAAAAAAAAAAACTCATGGTCTATTTAGAAACTGATCTTAGAAGGTTTCAATGGGGGTATCCTGGAAACAAATTATAGGTTTGGGTTCTTTTGAAAGATGGGGGGATGGGGGGGTGAGTGTTTCTCTGCAGCCACAATGATTTGTGTTCTTCTCTCTTGTGCTGTGAAAGACACACCAAAGCTCCTCTGTTGTAAGAAAGGAGGTTAAGGGCCTTCCACAGTGGTGAAATTCATTTTTTTTTTACTACCAGTTCGGTGGGCGTGGCTTGGTGGGTGTGGTGTGGCTTGGTGGGTGTGGCAGGGGAAGGATACTGCAAAATCTCCATTCCCACCCCACTCCAGGGGGAAGGATATTGCAAAATCCCCATTCCCATCGCACTCCTGGGAGAAGGAGATTGCAAAATCTCCATTCCCACCCCACTCCAGGGAAATGATATTGCAAAATCCTCATTCACACCCCACTCCAGGCGGGAAAGATATTGCAAAATCTCCATTCCCACCCCTCTCTGGGGCCAGCCAGAGGTGGCATTTGCTGGTTCTCTGAACTGTTCAAAATTTCCTCGACCGGTTCTCCAGAACCTGTCAGAAGCTGCTGGATTTCACCCCTGGCCTTCCAACCTTCTCTATTGAGAATGGGAGAAAGCCAGGCCACAGGACCTCCCAAATTGTCCTCCTCCTGGCAGGAATAGCCAACAATACCAAAGATGATAGGCTCAAGATGCAGATGGATCTTGACAGACTTGAACACTGGGCCCTAACTAACAAAATGAAATTCAATGTAGAGTAAAGTAAATTCCTACACTTAGGTAAGAAAAACCAAAAGTATACATATAGACTGGGGGAAACCAGGCTTAATAGCAGTAACTCTGAGAGGGATCTTGGAGTCTTAGTGGACAACCAGTTAAATATGAGCCAGCCGTGTGCAGCAGCAGCCAAAAAAGCCAATGCAATCCTAAATTGAATGAACAGAGAGATACAATCAAGATCAAGGGAGGTACTAATACCACTCTATAAAGCCTTACACTTGGAATATTGCATCCAGTTTTGGTCACCACACTATAAAAAAGATGTTGAGACTCTAGAAAGAGTGCAGAGAAGAGCAACCAAGATGATGAGGGGACTGGAGGCTAAAACATATGATGAACGGTTGCAGGAACTGGGCATGGCTAGTCTAGTGAAGAGAAGGACCAGGGGAGACAGGATAGCCGTCTTCCAATATTTGAGAGGCTGCCACAGAGAGGAGAGGGTCAAACTATTCTCCAAAGCACCTGAAGGCCAGACAAGGAACAATGGATGGAAACTGATCAAGGAGAGATTCAACCTGGAAATAAGGAAAAATAAGGAGAAGAACAATCAACCCATGGAACAGAAGTTGCCTTCAGAAGTTGTGGGAGCTTCATCCCGGGACGCTTTCAAGAAGAGACTGGACTGGCATCTGTCAGAAATGGTGTAGGGTCTCCTGCTTGGACAGGCGTGGGGTGGGGGTTGGACTATATGACCTGCAAGGTCCCTTCCAACTCTGTTAATCTGTTAATCCTCATGATGGCCTTGCAAGGACATCTACCTGGGCCTTTGCTGGAGCAACGTCTTCGTTGCTACTTCTCAAACATCACCCAGAAGAGAAATGGGAATGCATTCCTCTGTATGTCTCCATCATCATCTTCATCACCCTGGGCCAGGTGACTCATCCTGAAGCCCACCCTTGCAAACAAGTCCATGGAGATGTTTGGTGGCCCCAAGAGACACCCAACGATCCACGTCATTTATCTTATGTCACTTTGGGGCCGCTGGCATCACCCAATAGACTTAACCTGGTTATTGAAATAGATCCGTCCTCTAAAACCATAAATAGGTTGAGTTTCGCCGAATATGACCCTAAGCCTTCCGGGACACGGACCTAAGCCCAAGTTAAACCTTGACAAGCTGAACAGGTTTGTGTGAAAAGAACCCTAAGCTGCTTAGCTACTATACCTATCGGGACAAAAACGGGGTGCAGAGGCTGAGCCTTCGTCCGGGCATCTCCGGGTTTTAAACAATCCATAAAATAATCAGCAGAGCAACCAGAAAAGTTCAAGAGTTCTTCGGAAAGCTACACACATTTGTTTCCATAAAGAATATAAAGTTTACATAAAGTTCAAAACATCCTTAAAGATCCATCTCATCCTGGGCATCCTTTTTTTTTTTTTTTTTTTTTTAACTATTACCATCTGGCAGACGGTACAGGATAAATAAAAACAAGGACCAATAGGCTGAAAAACAGCTTCTATCCCATATTGAATTCTACAGTATATAGTGCAATTTTCAATTTCAACTCTATAAGAATGTAAAGGATGTACGTTTGTGTTTTTTTTAAAAAAAATGGTTATAATGTACACTGAAGCCGGCATTTAATTTCATTGCAGGCATTAATATAAACAGGCGTTGTATATATTGAAAATACTTTACTGCATATGTAGAGTGAGGTTGGATAGATTTGATTGGTTTATAAATTCAAAATAGATTGTTCTGTCTCCCCCGGACTGTATTATGAATCTATTGTATAGGTTTATGCTAAATAAGATAAGAGCCTGTAGTACAGTGGACTAAAGCACTGTTATTAACAGATTAACATCTGCTGTCTGCAATTACTGTAAATTCGAATCTCGCCAGGCTCAAGGTTGACTCAGCCTTCCATCCTTTCTAAGGTAGGTGAAATGAGGACCCAGATTGTGGGGGCAATAAGCTGACTTTGTATAAATATACAAAAGTATGAAGGCTATTGCTTAACGCATTGTAAGCCGCCCTGAGTCTCCGGAGAAGGGCGGCATATAAATTAAAGCAAATATATATATATATTAGTTTACTAATGTATTGTTTATATTCTTTTATGTTTTTTGTTTTGTTTTGTCTTGTTCCTTCTTCTGGTTTTTTTTTTGTTTGTTTGTTTTTTGTTTTTTGGTGTCTTCTTTTTAACTATAAATGTAAATAAAGACTATTTAAAAAAATAATAATTTCGTTGCACCACGTGCAATGGCAATAAAGTAAACTAAGCTAAAACTAAACACCTGCCCATAAGTGCAATTTATGAAGGTGTGATAATAAAGGCAATAAAATAATAAAAGATGCAATCATCAAGGAGCTCTCCAGCTATTGTTACAGTTCCAGAACCAAAAGGAAGAGCTCCCAAAAGGAGACCCCTTCAGATCACAGCCCACCCCCCACAACACGTGGGCCGAAGATGGTTTTCTAGTTTAAGGCATTATATATATATTTTTGGGGGGGGACTTCCAAGGATGATCCCAAAGCGACAATCTTAGAATAGCTGTGGGAGAGATAAGAGCTTAAAGGTTGATCTTTAAGAACGGGTGAGTAATAAGTGACTCACTGCAGCTCCCATCCCGTCTTCAACCCACTTCGCTTTCTCCCTTCCGCAAAGTTGGAAAATAGCAGTTCCGATGATCACAGGGTTGTTATCATTGCTCTTTTGTCAAGTCAAAAGAGCCAACTTTTCAGGGGGGTGGGGGACGGAGATCTCTCCCTTCCTTGGCCCAAGAGGCCCGTTTCGTGAGAGATTTGGCAACTTGCTTGGAATGATGGGCCCCTTGCGTACTCACCAGTGAGAAAGCAGAAGGGGTACCTTCCCCTCTGCCATTGTGCCAAAGAATGATTGCCCCCCAACGATGCCAGGTCCATTCAGGAGGTAGCCTGCCCCTGCCTGACTGCCTTTCTAAGCCGGCACAAAAGGCCTCCGTCCCTGCTTCCCAGGCAGGATCAGTAGCCATGGATACTAGACACAGAAGCTGCCCCTGCTGAGTCCCTCTGACCGGTGGAATGTCAAACAAAAGGAGGGGGTTCAGGAGAAAGAGGAGGGGGTTTCCTAAAGGGGGGGAGTGGGAGGAGGAGGAGGAGGAGGAGGAGGAGGAGGAGAAGAGGAGGAGGAGGAGGAGGAGAAGGAGGAGAAGAAGAAGGAGGAGGAGGAGGAGGAGGAGGAGGAGGAGGAGGAGGAGGAGGAGGGAAGGGGAAGGGGGAGGAGGAGGAGGAAGGAAGGAAGGAAGGAAGGAAGGAAGGAAGGAAGGAAGGAAGGAAGGAAGGAAGGAAGGAAGGAAGGAAGGATTTTGTCCAAATTATATCGTTGGAGAAGAGGAGGGGATTTCCCAAAGTGGGGGAGGAGGAGAAGAAGAAGGAGAAGAGGAGGAGGAGGAGGAGCAAGGAAGGAAGGAGTTTCTCCTTTACAACTTATTCTTTCCCTTCCAAATTATATCCTTGGAGAAGAGGAGGGGGTTTCTGAGAGGGGGGGACGAAGAAGACGAGGAGAAGAAGAAGAGGAGGAGGAGGAGGAGAAGAAAGAAGAAGAAGAAGAAGAAGAAGAAGAAGAAGAAGAAGAAGAAGAAGAAGAAAAGAAGAGGAGGAGGAGGAAGAGGAGGAGGAAGGAAGGAAGGAAGGATTTTCTCCTTTCCAACTTGTTCTTTCCCTTCCATCCTTGGAGAAAAAGAGGGGGTTTCCTAGGGAGGAGGAGAAGGAGAAGGAGAAGGAGAAGGAGAAGGAGAAGGAGAAGGAGAAGGACAGACTTCCCTCCTTCCCAACTTGTTCTTTCCCTTCCAGATTATATCCTTGGAGATCATGAATGGCCCAGAGGCGTCTGGAGCACAAAAGGAAACCCTTGGTAAACACCTGGGGATGAAGTTTCCCTCCCACGAGACCCCCCACCCCAACCCACTCACCCGCCAGCTCTTCATTTCCACATTCTCTGCAAGAACTGCCCCCTCCCTCCTTACTCCAGATCTAAAGAACTTTGAAATGATGAGCCTCGGTGTGCGTATCTGTGTGTGTAACCTGCAGGTGCCCAAGAGTTTAGGACAACTTGCTAGACTTAAGATTTCAGTGATCTATCGGAAGCAGTTCATGATGCCCTCAACAGCCACAGACAAAAAGCAGTTTCGGATTTTGCTACCCAGGAAACCCCCGAGCAGTTTCGAGGTGCACTCACCCCAAAGCCAGAGAGCAGGAATCACCAGCAGGGCCACCCCAAAATCCATGCCAGGCTGAGAAGATCTCCAGGTTCCGTCCCCAACCGAAAGCAACTTCAAGGCGGGATCCTAGCGTCCCTTGCCCACTTCCACCCGCATCCCCAGTCCAGAAGACCACTCCAAGTCCTTGTGGGGGTCAGAGATGCTGAAACCATGCCTTGCTCTAACAGGCTGGACAAACTCACCGTCCACTCGGTCCTGTGCCACAAGAAAAACGTGGCCTGGATCACCTGGACCGGAGACAGCAGGAAGGGAGTCTTATGCCCAGCATGGCTTGGCAACATCACACTTGTAGAGTCATTAATCTCAGATAACAAGAAAAGAAAAGGAAGGGAAGGGAAGGGAAGAGAAGAGAAGAGAAGAGGAGAGGAGAGGAGAGGAGAGGAGAGGAGAGGAGAGGAGAAGAGAAGAGAAGAGAAGAGAAGAGAAGAGAAGAGAAGAGAAGAGAAGAGAAGAGAAGAGAAGAGAAGAGAAGAGAAGAGAAGAGAAGAGAAGAGAAGAGAAGAAAAAAAAGAAAAGAAAAAAGAAAAAAAGAAAAAAGAAAAAAGAAAAGGAAGGGAAGGGAAGAGAAGAGAAGAGAAGAGAAGAGAGAAGAAGAAAAGAAAGGGAAGGGAAGGGAAGAGAAGAGAAGAGAAGAGAAGAAGAAAAGGAAGGGAAGAGAAGAGAAGAGAAGAAAAAAGAAAGGGAAGAGAAGAGAAAAGAAGAGAAGAAGAAAAAAAGAAAAGAAAAAAAGAAAAAAAAGGAAGGGAAGGGAAGAGAAGAGGAGAAGAGAAGAGAAGAGGAGAGGAGAAGAGAAGAAGAAAAGAAAGGGAAGGGAAGGGAAGGGAAGGGAAGAGAAGAAAAAAGAAAGGGAAGAGAAGAGAAGAGAAGGAGAAAAAAAGAAAAGAAAAGAGAAAAGAAAAGAAAAGAAAAGAGAAAAGAAAACACAAAACACAACCGATTGGGCTTTTCTCAATGGTCTGAGAAGCAAAGAAAAAGGGGAGAGATTTTCAACGTTATAACTCTGAGCAAGGAAATGTTGGACAGATGTAATTTACCTGCAATAGCGGCCAAAATTGTGGAAAACTTTTGGGAAAAGTGTATTTACTAAAACTAGCTAATAACACCACTTTTTGGGGGGGGTGTCGTACCATCCAATTATATATCAATGGAAAGATCATTGAATCAAGAATGTAATGCAATAACTTTTAGGAAGGATTTGCTATTAGCATAGCAGTTACAAAGAATTGACACCTTTTAGAGGAAGAAGATGAGGATGCGGTGGCTCAGTGGCTAAGACGCTGAGCTTGTCGATCGAAAGGTCGGCAGTTCGGCAGTTCGAATCCCGAGCGCCGCATAACGGGGTGAGCTCCCGTGACTTGTCCCAGCTTCTGCCAACCTAGCAGTTCGAAAGCAGGTAAAAAAAAATGCAAGTAGAAAAATAGGGAGCACCTTTGGTGGGAAGGGAACAGCGTTCCGTGCGCCTTTGGCATTGACTGAAAAGAAATGAATGATTGTAATGCTCCATAATTAACTGATTTTTATTCAGGTGTTGGATCCTATTATTTGGAATAGTTGATAATGACACATATTTGTGATTATAATAAGGGAATTTAAGGAAACATTAGGAATTACATTACATTGCGAGATTTTAAATTGAAGGGGTTTAACTTGGAGATGAAAAGGGAAAAATTGAATTTTATTACGATCAGAGATTAGGATGAAGGATAATATTGGCTTATAAACATAAGAGCGAACAAACACTACGGCCAAAATATAAATTGTATTGGAGATGACTAAAAACTGTTTAAATTTGTGACCCTGGCCAGTACTCTGTTCAGAAAAAAATACATTGTGTGTTGGTTTGTATAAAAATCAAAAAGAGCCTTGGTAGTACAGTGGTCTAAGCACCCTGTTATTAAGACCAGCTGCCTGCAATTACTGCAGGTTCGAATCTCGCCAAGGCTCAAGGTTGACCCAGCCTTCCATCCTTTCTAAGGTAGGTAAATTGAGGGCCCAGATTATGGGGGCAATAAACTGACTTTGTATAAATATACAAAAGGATGAAGGCTATTGCTTAACGCATTGTAAGCCGCCCTGAGTCTCCGGAGAAGGGCGGCATATAAATCAAATTTTTAAAAAAAATTAAAAAAAAACTTTTTGCAAAAAAAACAAAACAATAACGCTGAGATTTTCTCAGATGAGATACGTATGATTTTTATTTTTATTTTATTTTGAACAATCCTAGCTAATTGATGTCTTAGAGGCCAAGCAATCCAAGCCAGCATTGAAGGGAGAACATCTCTCTTGGGTGAAATCCACTCCAGATTTTCCAGCGTTCAGAAAGAGACTAATAGGGATTGATGTGTGTGTGTCTCTCTCTCTTTGTGTGTGTGTGTGTGTGTGTGTGTGTGTGTGTGTGTGTGTATATATACACAGAAGCAGTGGGGGAAGACTGATAGATGAAGAGAGTGAAAATAAAACCCCAAAGCGTGACATGAGCCAGGACTTCCCACCCACACCTCAACAAAACTTCAGAAATGATATAACAACATATGAATTTAAAACCTGAACCGTTCCTATTGGGTATCCTACCAGACAAATTTAGTAAAGAAAATACATATTTGATTATACGTGTTATAACTGCGGCGAGGATAGCATTTGCGCAAAAAGATGGAAAGCAGAGACAAATCCCTACAGAGGGAGAAGTAATTAAAGAAAATATGGGATTGCGCAGAAATGAACAGATTGACTTTGATAATTAAAGGAAGAGAGGATTCAGATTAACAGAGTTGGAAGGGTCATCCCCCCCCCCCCCCCGCTTTTGGCATGCAATGGCAAAAAGTTAGCCATCACTGCCCTACACCATATATATATATATATATATATATATATATATATATATATATATATATATATATATATATATATATATATATATATATATATATATATATATATATATATATATATATATATATATATATATATGGTAATGTTGTCATGAAATGAGTGAAGATTATCTTTTTTCTTTTTTCTTTCTTTCCTTCCTTCCTCCTTCCTTCCTTTCTTTCCTTCCTTTTCTCCTTCCTATCTACAGTACCTACCTACTTACTTATCTTCTTTCTTTTTTCTTTCTTTCTTTCCTTCCTTCCTCCTTCCTTCCTATCTTTCTTTCCTTCCTTTTCTGCTTCCTACCTACCTACTTACTTATCGTCTTTCTTTTTTTCTTTTTCCTTTCTTTCCTTCCTTCCTTCCTCCTTCCTTCCTATCTTTCTTTCCTTCCTTTTTTTCTCCTTCCTACCTACCTACTTACTTACTTATCTTCTTTCTTTTTTCTTTTTCCTTTCTTTCTTTCCTTCCTTTTCTCCTTCCTACTTTTCTACTTACTTACTTATCTTCTTTCTTTTTCCTTTTTCCTTTCTTTCCTTCCTTCCTCCTTCCTTCCTATCTTTCTTTCTTTCCTTTTTTTCTCCTTCCTACCTACCTACCTACTTACTTATCTTCTTTCTTTCTTTTTCCTTTTTCTTTCTTTCCTTCCTTCCTCCTACATACCTTTCTCCTTCCTTCCTTCCTTTTCTCCTTCCTACCTACCTACCTACTTACTTACCTACCTATCCTGGAAGCTTTCAAGAAGAGACTGGACTGCCATCTGTCAGAAATGGTGTAGGGTCTCCTACTTGGGAGGGACGGGGTTGGACTAGATGACCTCCAAGGTCCCTTCCCGCTCTGTTAATCTGGTGGAACGTCAGTCCCCATGGCCAACGTGCAAGCAGGCATATTGAGAGGAGCGGGGTGGGAGGGTGGGATTTGAAGGAAGCAATTTCCTTTGCAAGCTTCAGACCTTTTTCCTTCTGGCATTTCCAGAAATCCTGTCTGGCACCTGGTGCTCTCGAGCAGATTGGGGCACGGCCTCCTTTACAGCACAGATAAAGGGGATGAGATAAGTGAGGAGGGGTCTTTGCAGCTTATCCGATGGCTAAACAGATTTTTTTTGGGGGGGGTGATCTTCTGCCACTCCAAAGAAGTAGGTTGCCTTTCTGATGTTAAGCTCTTATAGCAGGCTCAAACATTCCCTGTTCGTTGCAGAAAAGTGATGTGCCGTATTTTGGGGGAAAGACGGGGGGTCTTTAAACGTGAAAATCTGTTGGTTACCTGCAGCGGGTCGGTCTGTTTTGTTCGTGTTTTTTTTTTTTCTTGGACGTTGAGAGTTGGCGAAACGCAAGCAAATAAGTAAAGCTTCTTTTGCAGAATTTTGGAAAAATCGCTTTTTTTAAAAAAAAAATCATCGACCCGCTCGTTTCAGGGAAAAATCTGAGTAAGGGTCTCCGTGGATTCTTCTCTCTCACCGCTTTCTCCGCCAATTCATTGATTTTATTAAGAAATTTATTTGTCACCCGTCTCCAATTATTTATTTGGTTTTTAATGGGATTTTCAAATTTTATAGACTTGGGGTTTTAAATTGGGAGGCCGATTGATTTAATCTCTTTTAATTATCTTAACTTTTGTATTGTGTGTATTTTAATTTTGGCTGTTCATCGCCCTGAGTCCCTTTGGGAGAAGGGCGGTATACAAATTAAATAAACAATTAAATAAATAAATAAATAAATAAATAAATAAATAAATAAATAAATAAATTTATTTGATTTGATTTGTATGCCGCCCTATCTCCATAGGACTCAGGGCGGCTCTAATTAAGCCTATCCAACGACTCTAATCGTAAGTCCTCGGCTTATGATCGGAACTGAGCGCCAAATTTTGGTCGCTAAGCGGGACAGTTGTTATTTTTTTGCTCCGTTTTACGACCTTTTCCTGCCACTGTCGTTAAGGGAGTCACTGCACGGTTGTTAAGTGAATCGGGCTTCCCTCCCCCCGCCTCCCCATTGAATTTGCTCGTCAGAAGGTCGCAAAAAGTTGATCACGTGACCTCGGGACGTTGCAACCGTCATAAATTCGAGTCAGTTGCCAAGGGTCAGAATTTTGAATCAGGTGACCCCCCCCCAGGGATGCTGCAGTGGGACCAGTGTTGTACTCCTCGACTTACGACAGTCCGCTTAGGGACCGTCCGATCTTACCACAGCACCGAAAAAAGCGACTTGAGGGCCGTTTTTCACACTTAACGACCGTTGGCAGCGTTCTCCGTGCTCCTGTGATTTTACATTCGGATGCTTGATGACTTGACTCACATTTACGATGGTTGAAGGGTCCCGGGATCATGGGGCCCATGTTGGACGACCTTCCGGACAAGAAACCAAATTCACTTTAATGACCGTGTTACTTCATTTAAGAACCGCAACGATGCGCTTAACGAAAGTGACAAGGACAAGTCGTAAAACGGAGCAAAACTCAGTTGCCGGTAAGACGTTTCTCACTTAGCAACGTCAATTTTGGGCTCAATTGTGGCCGTACGTTGAGGATTACCCGTAAGGAGCCTTGCGCAGGTCAGGCTGTCCTTATTAGAGGATTAACAGTCAGGTAGCTTTAATCCTGCTGCCCAGCCAAAGCTGATTTTTCAGACGGAGGGAGGGAGCGTGTGTGTGTGGGGGGTGAGAGCAAAGGGGGCTACTGGCGCTAACACCCGCCCCCCCGGGTAGTCAGCCCACCAGAACCCCCATATGGTGAATTAAGCAGCTTAGTCCAATTAGAGCACCTCCATGCAAGACGTTAAAGGGCTCAGACGGGCTGACCGCGGCCATGCGGTGTTGACGTCGTGCCACGCGGAAATGTTTCTGGACAGGTCGTGCTTTGGACCTGCTCCGCGTCGTAAATTAGAGACACAAGGGCAGGGCTCTTCCCTGGTGTAAGCGTGGAGGGAGAAAGGGGCACAGTGGTGAGAATGCAGCATCGCAGGCTAATTCTGCCCACTGCTAGCAGTTCGATCCTGACCGGCTGAAGGTTGACTCGGCCTTCCATGCTACCGAGGTCGGTAAAATGAGGACCCAGATTATTGGGGGCAATACGCTGACTCTGTAAACAGCTTAAGAGAGGGCTGTAAAAGCACTGCCATGCGATATATAAGTCTTAAGTGCTAGAGCTATCTATGTCTGTCTGTCTGTCTGTCTGTCTATCATCTATCTCTCTATCTAATCTCTTATCTACACATCTATCTATCTATCTATCTATCTATCTATCTATCTATCTATCTATCTACCTACCTACCTACCTACAACTCTTAAATACCTATCTATCTATCTATCTATCTATCTATCTATCTATCTATCTATCTATCTATCTATCATCTCTCTATCTAATCTCTTATCTACACATCTATCTATCTACCTACCTACCTATCCTCTCATCTATCTATCTATCTACCTACCTACCTACCTACCTACCTATCTACCTATCTACCTACCTACCTACCTATCTACCTACCTACTTATCCTCTTATCTATCTATCTATCTATCTATCTATCTATCTATCTATCTATCTATCTATCTATCTAATCTCTTATCTACACATCTATCTATCTATCAGGTACCTACCTACCTATTTAATCTCTTTACATATCTATCTATCTATCTATCTATCTATCTATCTATCTATCTATCTATCTATCTATCTATCTATCTACCTACCTACCTACCTACCTACCTACCTACCTACCTACCTACCTACCTACCCACCTATGTACCTACCTATCCTCCTATCTATCTATCTATCTATCTATCTATCTATCTATCTATCTATCTATCTATCTATCTATCTACCTACCTACCTACCTACCTACCTACCTACCTACCTACCTACAACTCTTAAATACCTATCTATCTATCTATCTATCTATCTATCTATCTATCTATCTATCTATCTATCTATCTACCTACCTACCTACCTACCTACCTACTTATCCTCTTATCTATCTATCTATCTATCACCTGTGGTGGCTCAGTGGTTAGAATGCAGTATTGCAGGCTAATTCTGCCCGCAACCAAGAGTTCGATCTTAACTGGTTCAAAGTTGACTCAGCCTTCCGTCCTTCCAAGGTCATTAAAATGAGGACCCAGATTGTTTGGGGGGAAATTAGTAAACCTCTTAGAGAGGGCTGTAAAAGCACTGTGAAGCGGTGTATAAGTCTAAGGGCTATTGCTAAATGCTATTTACCCAGCTCTCTTTCCTTAGTCTTCTCTGGTGACCTTCAGCTGCTGATTTTTTTATTATTATTATTATTTATTCATTTTATTCCTTCAAACCCTCTTTCATCTTGATATTACCTCGACTGGGAATTAGATTTAGACCTACCTACACCAACAGCTAAATTTTATATACAAACGCTAACAGTTCCATGCCTTCTGTTATTTTAGTATTCGGCAGGCAGAGGGCAGCAGGCCGTCATGCATAAACCACAATCCCAGGCGCTCCAGCAAATTCTAGGATGTAGAATTTGGCATCCTAGAATTTGCAACCTGGGAAAATGTAGCCCCTTCCGGAGTTCTGTCTATTTAAATTCCCAAGGCACTTAACGAAGAGGCGCCTCCTTTTACCTGCCTCAGCTGCAGCTCCAACATTTTCACATTTTACTTGTGTTTCTTGGGGGTGTACAACTTTCTATCCCCTGTATGGTAAGTAGCTTGGCATTTGGCAAAAGTGTTTAAGGTAAAGCTTCCTAGCACATATGTGCTAGTCGTTCCTGACTCTAGGGGGCGGTGCTCCTCTCCGTTTCAAAGCCGAAGAGCCAGCGCTGTCCGAAGACGTCTCCCTGGTCATGTGGCTGGCATGACTCAACGTCAAAGGTGCACGGAACGCTGTTCCCTTCCCACCAAAGGTGGTCCCTATTTTTCTACTTGCATTTTTTTACGTGCTTTCGAACTGCTAGGTTGACAGAAGCTGGGACAAGTCACGGGAGCTCACCCCGTTATGCGGCACTCGGGATTTGAACCGCTGAACTGCCGACCTTTCAATCGACAAGCTCAGCATCTTAGCCACTGAGCCAACACGCCCCTTTAAAGTGTTTATTAAGGTGTGTTTACTAAGAGATTAGCAGGACAGTTTAGTGCCATGGTGGTAGGCACCAGGCTAAAAACTGTGGAAGGCCACGAGTTCGAGTTCTGCCCTAGGTACAAAGCCAGCTGGCTGACCATGGGCCGGTCCCTCTTTCTCGGCCCTAGGAAGGAGGCAATGGCAAACCTCTTCTGAGAAACCTTGTCAGGAAAACTGTAGGGACTTCTCCAGGCAGCCTCCAAGAAACATTTACAATTAGACATGGGGGTGGAAAAAATAACCCTAAGATAGTGTTGGCTAATCTTTTTGGCACCAAGCATGTACACGCACATGTAGGAGCGATGGAAACCGGAACAGCAGCTGCCTGGTGCACCTGCGCACGCCAGGAAGCTGAGCTTCCGGTTTCCGGCGTGTACATGCGCGCCACTCAACTGGTATTCCGGTTTCTGGCAGACATGCGTATGTGAAGACCAGCTGGCCGGTGTGCGTGCAAATGCCCGAAACCAGAAGCTTAGTTTCCCAGCGTGTGCAGGCGCGCTTCCGGTTTTCAGCACTCCCGTGCGTGCGAAGACCAGCTGCCTGCCAGAACCCGGAAGAGCAACAGGCGATGGCTGGCGTGTCTGGAGAGATGGCTCTGCGTACCACTTCCCACACGCGTGCCATAGGTTCACCATCACGACTCTAAGATATTAAAAGTTCTAAGGTGCTACTTAAATGAGTCTCACCCCGCCAAGTCTCAGGAGATAAAACAGAATAATAGAATAACAGAGTTGGAAGGGACCTTGGAGGTCTTCTAGTCCAACCCCCTGCTCAAACAGGGGACCCTACATCATTTCAGACAATTGGCTGTCCAACCTCTTCTTAAAAACTTCCAGTGTTGGAGCATTCACAACTTCTGGTGGCAAGCTGTTCCACTGATTAATTGTTCTAACTGTCAGGAAATTCCTCCTTAGTTCTAAGTTGCTTCTCTCCTTGATGAGTTTCCACCCATTGCTTCTTGTACCACCCTCAGGGGCTTTGGAGAATAGCTTGACTCCCCCTTCTTTGTGGCAGTGCCAGAAATATTGGAACCCTGCTGTCAGAATAACAGAGTTGTAAATAAATAAAATACCTTGGAGTTCTGCTAGTCCAACTCCCTGCACAAGCAGAAGACCATGCTGGATAAATGGCTCACCTGTCTCTTCTTAAAAGCCTCCAGTGATGGAGTACCCACAACTTCTGGAGGCAAGTTGTTCCACTGATTCATTATTCTCCCTGTCAGGAAATTTCTCCTTAGTTCTAGGTTGCTTCTCTTCTTGATTAGTTTCCACCCGTTGCTTCTTGTCTTGCCTTCAGGTGCTTTGGAGAATAGCTTGACTCCCTCTTCTTTGGGGCAGCCCCTGAGATATTGGAAGGCTGCTATCATGTCTCCCTTAGTCCTTCTTTTCATTAAACTAGACATACTCAGTTCCTGCAACTGTTCTTCATATGTTCATATTGAGAAGAGAAGAGAAGAGAAGAGAAGAGAATTGAAGAGAAGAGAAGAGAAGAGAAGAGAAGAGAAGAGAAGAGAAGAGAAGAGAAGAGAAGAGAAGAGAAGAGAAGAGAAGAGAAGAGAAGAGAAGAGAAGAGAAGAACAGAGTTGGAAGGGACCTTGGAGGTCTTCTAGTCCAATCCCCTGCTTAGGCAGGAAACCCTACACCACTTCAAACAAAGGGTTATCCAATCTCTTCTTTAAAACTTCCAGTGTTGGAGCATTCACAACTTCTGGAGGCCAGTTGTTCCACTGATTAATTGTTCTCACTGTCAAGAAATTTCTCCTTAGTTCTAGGTTGCTTCTCTCCTTGATTAGTGTCCATCCATCGCTTAACTGGCAGGGCTTCCGTCCCCCTTTCATGGTGGCCATTTTGAACGTGGCAAGGGATCACCCAGTTGTGATCCTTGATGAGTCTGAGCCTTGTCTGCTCCGACTTCACTCCTTCTCCTTCATGGGCAGAAGCATCTGATGGTGCCAAGCTGCTCCAATTCTCACAGTTTGAAAAGAACCAAGGCCATAATCGTTATTTCCTCTCCGTGGCAAATTATGAATAGCTCTTTGACAATTAATCAAAGGCGCTGCTGAAAAAAATGGCCTCCATCCATGCTTTGACTAAAAATATGGACTTGGACACCCAACACGGAATTAAATTAGTGCCAGGGCCAATCCACTCTACCAGGAAGATGTAATACAAGTTGGAGTAGTGGTCCCAAGCAGTAGTGGGATTCAAGTAATTTAACAACTGGTTCTCTGCCCTAATGATTTCTTCCAACAACCAGTTTGCCAAACTGCTCAGAAAGTTAACAACCGGTTCTCCCGAATTGGTGCGAACCGGCTGAATCCCGGTTCACTGGTCCCAAGGTTGCCAACTCTTTGCAATTAAAGAAGCAGGTACCAAAGCTTAGAACTGACTTATTTGATTGATTGATTGATTGATTGATTGATTGATTGATTGAATGTTTGTTGAGGCGTTGTGAACTTTTAACAGCCACATACACTTTCTCCAGGACAATCTGTCCCTAACCTAGTCTTTCAGATCTTAGGAGAAATACATTTCTCATTACACCTTCCATCTTCTGAGCTCAAAGCGGTGCAAATATCACTTCCTCCTCTCGTTTTCCTCCCTAACAACCCTACAAAGTAAAATAATCAGTGAATTCTACAGATGAAGATGGACTTGATCAGGTCTGGTGTTGACACCACAAGGAGGTTAGTCCAGGAAGATCTTATTTCAGGAAAATCACGTGACGGGTTAATGCCCCTTTATAAGGCCTTGGTAAGGCCACACTTGGAATCCTGCATTCAGTTTTGGTCGCCACGATGTCAAAAAGATGTTGAGACTCTAGAAAGAGTGCAGAGAAGAGCAACAAAGAGAATTAGGGGACTGGAGGTTAAAACATATGAAGAACGGTTGCAGGAACTGGGTATGTCTCGTTCAGGGATCAGCAACCTGCAGCTCTGGAGCCACATGTGGCTCTTTCACCCCTCTTCTGCAGCTCCCTGTTACTCAAAATATGTGTCACAACCGCCAATGTGCGACACCTGCCTGCACACTATTTATTGAGCTTTTCAACCCCTGGTATGCCAACCATGGATAAATCCAAGAAAAAAAAAGTTTCAGAAGAAAACAGAACGTTGAATTCAACTACATATGCTAGTGGCTGCTCAAGAAATAGGCATGGGAAGGGTTTTGTGGCTCCCGGTGTTTTCTTTTCTGTGTGAAACGGGTCCAAATGGCTCTTTGAGTGTTGAAGGTTGCAGACCCCTGGGCTAGTTTAATGAAAGGAAGGACCAGGGGAGACATGATAGCAGTCTTCCAATATCTCAGGGGCTGCCCCAAAGAAGAGGGAGTCAAGCTATTCTCCAAAGCACCTGAGGGCAGGACAAGAAGCAACGGATGGACACTAATCAAGGAGAGAAGCAACCTAGAACTAAGGAGAAATTTCCTGATGGTGAGAACAATTAACCGGTGGAACAACTTGCCTCCAGAAGTTGTGAATGCTCCAACACTGAAAGTTTTTAAGAAGATGTTGGATAACCACTTGTCTGAAGTGGTGTAGGGTTTCCTGCCTAAGCAGGGGGTTGGACTAGAAGACCTCCAAGGTCCCTCCCAATTCTGTTATTCTATTCTATTCTATTCTATTCTATTCTATTCTATTCTATTCTATTCTATTCTATTCTATTCTATTCTATTCTATTCTATTCTATTCTATTCTATTCTATTCTATTCCAGTCCAGTCCAGTCCAGTCCAGTCCAGTCTTATTGTATTGTATTGTATTGTATTGTATTGTATTGTATTGTATTGTATTGTATTGTATTCCATTCCATTCCATTCCATTCCATTCCAGTCTTTATTCTATTCTATTCTATTCTATTCTATTCTATTCTTTTCTATTCTATTCTATTCTATTCTATTCTATTCTATTCTATTCTATTCTATTCTATTCTATTCTATTCTAGTCTAGTCTATTCTATTCCATTCCATTCCATTCCATTCCATTCCATTCCAGTCTTATTCTATTCTATTCTATTCTATTCTATTCTATTCTATTCTATTCTATTCTATTCTATTCTATTCTATTCTATTCTATTCTATTCTAATCTATTCTATTCTATTCTATTCTATTCTATTCTATTCTATTCATATTTGTCCGTGTGACATGTGGCGCCTCGTTAGATATGGCTAGGTTTGATTTTTGCTGGTATCATCACCAACCAAGGAGGTTCTGAAAGATATTGGATAGATGTCCAATTTCTGAAGTGGAGCAGGTATGTCCTTCCACATTGACTTGGTTAAAAAATTGTTTTGGCCACGCCAAAGTCATTCATCTTCTAATGTACAAGTCCAATGCGTTCTGCTTTTTGGCAGGATTGAGTAAAGAAAAGTCTGAGCCAAGGATGAGCTTGAGAAGCCGAAAGAGGTCAGCAGAAGTGCCAGGGAAGAAATTCTCCCTGGCCAGGATAATAATCCCCAGATCCTTCTACCTCTGGGAAAGTAAGACCCAGAAAATAGTGTCACAACGAAAAGAAAGTTAGACTACAAGATCTGCTTGATTCAAGTTGGGAATTGGGGCGGGGGAGAAGGAGATTGCTGTTTTACTTTGAAGCTATGTCTTTTAAGTGAAAAATCATTTGAGCCTTAAAGACAATAGATAATCTCTCTTCTAAGCCATCTATCACAGTTGACGTATCTGGTGAGCAAATTCTGTTCTGATCTTGATATTATTCTTTTCGGTACTTTGGTTGTGGAAAAGCCACCGAGGCCGGGAAATTCTTCTCAACTTCCATCCCAGTAGCTTAGAGTAGTTTACAGTTGGAAGGGACCTTGTAGGTCATCTAGTCCAACCCCCTGGCTCAAACAAGAGACCCTACACCATTTCTGACAGATGGCAGTCCAGTCTCTTCTTGAAAGCTTCCAGGGATGAAGCTCCCACAACTTCTGAAGGCAACTTCTGTTCCCTGGGTTGATGGAAATGTCTCCTTATTTCCAGATTGAATCTCTCCTTGATCAGTTTCCATCCATTGTTCCTTGTCTGGCCTTCAGGGCTTTGGAAAATATAGATGAAGGTGGATTTGACCAAAGAATACTGAGATATTGGAAGACTCCAATAGGTCTCCCCTAGTCCTTCTTTTCACTAGATTAAAGGTAAAGGTAAAGGTTCCCCTCGCACATATGTGCTAGTCGTTCCTGACTCTAGGGGGCGGTGCTCATCTCCATTTCAAAGCCGAAAAGCCAGCGCTGTCCGAAGACGTCTTCGTGGTCATGTGGCCGGCATGACTCAACGCCAAAGGCGCACAGAACGCTGTTCCCTTCCCACCAAAGGTGGTCCCTATTTTTCTACTTGCATTTTGTACATGCTTTCGAACTGCTAGGTTGGCAGAAACTGGGACAAGTCACGGGAGCTCACCCCGTTACGCTAAGGATTCGAACCGCTGAACTGCCGACCTTTCGATCGACAAGCTCAGCGTCTTAGCCACTGAGCCACCGCGTCCCTATTTTCACTAGATTAGACAAACCCAGTTCCTGCAACCGTTCATCGTATGTTTTAGCCTCCGGTCCCCTCATCATCTTGATTGCTCTTCTCTGCACTCTTTCTAGAGTCTCAACTTCTTTTTTTTATAGTGTGGTGACCAAAACTGGATGCAGTACTCTAGGTGTGGCCTTACTAAGGCTTTATAAAGCGGTACTACTACCTCACGTGATCTTGATTCAATCTCTCTGTTAATGCAATTTAGGATTGCATTGGCTTTTTTGGCTGCCGCCGCACACCATTGGCTCATATTTAATTGGTTGTCCACCAAGACGCCAAAATTCCTCTCACAGTTAAACAATTTGCTTTTTCATATACACTGCTCAAAAAAATAAAGGGAACACAAGCAGAAGACATCCGAGATCTGAATGAATGAAATAGCCTTATTAAATACTTTGTTCGTTACATACAGTAGTTTTGTGTTCCCTTTAGTTGTTTGAGCAGTGTAGAAACTACTGTATGTAAAGAACAAAGTATTTAATAAGGCTAGTTCATTCATTCAGATCCCGGATGTCTTCTGCTTCTGTTCCCTTTATTTTTTTGAGCAGTATATATATTCTCAATACTATGACCTGAAGCGCTCATTACGTTTTCATTTACTACCTCCCCCCACCAAACCCTTTTCAATTTGGTTGCTTGCAAGTTCCAACGTGAAGCTCCATTCAAGCGATAGCCAAGACAATTAGTGTCAACTCTCTGCCTCAATTAATCCGTGAATTAATCTGAATCAAAATTAATCAGATCTTGGCACATCATGGAATCGTTGGGCGCCTTCTTGTCCGGCCCTTAGGACAAAATTCCAAGAGAGTGTTGTTGTTGTTAGTTGCGAAGTCGTGTCTGACCCATCGCGACCCCATGGACAACATTCTCTACCATCCTCTAGAGTCCGTTTAAGCTCACACCGACTGCTTCAGTGACTCCATCCAGCCACCTCATTCTCTGCCGTCCCCTTCTTCTTTTGCCCTCCATCATTCCCAGCATTAGGCTCTTCTCCAGGGAGTCCTTCCTTCTCCTTAGGTGGCCAAAGGATTTGAGTTTCCTCTTCAGGATCTGGCCTTCTGAAGAGCAGTCAGAGTTGATCTCCTCTAGGACTGATCGGTTGGATCCCCTTGCAGTCCAAGGGACTCGCAGGAGTTCCTTGGATCTACCTACCTACCTACCTACCTACCTACCTACCTACCTACCTACCTACCTACCTATCATCTATCTATTGTTGTTGTTAGTTGCGAAGTTGTGTCCATCCCATCATGATCCCATGGACAACGTTCCTCCAGGCCTTCCTGTCCTCTACCATCCTCCGGAGTCCATTGAAGCTCACGCCAACTGCTTGAGTGACTCCATCCAGCCACCTCGTTCTCTGTCATCCCCTTCTTCTTTTGCCCTCCATCGTTCCCAGCATTAGACTCTTCTCCATTGAGTCCTTCCTTCTCATTAGGTGGCCAAAGTATTTGAGTTTCCTCTTCAGGATCTGGCCTTCTAAAGAGCAGTCAGGGTTGATCTCCACTAGGACTGACCGGTTGGATCGCCTTGCAGTCCAAGAGACTCGCGAGAGTCTTCTCCAGCACCAGAGTTCAAAGGCCTCAACTCTTTGGCGCTCAGCCTTCCTTATGGTCCAAGAAAATGTACCCTCACCCAAATGTGTTAGTGTTTGTCAACCAGAAGAGCCTACCAATCTCCTGTTATTATCAGAGCCCATATTACAAAGCCTTGTGTTTAATAAATGATGTGAAAGGCAGAATTGATGTCGGATTGCGTAGTAGATCACGTCTGCGTTCTTTTTTTAAATTTTTTTTTATTGTTATCGAAATGCTGAATTATGCATAAAGAAAGCCTTGATCGAGAATCCGAGCAGCCTCCTTGACACGAGACAGAGTAAATTAGCTCAAAAGAGATTATTTGCCAAGGTTTATTTATTTACGGAGTTTATAGAAGAAACAGGGGAGGCGATTGATCAAAGGACCCAACAAGTTTGGCCGTCGTGAATTAAGCAATTCGTGCTCAGTTCAGAGCAACCCCGAGTGGGAAGACCTATTTCTGTGCAAGTATTGTCACTTCGTCACACTTGTTTCGGGCGACGGACTGGGTGCCAGCTTTTCTCTCTCTCTCTCTCTCTCTCTCTTTCTCTCTCTGCAAAGTCTCAGTGCAATCGGAGGTTGGGAGTAGCTTGTTCTTTGGCATGCTCTAAATAGGTTTCGGTTGGAGGAGTGCCTTGGCAAAGTCAAGGGTGCATTTCAGATTAACAGAGTTGGAAGGGACCTTGTGGGTCATCTAATCCAACCCCCCGCCCAAGCAGGAGACCCTACACCATTTCTGACAGATGCCAGTCCAGTCTCTTCTTGGAAGCCTCCAGTGATGAAGTTCCCACAACTTCTGTTCCATGGATTGATTGTTCTCCCTGTCAAAAATTTTCTCCTTATTTCCAGGTTGAATCTCTCCTTGTTCAGTTTCCATCCATTATTCCTTGTCTGGCCTTCAGATGCTTTGGAGAATAGCTTGACCCCCTTCCTCCTCTCTGTGGCAGCCCCTCAAATATTGGAAGATGCTCTCCTGTCTCCCCTGGTCCTTCTCTTCACTAGACCAGCCATGCCCAGTTCCTGCAACCGTTCATCGTATGTTTTAGTCTCCAGTCCCCTCATCATCCTGCTTGCTCTTCTCTGCACTCTTTCTAGAGTCTCCACATCTTTTTTTATAGTGTGGGGACCAAAACTGGATGCAGGACTCTAGGTGTGGTCTTACTAGGGCTTTATAGAGTGGTATTAGTACCTCCCTTGATCTTGATTGTATTTTACAATTGCTTAATGCATTGTAAGCCGCCCTGAGTCTCTGGAAAAGGGCGGCATATAAATTGAATCAATCAATCAATCAATCAATCAATCTCTCTGTTCATTCAATTTAGGATTGCATTGGCTTTTTTGGCTGCTGCTGCACACGGCTGGCTCATATTTAACTGGTTGTCCACTAAGACTCCAAGATCCCTCTCAGAGTTACTGCTATTAAGCCTGGTTTCCCCCAGTCTATAGGCGTACTTTTGGTTTTTCTTACCTAAGTGTAAGAATTTACTTTACTCTACATTGAATTTCATTTTGCCAGATTGTCGCAGGCGGAACCAAATTCAGCACAATTCAGTTTCAGTTTATTTAGATTTATATACCGCCCTACTCCCGAAGGACTCAGGGCAGTGAACAGCCAAGATGAGACACATATAATATAAAATTAAAAAAAAAAAACAATTTAAAACGTATTAAATAAATTTGGCCCATACTAATTAAAATACCCCTGTTTTTAAAAACAAATTAAAATGCACAAGCGCCATCAAGGGTGGAGATGGGCCAGACTGGCCTCCAAATCACAGAGTTGGAAGGGATCTTGGAGCAGGAGTCTTTGAGAAGCAACCTGGAATTAAGGAGAAACTTCCTATCACGGAGGACAATTAACCAGTGGAACAGCAAAGGCGACGGCTTACAAGGAAACCAATACAAGCTGTTTTATAGATGGCATATGGCCCCAGCTAGGATAGCGAAGATCTACCCCAATTCGAGCCCTAAATGTTGGAAATGTGACCATCAGCAGGGTACTTTTTATCATTGCTGGTGGACATGTAATCAGGCACAAAAATTCTGGAGGATGATATGGATGTGGATTAGAGAAATAATAAAAGAAAATTTTGATTTCGAACCAAAAGCCTTTCTCCTGGGAATTTTGAAAACTGAATATGCAAAAAAGAAAAAAGTATTTAATTATACATATTCTGACAGCCGCTAGAATTTCCTTTGCCCAGTATTGGAAAGAAAAACAAACACCACCTCAAGAACATGTTATTGGGAAAATATTGGAGTGCGCCGAAATGAACAAACTGACTTCAGAAATTAATGACAGAGAAGATTCGGAATTTTATAGCGTGTGGGACATGTGGTACGAATGGATGGGGAAAAGAAATAAAGGAGGAAATAGAGATTAAACACTAATTAATTAACAAAATCCATATGAATAGTATTGCATTTAGTCTTAGAGATTTGAGCACTATTATCTTTAAGTGTTTTGAAATTAAATCTAGCTTTAAGAAACAATATCAAATAATAATAATGCATGTAGATGCATTATTATGCCTCGCCTAAATCTTCTCCCTTTTAAGTGTAAATTTTAAATTTTTACTGTATTTTAAAATATGGGTATTTTAAATTATGGGTATCAATTCAGCCTAATTTATTTAATTCATTTTATTCGATTTTAAATTTTGTATATCTATGTGTTTTATTTCATGGCTGTTCACCGCCCTGAGTCCTTCGGGAGTAGGGCAGTATAGAAATTCAATAAAATAAAATAAATTAAATAAATAGATGTATATATGTATATAATTGCACCAATGAACCGAAAATGTACTGAATGTATCACTATATGTTATAATAAAAATCAAATTAAAAAAAAACAAAAAACACCAGTGGAACAGCTTGCCACCAGAAGGCGTGGGTGCTCCATCACTGGGATTTTTTAAGAAGAGCCACCTGTCTGAAATGGTATAGGGCAGTGATGCTGAACCTATGGCACGCGTGCCCGAGGTGCCACTCAGAGACATCTTTACAGGCATGTGAGCTGTTGCCCAATTCACCTGCAGCTGCGCATGTGTGTGCCCCCAAGCTGGTGTTTGGTCCTCCAGTGTGCATGCGCGCAATTCAGGGGACCCAGCTGGCCTTCGGAGCTATCCTGTGCATGCATGCGCATTTGCGCATGTGAACGAAAGCAGTTGCACGCAGTGCGTGCATGCATAGATGGCATCCATGCGCATGCATTGCATGCACAAAAACCATGTGCACGCACAGCTGGTGCGATTGTGCATGCAGCGGGGAGAGCTGCGCGAAACCTGCGCACAGGCGCAGATGTGATTGTGCATGCACGGGGGGAGCCGTGTGAAAGCTGTGTGCATGCACAGCTGGCGTGGTTGTGCATGCAGCGCGTGGGGGCATGCGTGAAAGATTTGCGCGCTCGCAGATGGTGCAGTTGTGCACGCAGCACACAGGAGAGGAGCCACGCATCAGCGCATAGCTTTTTTTTTTCAAAAAAGTTTTTTATTTTTGTATCTCGTAAACGTATTTACATGTACAGTCATTTATCCACTATTTCTCATTCATCTTATCATTTAACTTTCATTTTTCATTTTTCATTATTCGGGGCTGCTCTTTTTCCATTTACCCTTCTTTATTTTGCCACAACCTTTCTTCTTCTCCTCCCCTTCTCTTCCTTCCTCTATCTCTTCCTACTTTCTTCGTTCTTCCTCTCCTTCTCTTTCCTACTTTCCCTTCCCTTCCCCCCACTTCTCTCTTCTTCCCCCTTCTAACCTTCTCTCCTACTCACCTTTCCTCTCCCTTTTCTTCCTCTCCTTTCCCCTTTCTTCTCCCTCTCCCTCTCCTCTCTTCTTCCCCCTTCTAACCTTCTCTCCTACTACTCTTTCCCCTCCCTTTTCTTCCTCTCCTTTCCCCTTTCTTCTCCCTCTCCCTCTCCTCTCTTCTCCCTTCCTCTCTTTCTACTCCTCCCCCTCTCTCTTGTTGTTTCCCTTTTCAGTTCAATCTAGAATGGCATTCGAGCAGCTCCAATTTTCCATTTATCTCCATTCTCATTTCAATCTCTTATTTAATTAAGAAATAATTATATCTATTTCATCATTTGTGTACATTTTTATAAGCATCTCACTTTTTCCCTCCCCCCCCCCCTTTCTCCCTGGCATCATCTGGGTTTCTATTTTTCTGATTATTTTCTCCCATCTTTTCTCTTATCTACTTTATCTCTTATTCATATTTCCTTTCTAACCAATCGTAAAATTTCCCCCATGTCCTGAAATACATCGACTCCTCTTTATCTTTTATTCTCAATGTTAATCTGGCACAGGGGTCTGCAACCTTAAACACTCAAAGAGCCATTTGGACCCGTTTCACACAGAAAAGAAAACACCGGGAGCCACAAAACCCTTCCCATGCCTTACTATATCTTGAGTGGCCACAAAACTAGCATATGTAGTTGAATTCAACGTTCTGTTTTCTTCTGAAACTTTTCTTTTCTTGGATTTATCCATGGTTGGCCTACCGGGGGTTGAAAAGCTCAATAAATCGTGTGCCGGTGGGTGTCGCACATTGGCAGTTGTGACGCATATTTTGAGTGACAGGGAGCCGCAGCAGAGGGGTGAAAGAGCCACATGCGGCTCCAGAGCTGCAGGTTGCCGACCCCTGCTCTAGCACAACCGTTTCACTGGTTGACTGTTCTCATTGTCAGGGAACTTCTGCTCTGGGTTGCTTCCCTTCTTGATGAGCTTCCATCCGTCGCTTCTTGTCCACTCCCTTCTTGATGGACAACCCAAGAGAATGCAGTAGTAGACCTTGTTCTCTCTTCTTACCAGGAGACGCTGCTTGGCATCTCGTAGACTTCAACCCCAAGCCTTTTGGGAAAACGCTACAGGTTGGCACAGGCTGGTGGGCAAAGGCTTGACAAATAATTGAGCTCTCTGCAGCCTTCCTAGCTTTGCAGAACTTTAATTATTCATGGGTCTTGCATTATACATTGATGGGGGCAACTCTGGAGGAGAGAAGGAGTCTCCATAATTGTTGTGGTCCGCCAGCAGCCTGCGGAGCTGGCAGCGGAGTTGGACAGCGATGAGGCCTGAGGAAGAACAGGGGCCAGTCCTGGAGGCTGGGGAAGGCCCAGATGAGGGCTCTGCGTCGGAGGCAGAGATGGGCCATCGGGGAGTGATGTGCGGACTCCAGAGCCTCCAGAGGCTGACAATAGAGAGGCAGAGGAGCAGGAGGAGCCTGTTCCTAGTGCACGTATGAGAAGAGCTGCCAGAAGGCAGGAGCAGCTAAAGCAAAAAGGACAACTCAGGAGTAAGGCCAAGAGATGATTGGCCCCTCCCATAAGGCTTAAAAGATCAGCAACGGCTCTTGGGCTCTTTGTCGGAAAACAACGTTGATAGATTTGTTTCTTGTTTTGCTTTCTTGTCGGCGTCTTCTTCTCCTGAACTTTTGCCAAGAAAAGCCTGTGGCAGTTTGCCTAATTATCCCAAGGTCAAAGATAAACTGAAGACTGGTGTTTTGAGAACTTTGTTTTCATTTAATTGGGAATACACTGAGAATGAGTTCATTCTCAGCCGCTGTAATAAAATCTGTTTTTTTGGAACCGTTTTGTATTTAATACTAACGACATGGGCCTGGGCCACAACAATAATAAGGTTGCTTGACTGAGGGCAGGCCCCGGCTGAAACGTTAATTCAAGGGGTACCAAGCCTTTTCAATCAACCGATCAATCAGAATAGAGCTGGAAGGGACTTTGGAGGTCTTCTAGTCCAACCCCCTGCTTAGGCAGGAAACCCTCCACCACTTCAGACAAAGGGTTATCCAACCTCTTCTTAAAAACTTCCAGTGTTGGAGCATTCACAACTTCTGGAGGCAAGTTGTTCCACTGATCAATTGTTCTAAATGTCGGGAAATTCCTCCTGAGTTCTAGGTTGCTTCCCTCCTTGATGAGTTTCCATTCGTTGCTTCTTCTTCTACCCTCAGGGGCTTTGGAGAATAGCTTGACTCCCTCTTCTTTGGGGCAGCCCTTGAGATATTGGAAGACTGCTATCATGTCTCCCCATGTCCTTCTTTTCATTAAACTAGACATACCCAGTTCTTGCAACCGTTCTTCATATGTTTTTATCTCCAGGTCTTTAATCGTCTTAGTTGCTCTTCTCTGTTTTCAGAAACGGGGACCCAGTTTCTTGGTCCCAGGTTCCTGGAGAAATTCATGGGGCCACCACTGAACCTTTTGCATGCTCAAAGGGCAGGGGTGGGATTCAGCCGGTTCGGATCAGTTTGGGTGAACCGGATGTTAATTTTAATCTGGTTCGCCGAACCGGTAGTCATAAGGACTGGCTGACCCCGCCCACCCCTCCCCTCCCAGGAGTCTCCACGCGGCCTGTTTTGGATGCCAGGAAAGTGCAGGGCCAATGGAGAGGCTCTGGAAAGGCAAAAAATGGGCCTACTGGATGTACAGGAAGTACAGAAACGGGCCCGTTTCCGGCCTCCAGAAGGCTTCTAGAGCCCAGGGGGGGTCGTTTTTGCCCTCCCAGAGGCTCAAAGAAAACCTCCGGAGCCTGGGGAGGGTGAAAAACTGGCTACTGGAAGTACCGGAAGTCCAAAAATGGGCCAGTTTCTGGCCTCTGAAGGGCCTTCGGAGCCCAGGAGAGGCCGTTTTTACCCTCCCGGAGGCTCAAAGAAAACCTCCGGAGCCTGGGGAGGGTGAAAAGCGGGCCTACCGGAAGTACCGGAAGTGCAAAAATGGGCCTGTTTCCGGCCTCCGAAGGGCCTCCAGAGCCCAAGGGGAGGCCGTTTTCACCCTCTTGGATGCTCGAGGAAAACCTCCAGAGCCTGGGGAAGGCGAAAAATGGGCCTACTGGAAGTACTGGAAGTTAGGAAGCTAACTAGGCCACGCCCCATGCCCACGCCCACCCAGCAACTGGGCAGAGAACCAGTTGCTAAAATTTTTCAATCTCACCCCGGTAAAAGAGTCTGTCCTTTGCTTATTTTTTTTCGTACCCACCCGAACTCCTTTGTCAGGAAGGGATCAGGGCAATTGGTTTGGATGGCAGAGACGGGATGCTACAATCCCGTTTCCATCATTATTTCCTTGCTCAAAGACAGACAGATAGACAGACAAAGATAGATAGCACTAGCACTTAGACTTATATACCGCTTCACAGTGCTTTATAGTCCTCTTTAAGTGGTTTACAGAGTCAGCCTCTTCCTCCCCCCCATCCTCCAACCATCTGGGTCCTCATTTTACCAACCCAGAAGGACAGAAGACTGAGTCAACCTTAAGCTGGTCAGGATCGAACCGATGGCGGTCAGCAGAGTTAGCCTGCAATACTGCATTCTGACCACTGCGCCACCACGGCTCGTTCCAGCGGTCAGTAAGCGCACACGAGCAGTTGTAAATGCAAATGAATGGATACATTCCCCTGGCCACCATACGCGCAACCCATCATTTAAGCAAAGCCGGTTATAAGTCAAGGAGTACTCATCTCCATAAGCAAGCTGCCAAACCGGACTCAGACGGTTGTGTCACAACCAAATGTTATTAATTCACGCAGGTTTTCCAGCTTGCGATTCATTTCACCCCGGGGGTTGAGTTACCACCTATCCGAAGTGTTGGCTCAGCAAGACCTTGGTCTCCATGGGTGTGTGTTTGTGTGGGTGTGTGTATCATAGTGTTTTCAAGGCAGTACCAGGACCATAATAAATTAGGCCTCACCTGTTCACACGCCCTGTCCCCAGGGGTGGGCTTCAAAAATTTTAGCAAGGGGTTCTCTGCCCCGTTGCTGGGTGGGCATGGCCATGGTGGGTGTGACCTAATCGGCCTCCTGCACCACAGCAGTGGTGGGGGGAGTGATTTTGCCTTCCCCAGGCTCCGGAGGCTTTCCTCGAGCCTCCGTGAGGGCAAAAACGGCCTCCCCAGACTCTGGAGGCCCTCTGGAGGCCAGAAACAGGCCCGTTTCTGGCCTTGCCGAACTTCCGGTAGGCCCATTTTTCGCCATCCCGGAGCCTCCACGCGCACCCTGTACTTATCTGCATCCAAAACAGGCCGTGTGGGGACTCCTGAGAGGGGAGGGGAGAGCAGGGTCAGCCAGGAGTGGGATTTGGGGGTGCACAGAATCTTAGCTAGAGGTTCTCCCGAACCCCTGCGAACCCCCAGCCCTGCCTGTCCCCCACAGACCCCTCTTCAAAGGCATCCAGATAATCCCTGGCATTTTAAGATGGTGAAGGAGAAGTATCTGTGGTCTATAACGGGCGTTTGTAGGAAGGACTTCGAGATCGTAACAGATGGTCTCCAGGCGGTGGAGATCACTGTTCTGTCTGCAGCTCTCTCTTCATTATTTCTCTTTGGGTGTCATGCTTGCTTTCTAATCGGCTGGGGACTGAGAGAGAGAGAGAGAGAGAGAGAGAGAGAGACTTCTGAACAGTGGTGGGCTCCTCCCGGTTCGGTCCAGTTCAGCCGAGCCGGTAGCGGTGACGATATGACGTCACCGAACTGGTTCTCCCGCCCCGCCCTCCCACCCCTCCAAGTGCGAGGACTGGTCGTAAGTGCGAGGACCTTCCAGAAATGACTCTGACCAGTTAGCCACGCCCACCTAGTCACATGACCTCCAAGCCACACCCACAAAATAAGCCACGCCCACAGAACCAGTAGTAAAAGTCTAAATCCAGTCTAAATTGGGCAGTCACAGAACCACAGCAGGCTTTAAGGCAGGGGTGGCCTTTGGGACAACCATGACCTGGATGGCTGAGGATCTCAATAGACATTTAGTTTTGGTCAATAAATGCCACCTAGACCAACCTTTCGGACCTCAGGGACCACTAAATTCATCATTTTAAATCCCGCGGACCACTAATACGATCTGCCTAATGACCAGCTGGGTGGGCGTGGCTGGGTGGCCATGTGACTGGGTGGGCGTGGCCAACTCAATGTCACTCACGTTGAGGGGCACCTCGCCGGCCTCTACTCGCCCCTCCCCTCCCAGCCACTCCTCGCCTGCCCGCCCGGGCTCCTTAGGGCCCCAATAGGAAGCAGTTGTTAGAGTTAAGTAGACACCACGAGAAAGAGTTCAAATTGGATCTGGGCGAGAAGGAGGCTCAGCAGAAGTACCTCACTGAGGACTAGGAGCATAGGCTTTCCAAGCAGAGGGAAGACCTGCAGGAGTGCAAGGCCAGGTACCGGCGCCTGGAGGCTCAGCGGGCTGAGATGGTCAGCCAGTTCCAGGACATGATGCTGTCCCACTGGAACGAGGCCCTCCAGCTCTTCGCCACCAGCGACGCTTCCCTCCAGCCTTCGCCCAAAGCCCCACACCAGGAGGCCGAAGCAGACCCCGAGTCAGAATTTCTGCCCCCCTCCGACCCACACAAAAAGACCCTGAAGGGGGAGACTCTCTGCAGCAACACAAACGTTCATTGCACGTATCCAGCCCAGGGGCCGTAGTTTGAGGACCCCTGATTTAGTGCAATGTCAAAGATGCAAATAATTTTTCTGCGGACCACCAAAATTTTCTCGCAGACCATCAGTGGTCCACGGACCTCCAGTTGGTGACCGCTGACCTACACTGCTTTTATTTTAGCGCCTTTGAATCTATACAGTTAGGAAAAGGACCGATGTAACCCTATTTATCAATGACTTTAATGAACGATTCACATTGATTGCAGCACCGCTTGGATGCAAATCAATACTATAAAATATTCCATTCAAATGTCTTCTCACGGGTGGGGGGGGGGAGAGGGGCTTCGTAACAAGCCCGGATTTCTTGAAGCTGGATTCTTGGCGTCAAATAAACCCATATTTCTAAAACGAGAGCCTCCTGGTCCCAAACCCCACCCACCTAAATAAGAGGTGTATGTTGTGAGGCTAAAGGAAGCAGCCACTTCCCCATTCACAAGGACTGTCTGGATCTGGGGATTGTGCGCCTCTGATGAAAAGTCACACGTAATAGTTCAGCAGTGCAGGATTTTACACCACCACTCCTGACGCCGCACAGTTCTTGTGTAATGACTATTTTGCTGCTTTCTGTCCAGATTAGATTTCTTCTTGAAAGCCTCCAGAGATGAAGCTCCCACAACTTCCGAAGGCAACTTCTGTTCCATCGTTTGATTGTTCTCCGTGTCAGAAAATTCCTCCTTATTTCTAGGTTGAATCTCTCCTTGATCAGTTTCCACCCATTATTCCTTGTCTGGCCTTCAGGTGCTTTGGAAAATAGTTTGACCCCCTTCCTCCTCTTTGTGGCAGCCCCTCAAATATTGGAACACCCTCCCTTCCTGGTGTCTGTTCTAACGTTGAATGTAGAGCCCAGAGAGTCACCATCTGGAGCGTCCTTCTGAGTTTCCGATGAAGCTCCTACGAAGTTAGAATCGGGGAGAAGGCGTTGACTTCCTCTGCAGATGAATGGCAGGGCGCTTTCCGAAACAAAACGCAGCATAATCTCCCTTTCATTTCCACGGGAGGAAAGGAACGCTCAACTTTTCTAAGAAGGATAGAGAACCTACCAAGCAGCGAGGTCTCTTTATTCGTTGAGGAATATTCAGCTACAGTCATTGTTCAGCTTTTATCTGGCTCCCCCTTGGAAAAGGGAAGGAGTTTCATTCATGCTGTGTACGGTTTCCACCGGGAGGTGTGGGGGGAACCAAGGCCTGCTTGCCAATGCAGAGGGTGACTTCCCTTCCTATTAATATGCCTC
Source organism: Pantherophis vulpinus (assembly GCA_037215915.1). NCBI lineage: Eukaryota > Metazoa > Chordata > Lepidosauria > Squamata > Colubridae > Pantherophis > Pantherophis vulpinus. Next base: position 7,091,764 of record JAXLNS010000017.1, on the reverse strand, counting down.
CATGCTGAATAAATGCAGCCACTGAATCATATCATTCCCTATTCCGTGGGCAACTTAGATTCCCCCCCACAATCTTTCCCCTATGTTAGATGAATGAGTCAGAGGCTTTGAGAATGCTGGTAATGAGATGCTCCTAGATGCATATTTGCTAAGATCATCAGGCTGGAGACGGGAAAAAATTAATATGAAGGGAAGGGAAGGGAAGGGAAGGGAAGGGAAGGGAAGGGAAGGGAAGGGAAGGGAAGGGAAGGGAAGGGAAGGGAAGGGAAGGGAAGGGAAGGGAAGGGAAATCAGAATAGTATAGTATCAGAATAGTATCAGAAGAGCCTTGATAGTACAGTGGTCTAAGCACCCTGTTATTAACACAGCTGCCTGCAATTTACTGCTGGTTCGAATCTCTCCAAGGCTCAAGGTTGACTCAGCCTTCCATCCTTTCTAAGGTAGGTGAAATGAGGACCCAGTTTGTGGGGGCAATAAGCTGACTTTGTATAAATATACAAAAGGATGAAGGCTATTGCTTAACTCATTGTAAGCTGCCCTGAGTCTCGGGAGAAGGGCGGCATATAAATCAAATTAAAAAAAAAAAAAAGTATAGCATAGTTTAGAACACAGGTTACAGAATAAAATAGATTCCAGGAATAGAAAGTGGAGTGGAATGGAATGGAATCAGGGGTGAAATCCAGCAGGTTCTGACAAGTTCTGGAGAACCAGTAGCGGAAATTTTGAGCAGTTTGGAGAACCAGCAAATGCCACCTCTGGCTGGCCCCAGAGTGGGGTGGGAATGGAAATTTTGCACTATCCTTCCCCTGCCATGCCCACAAACCACACCCACCAAGCCACACCACGCCCACCAAGCCAAAGAATAGAATAGAATAGAATAGAATAGAATAGAATAGAATAGAATAGAATAGAATAGAGCATAGCATAGCATAGCATAGCATAGCATAGCATAGCATAGCATAGCATAGCATAGCATAGCATAGCATAGCATAGAATAGAATAGAATAGAATAGAATAGAATAGAATAGAATAGAATAGAATAGAATAGAAGAATGGCATGGCATGGCATGGCATGGCATGGCATGGCATGGCATGGCATGGCATAGAATAGAATAGAATAGAATAGAATAGAATAGAATAGAATAGAATAGAATAGAATAGAATAGAATAGAATAGAAGAATGGAATGGAATGGAATGGAATGGAATGGAATGGAATGGAATGGAATGGAATGGAATGGAATGGAACGGAATAGAATATTCTGTGCTTCCATTTTGTGCTTGTTGCAATATTTTCAGGATCAGACTCAATAATGATAATAAGAGTTAGAGGTTTAAATATATTTCTCTTTAATTATAACAGGCATTCTATATTCACTGAATATTCACAGATAGAAGCAAGGAAAATGGTGAGGGTGGCTCCTTATATATACAAAGGGCGGAGCCAAGAATGGGAGTGGTGAATTATGAATACATTAGGAACCAAAGAATAAGTTAACCCCCGATGTCCCATATATACATTATTTACACATTAGGGAATAAGGCATTTACATCTGACAAATCCCCCTCTAAATGCCGGTTCGCTATACAACACCAATTACATTCAGATTCAGGACAATATAAGACATATAATTTAGAAGTTAAATATTTGTGCTGTTTAGAAGGTAAAGGCTTCGTCAATATGTCAGCTAATTGTTCAGAGGTATCACAATGCACTGCTTTGATAAATCCATCTTGAGACAATTGTCTCACATGCTTAAATTTTATATCTATATGTCTGGACCTTTGTCCAATGGCATCGGATCTGGATATTTCAATGGCTGCTTTATTATCTTCATGCATAACAAAAGGCAAAGCAGGTTTTTTCCAGACATCTGAAATCAAATCATTAAACCATACAAGGTTATTTGCAGCTTTGGACAAACAAACATATTCCGCTTCTGTGGTTGAAGTGGCTACCAGTTCTTGTTTACCAGTGTACCAGTAAACTGGACAGTCATTTAATAGAAAAATATAACCAGAAGTGCTCTTTCTGCATGATATATCTCCAGCCCAATCCGCATCTGCGTAACAAGTAAGTTTTGGTTCTTTGTCATTACTAGGTTCTAATACTAAGCAAAAGTCTAATGTACTTTTCAGATATCTTAGAATTCTTTTGACAGCTTCCCAATGATACATTGTTGGTTTGCTAACATGTCTTGACAATAAATTGAGTGGTAATGCAATATCTGGTCTGGTCCAATTAGATATATAAAGAAGTGAACCTATGACTGATCTATAAAATGTATTATCCTTGAATTCAGGGGAAGACTCATCAGTGTTTCTAAGGAAATCAGTTTGCATAGGAGTGTCACAGGGTTTGGCATTGTTTAAATTGCATTTGTTTAGAAGTTCAATGATCTTATCTTTCTGAGTAAGTTTGAATCCCCTTCTAGTCTTGTTAATTTGTACACCAAGGTATTTGTTTACTTTACCTAGAGATTTTAACGAGAAATGTTCGTTTAGCTTATTTACAAAGGTTTCTCTTCTCTCCTTGTGTTTTCCTATATATAAAATATCATCTACATAAATTAATACAAATTCAATGTGATCATCACTCTTTTTTACAAAGAAACAGTTATCAGCAGTGGTAGCGTTGAAATCCATGGTCTTAAGTACTTTTACCAAGCAATCGTACCATCTTTTGCCAGATTGCTTTAATCCGTATAGACTCTTGTTCAATAGCCAAATTTCATTCTTATTAGTGTATTGACTGTGTGGTGCTCTTACATATATTTCCTTATCTAGTTTTGCGTGTATGTTGCAATATTTTCAGGATCAGACTCAATAAAGATAATAGAAGTTAGAGATTTAAATATATTTTTCTTTAATCATAGTAGGCATTCTATATTCTCTGAATATTCAAGATAGAAGCAAGGAGAATGGAGAGGGTGGCTTCTTATATATACAAGGGGTGGAGTCAGGAATGGGAGTGGTGAACTATGAATACATTAATGTACAAAGAATAAGTTAACCCCTGATGTTCCATATATACATTATTTACACATTAGAGAATAAGGCATTTACATCTGACAAATCCCCCTCTAAATGCCGGTTCGTTATACAACACCAATTACATTCAGATTCAGGACAATATAATACATATAATTTAGAAGTTAAATATTTGTGTTGTTTAGAAGGTAAGGGCTTTGTTAATATGTCAGCTAATTGTTCAGAAGTATCACAATGTATTGCTTTGATGAATCCATCTTGAGACAGTTGTCTCACGTGCTTAAATTTTATATCAATATGCCTGGACCTTTGTCCAATTGCATCGGATCTGGATATTTCAATGGCCGCTTTATTGTCTTCATGCATAATAAATGGTAAAGTAGGTTTCTCCCAAACATCTGTGATCAAATCATTGAACCATACAAGGTTATTTGCGGCTTTGGACAAGCAAACATATTCCGCTTCTGTGGTGGAAGTGGCTACCAGTTCTTGTTTACCAGTATACCAATAAACTGGACAATCATTCAATAGAAAAACATAACCAGAGGTACTCTTTCTGCATGATGTATCACCAGCCCAATCTGCATCAGCATAACAAGTAATTTTTGGTTCTTTGTCATTATTGGGTTCCAATATTAAACAAAAATCTAATGTACCTTTCAGATATCTTAGAATTCTTTTGACAGCTTCCCAATGATACAAGGTTGGTTTGCTAACATATCTTGACAATAAATTGAGAGGTAATGCAATATCTGGCCTAGTCCAATTAGATATATAAAGGAGTGAACCTATGACTGACCTGTAAAATGTGTTGTCTTTAAACTCAGGGGAAGATTCATCAGTGTTTCTAAGAAAATCAGTTTGCATAGGGGTGTCACAGGTTTTGGCATTATTTAAGTTACATTTGTTTAGGAGTTCAATGATTTTATCTTTCTGTGTAAGTTTGAATCCCCTTTTTGTTTTGTTAATTTGTACACCAAGGTATTTATTCACTTTACCTAGAGATTTTAACGAGAAGTGTTCGTTTAACTTATTTACAAATATTTCCCTGCTTTCTTTATGCTTTCCAATGTATAAAATATCATCCACATAAATTAATACAAATTCAACATTATCATTACTCTTTTTTACAAAGAAACAGTTATCAGCAGTCGTGGCGTTGAAATCCATGGTCTTAAGTACTTTTACCAAGCAATCGTACCATCTTTTACCAGATTGCTTTAATCCGTACAGACTCTTATTTAATAACCAAATTTCGTTCTTATTGGTGTATTGACTGTGTGGTGCCCTTACATATATTTCCTTATCTAATTTTGCGTGTAAGTACGCAGTTTGTATGTCATATTGGAATACGTCCAGATTGAGTGCAGATGCTACTACAAGAGCTGTTTTGACACTCTCTGTTCTCACTGTGGGTGAATATGTGTCAGTGTAATCTTCTGGATATTTTTGTGCATAACCTTGTGCAACTAGTCTAGCCTTGTATAAGGTATTACCTCCTTCTAAGTTCTTAATTTTATAAATCCACCTGGTACCTATAATTGTTTTGTCCTTAGGTGCGATCGCAGGTGTGAATACATTTAATCCTTGTAAACTTTCCATCTCTTTCTCCATAGCTAGTTCCCATTTTTCTCTTTCTTCACGGGGAAGTTTCAATACTTCCTCATATGTATTAGGTGTTATTTGTTCTCCATCCATATGCATTATGTAATCTTTGTATTTATTTGGTATTTGGTTTCTATTGTTTCTAACAGTTCTTTCAGGTTTGCTATGGTTGTCATGCAAATATCTAGCTTCCTTTTTTGTTAATGTGTCTGTCTTTATTTTATGCTGACTATTTGTCCATGTTCTGGTTTTGTTCTTACTTTTGTTAATATTTTGACTTTCTGTTGTTCCTTCCTTGTAAGATATCGTATCTTTGCACTTATTAGGAAATATTTCATTAAGGTGCAATTTAGACCAATTGGCCTGCTCATGGAACACAGCTGTTCTGGATACTATAAATTTGTTATTATTATCGATGAATCTGTACCCTTTGGTTCCTGTTTCGTATCCCATGAATCTTAATCTCCTGGATACGTTTTCTCCCTTTCTCCTCAATTGTTTAGGTATGTGTACGTCTGCAGTGACTCCAAATATGTGCATGTGTGCTAACTTGGGTTTTCTATTGTACATCACCTCATATGGTGTCTTATTCACAATACTGGACCAGGTTCTATTTTGAGTGTAATTTGAATAATGTAAGGCCTCTGACCAAAATTGTTTGCCTAAACCAGCATCCTCTAACGTGCATCTAATCATGGTTTGTAGTGTGGAATTCTTTCTCTCTGCAATCCCATTTTGAAATGCAGAAAATGGATTGGACGTGAAATGTAGCATCCCTCTATCCTTTAACCATTGGGAGAATTCTTTAGACATGAATTCACATCCCCTATCTGTCATAATTTGTTTTATTCTGATATTATGTTGTGTTTCTATGCGTTTGTAGAATTCCTTAAATTTCTGAAATGTTTCATCCTTGTGCTTTAATGTGTAAACAAAACCATAGCGACTGTAATCATCCACTATTGTTAGGAAGTAACGTTTTCTATAGGTAATTGATGGAGTTAATGGACCAACTAAGTCCATATGTACTAAATCAAAAATATTGTTAGTTGTTCTGTTAGATTTTTTTGGTCTGGGACTGGTTTTTAGTTTGGTGCATTTACATACTGAGCATTCCAAATAATTTTCACAATTTTTTATTTTGACACCTTCTGCGTGTTCAGTCATTTTTTGCACTACAGGAAAGCTTGCATGTCCTAACTTCCTATGTAAGATGTGAGCACACTCATCATGAATTGGTTTACCTATTTTTGGTTTCTTCTCATTGTGTGTATTTTTGTTATCATGAGTAATTTTACATTCATCATTGTCACTGTTACTGACATTTTCATCATCTGCTTCAATACAATCTTCCATACTTGAATCAATGTTATGTAACCATCTTTCTTTGGTTATCAGATAGGGTAGACCCCCTTTTATCATCACAGTGCCTACATTTGTTTTGTTCTTTTCTATAATTGCTTTCCCTTTTGAGAAAACTATATTAATGTCAGATTCTCTGCTTAGTTTTATAGCACTTAGTATGTTGTGAGGTATTTCAGGGATTAGTAATACCCCCTCTATTTTCCCTAAACCAGGCAAGGTTACATTTCCTCTGCCTAATACTTGAACCTTTTCTTGATTAGCTACCTTTATCACAAACTTATCTTCAGTAAATGAAGATAATATACTTTTGTTGTTAGTGGTGTGATTTGTTGCACCAGAATCAATAAGCCAATTATTGTTCTCATCTTGTTGTGTTCTGGTGCTGTCTTGTTTATTTAGCCCATTTAGTGACCCAGATTTTCTCTCTTTTGAATTTTCTCTACCCCCTCTACTTTCTCTATAATTTGGTGGACTTCTATATTTGTGTCTATCTGTGAAAGACTGTCTGTAATTGTGTTTGCTCCTATATTCTGGCCTATGTCTCTCCCCTGAGACTTTGGGGCAGTCTCTTTTACTGTGTTCCCTGGATCCACAATTATGGCATCTAAAGGCCTCATTATATTTATCTTGAAAGACTACTTTCCTAGAAGATTTATGTTCTGTTTGGTTACTGGAACGATTTTTTCTTGAATTGTCTTCTGCTATCAATTTGTTAGATAGACTTTCTATTGATAAATATCCGAAATTAATGGTATCTAAATGTGACATAAAGTTATCCCATGATGGATCAAGTGAATTGATAATAACACTTTTCATTGTTTGATCTGAAATCACTTCCCCCCTCAATTGCAGCTCAGCTCTTATCTTGTTTAGATTTATCAAATGTTCACTTATAGAAACCCCTGGCTTCACTCTAGAAGAAAAGAAATCCTTAGACATTCTTGTAGTTGTAGCTACGCTATCGCTGTGAAATAGATTAAACATGCATTGAATTATTTCTGATACAGTTAGATTTGGTTTGATGCTATGATACATTGCAGGAGACACGCTAGATATTATTATGAAAAATGCTCTATGATGTAAACAATCTATTTTTAAAGTCCAAGGTCTTCTTGGAGGACTAGTTATAAAGAATAGTAAATTTTCCTTCATAAAAACAACCTGAAGCTGTTGATACCACTCTTGTAAATTAATGCCATCAACTCTAAGTTTTGGGAAATCACTGGGTAAGTTCCCCACATTATTTTGTCCATTACTTACAACCTGAGGCAGTCCGTGGTCTCTCAAGTGCAGGAAATTACAGAACGGCATTGGGATGCTCGCAATGAGTCTGCGCGGTTCTCTGGCCAGTTCAAGTCTTTCGGAGCTTTCTACGTAGTTTTGCACATGCGCGTTGTTCATTTCTTCCTTGACGTCGTCGTGGAAGGTTCTCTCTATTTCAGCTCCCTCGATCCGCTCCTCTTCAGATGAGTCGGTCTCTGGCTCGGTTTTTGGGGCTCTGGTGGTGGCGACGGTTCTTCTCCTTTTTTTGTGTGCGTTGGCACTCGATCCTGTCTGCGGTGTAGGGCGAAAATGGCATGGCTCTCTGGGCTCGGGCGTCGTTGCTTTCGACGTCAGGATGGGAGCGTGCAGGTCTTGAGTTGTCGTTTTGATTTTTCGCTTCTTTTTTGATGTCTTGGAAATTTTCAATCTTGGTCCAAAAGCAGCAAAAAGTGTTTTCATTGCTGACTTTACTTGAATTTTTGTTAAATCGTCTTCACTTTCTGATTTTGGTTCATCAGAAGAGTTTGAGACTTCTTTTTCACTTTCTTCGTCTGATAGCGTTTTTCGCGCCAGAAATTTTGAACTGAGCGCTTTGATTGGCTCTGCTTCACTCTCTTTTGAAGTTCGTTGAAACCAAGATGGCTGCCATTCAAAATTTCGCGCGGGATCACATCTTTTCTTCTTTACAACTATTTTCTCAGTAGTCATTTCACTCACAGTTTTTTGATCTTTGGGTTTTTCTTTAATGACGTTTTTCTCTCTCGCTGCTCCGCTGTTCCTCAGCATCTCCTGGAGGTCCGCGATGAGACTTTCATCATTCTTTTGGTTTTTTAGTATCTTTAATATTTCTGACCTGAGTTCGTTATTTTCTATTTTGATTTCTTCTTGGTCATTATTTTCACTCATCAGTTCTTCTTCTTCAGTGGTATATTCTTCGGATTCTCTCGAAATCGCATTAGTGGATTCGTTGATCATCTCTTGATCAGTTTCTATTTCTTTGCTGTAGGCCCTGGTGTTGGGCCTATCTTTCTTGGACATTTTTAATTACTTATTGAGTCAATAAACCATCCTCTGCTACCAGCTTGTTGCAATATTTTCAGGATCAGACTCAATAAAGATAATAGAAGTTAGAGATTTAAATATATTTTTCTTTAATCATAGTAGGCATTCTATATTCTCTGAATATTCAAGATAGAAGCAAGGAGAATGGAGAGGGTGGCTTCTTATATATACAAGGGGTGGAGTCAGGAATGGGAGTGGTGAACTATGAATACATTAATGTACAAAGAATAAGTTAACCCCTGATGTTCCATATATACATTATTTACACATTAGAGAATAAGGCATTTACATCTGACAGTGTAAATACGCAGTCTGTATGTCATATTGAAATACATCAAGATTGAGTGCAGATGCCACTACTAGAGCTGTTTTAACACTCTCTGTTCTCACTGTGGGGGAGTATGTGTCAGTATAGTCCTCCGGATACTTTTGTGCATAACCTTGTGCAACCAATCTAGCTTTGTATAGAGTATTGCCTCCTTCTAGATTCTTAATTTTATAAATCCACCTAGTACCTATAATTGTTTTATCTTTAGGTGCAGTCGCAGGTGTGAATACATTTAATCCTTGCAAACTTTCCATCTCTTTTTTCATAGCTAGTTCCCATTTTTCCTTTTCTTCACGAGGGAGTTTTAATACTTCCTCATATGTATTAGGTGTTATTTGTTCACCATCCATATGCATTATGTAATCTCTGTATTTATTTGGTATTTGATTTCTATTGTTTCTAATAGCTCTTTCAGGTTTGCTATGGTTGTCATGCAAATATCTTGCTTCCTTTTTTGTTAATGTGTCTGTCTTTATTTTGTGTTGACTATTTGTCCAAGTTTTGGTTTTGTTTTTATTTTTGTTGATATTTTGATTTTCTATTGTTCCTTCCTCACAAGATTTTGTATCTTTGCATTTATTTGGAAATATTTCATTAAGATGTAATTTAGACCAATTGGCTTGTTCATGGAACACAGCTGTTCTGGAGACTATAAATTTGTTATTATTATCAATGAATCTGTACCCTTTGGTGCCAGTTTCATATCCCATAAATCTTAATCTTCTGGATACGTTTTCTCCCTTTCTTCTCAACTGCTTAGGTATGTGTACGTCTGCAGTGACTCCAAATATGTGCATATGTGCTAATTTGGGTTTCCTATTATACATCACCTCATATGGTGTTTTATTCACAATACTGGACCAGGTTCTATTTTGAGTGTAATTTGAATAATGTAAGGCTTCTGACCAAAATTGTTTGCCTAAACCAGCATCCTCTAATGTGCACCTAATCATGGTTTGTAGTGTGGAATTCTTTCTCTCTGAAATCCCGTTTTGGAACGCAGAAAATGGACTAGACGTGAAATGTAGCATTCCTCTATCCTTTAACCATTGGGAGAATTCTTTAGACATGAATTCACATCCCCTATCTGTCATAATTTGTTTTATTCTGATATTATGTTGTGTTTCTATGCGTTTGTAGAATTCCTTAAATTTCTGAAAGGTTTCATCCTTGTGTTTTAATGTGTAAACAAAACCATAGCGACTGTAATCGTCTACTATTGTTAGGAAGTAACGTTTTCTATAAGTGATTGATGGAGTTAATGGACCAACTAAGTCCATATGTACTAAGTCAAAAATTTTGTTAGTTGATCTGTTGGATTTTTTTGGCCTGGGACTAGTTTTTAGTTTAGTGGATTTACATACTGAGCATTCCAAATAATTTTCACAATTTTTTATTTTGACACCTTCTGCGTGTTCAGTCATTTTTTGTACTACAGGAAAACTTGCATGTCCTAACTTCCTATGTAAGATGTGAGCACACTCATCATGAATTGGTTTACCTATTCTTGGTTTCTTCTCATTGTGTGTATTTGCGTGATCATGAGATATTTTACATTCATCATTGTCACTGTTACTAACATTTTCATCATCTGCCTCAATACAATCTTCCATATTTGAATCAATGTTATGTAACCATCTTTCTTTTGTTATCAGATAGGGTAGGCCTCCTTTAATCATCACAGTGCCTACATTTGTTTTGTCCTTCTCTAAAGTTGCTTTCCCCTTTGAGAAAACTATATTGATGTCAGAATCTCTGCTCAGTTTTATGGCACTTAGTATGTTATGAGGTATTTCAGGAATTAACAATACCCCCTCTATTTTTCCTAGACCAGGCAATGTCACATTTCCTCTGCCTAATACTTGAACCTTTTCTTGATTAGCTACCTTTATTACAAACTTATCTTCTGTAAATGAAGACAATATATTTTTGTTATTAGTGGTGTGATTGGTTGCCCCAGAATCAATAAGCCAATTATTGTTCTCATTTCGTTGTGTTTTAGTGCTGTCTTGTTTATTTAGTCCATTCAGTGAACCAGATTTTCTCTCTTTTGAATTTTCTCTACCCCCTCTACTTTCTCTGTAATTTGGTGGGCTTCTATATTTATGTCTATCTGTGGAAGACTGTCTATAATTGTATTTGCTCCTATATTCTGATCTATGTCTCTCCTTTGAGATTTTGGGACAGTCTCTTCTATTGTGTTCCCTGGACCCACAATTGTGGCATTTAAAAGCTTCATTATATTTTTCTTGGAAAGCTACCTTCCTAAAAGATTTGTGTTCTGTGTGATTGCTGGAACGATTTTTTCTTGAATTGTCTTCTGCTATCAATTTGTTAGATAGACTTTCTATGGATAAATATCCTAGATTGATGGTGTCTAAGTGTGACATAAAACTATCCCATGATGAATCAAGTGAATTGATAATAACACTTTTCATTGTTTGATCTGAAATCACTTCCCCCCTCAAATGCAGCTCAGCTCTTATTTTGTTTAGAGATATCAAATGCTCACTTATGGAAACCCCTGGTTTTACTCTGGAAGAAAAGAAATCCTTAGACATTCTTGTAGTGGTAGCTACACTATCGCTGTGAAACAGATTAAACATGCATTGAATTATTTCTGAGACAGTTAGGTTTGGTTTGATGCTATGATACATTGCAGGAGACACGCTAGATATTATTAAGAAAAATGCTCTATGATGCAAACAATCTATTTTTAAAGTCCAAGGTCTTCTTGGAGGACTAGTGATAAAGAATAGTAAATTTTCTTTCATAAAGACAACCTGGAGCTGTTGATACCATTCTTGCAAATTAATGCCATCAACTCTAAGTTTTGGGAAGTCACTGGGTAAGTTTCCCACATTATTTTGTCCATTACTTACAACCTGAGGTAGTCCGTGGTCTCGCAAGTGCAGGAAATTGCAAAACGGCATGGGGATGCTCGCAACGAGTCTGCGTGGTTCTCTGGCTAGTTCAAGTCTTTCCGGACCGTCTACGTAGTTTCGCACATGCGCGTTGCTCATTTCTTCTTTGGCGTCGTCGTGGAAGGTTCTCTCCATTTCAGCTCGCTCGCTCCGCTCCTCTTCAGACGAGTCGGTCTCTGGCTCGGTTTTAGGAGTTCTGATGGCGGCGACTGCTCTTCTCTTTCTTTTGCGTGCGTTGGTACTTGATCCGGTCTGCGGTGTAGGGCGGAATCGACATGGCTCTCTGGGCTCGGGCGTCGTCGCTCTCGAAGTCAGGATGGGAGCGTGCAGGTCTTGAGGTATCGGCTTCTTCGTTGGCGCTTTGGAAATTTTTAATTTTGGCCCAAATGCAGCAAAAAGCGTCTTCATTGCTGACTTTACTTGGGATTTCGTTAAATCGTCTTCACTTTCTGATTCTGGTTCTTCTGAAGAGTTTGAATCTTCCTTTTCACTTTCGTTGTCTGGTAACGTTTTTCGCGCCAGAAATTTTGAACTGAGCATTTTGATTGGCTCTGCTTCGCTCCCTTTGGAGGCTTGTTGAAACCAAGATGGCTGCCATTCAAAATTTCGCGCGGGATCACATCTTTTCTTTTTCATAACGACTTTCTCTGTAGTCATATCACTCACAGTTTTTTGGTCTTTGGGTTTCTCTTTAGCGATGTTTTTCTCTCTCGCTGCTCCGCTGTTCTTCAGCATTTCTTGGAGATTCGCGATGAGGCTTTCATCATTCTTCTGGCTTTTTAATAGCTTCAATATCTCTGACCTGAGTTCGTTATTTTCTATTTCGATTTCCTCCTGGTCATTATTTTCATTTATTAGTTCTTCTTCAGTGGTGTATTCTTCGGATTCTCTCGAAATCGCGTTTGTGGATTCGTTGATTATTTCTTGTTCAGTTTCTATTTCTTTGCTGTAGGCCCTGGTGTTGGGCCTATCTTTCTTAGACATTTTTAAGTATTTATTGAGTCAATTAACCATCCTCTGCTACCAGCTTGTTGCAATATTTTCAGGATCAGACTCAATAATGATAATAAGAGTTAGAGGTTTAAATATATTTCTCTTTAATTATAACAGGCATTCTATATTCACTGAATATTCACAGATAGAAGCAAGGAAAATGGTGAGGGTGGCTCCTTATATATACAAAGGGCGGAGCCAAGAATGGGAGTGGTGAATTATGAATACATTAGGAACCAAAGAATAAGTTAACCCCCGATGTCCCATATATACATTATTTACACATTAGGGAATAAGGCATTTACATCTGACAGTGCTGTTGTTTGTACTTGCTATTTCTCTTCTCTACAACATGGAAAAACCTACATTTACTGGTTTGGGATTTGCAACAAAAGAGACCACCCAGCCTCTCCCGTTCTTGTCCTAATCCTAATCCAGAGAAGAGAATGGAAATATCTTTTTCCAATTAAATGCTGCTTAGGGTTACTCCGTCCTCTGAATAGTCGTTGTCTTGACCAGTTAATGAAAATTATAAAATTGGTTCGCTTCCATGAAACCTGGTTAAGATTAGTGACTTCTTCTCGCCTCTTGTCTTCTGCAAAAATTCTGCTCCTTGCAAACGAGAAAGCCCCGTAAATATTCGTTAAACCGCTTTTGATTAACGTACTTAGCTATGCCACTGGAAGGACAGGCCACTCCCAAAGAGGTTAGGAATGTTTTAAATAATCCTAGCTTTGGAACACCAATAAATCAGGTTTCTGAGCAGTGGTGAAATTCAACATTTTTTTACTAAAAATAATTAAAAAAAAATTTTTTTTGGTGGGCGTGATGTTGCTTGGTGGGCATGGCTTGATGGGTGTGGCAGGGGAAGGATACTGCAAAATCTCCATTCCCTCTCCACTCCAGAGGAAGGATACTGCAACATCCCCATTCCCTCCCCACTCCAAGGTGACAGATACTTCAAAATCCTCATTTCCACCCCATTCCTGGGGGAAGGATACTGCAAAATCCCCATTCGATCCCCCTCCTGGGGGGAGAATACTGCAAAATCCCCATTTCCACCCCACTCCTGGGGGAAGGATATTGCAAAATCCCCATTCGCTCCCCACTCCTGGGGGGAGGATACTGCAAAATCCTCATTCCCTCCCCACTCCTGGGGGAAGGATACTGCAAAATCCCCATTCCCTCCCCACTCCTGGGGGAAGGATACTGCAAAATCCTCATTCCCTCCCCACTCCTGGGGGAAGGATACTGCAAAATCCCCATTCCCTCCCCACTCCTGGGGGAAGGATACTGCAAAATCCCCATTCCCTCCCCACTCCAGGGGGAAGGCTGTTGTAAAATCCCCATTTCCACCCCACCCCTGGAGCCAGCCAGAGGTGGTATTTGCCGGTTCTCCGAACTGCTCAAAATTTCCGCTACCGGTTCTCCAGAATCTGTCAGAACCTGCTGGATTTCACCCCTGTTTCTGAGTCTTGGTTTCACACGAAGGATCGAAATTGAAGTGGGAGAAAAATGCTTGAAGGATGAAGGAGTGAACGTTAACCTTAGCCCTGCTTGGCACCTTCATTATATCTTTTGCGATTCGAGGTGCCACTTTGGGGACCTTGTATGGAGGATCAAGAGGCTGGACGGACCTCATTTATTGACTGGGATGGCTGGTCAACCGTGGGAAAAATGCAGAGATGCAGCAGCAGACCTTGAATTCCTGCCTGTGCATTTTTGTTAAATGCAGCAGAGCTGGCCAAGACAGGAAAGTTTTTTTCTTCCCGGCTCAGCAATTCTGCATTGTTATTATTATTATTTTCTTTTTACCTACCAGGATGGCCAATAAGGATATTCCTCGGTCAGGCCTGGTCACATTAACATTGCAAAGCCAGCACAAAAACACCCAGAGAAAAGCAAATCACAAATCAATATTTTCAAATTACAGCGTATTTTATGAGTATGGCTATCTTGATTGCTGCCTATAGAGAATCTTCAGGCACGTGTTTGAAAAAGCAGATTGGTAGCCTTCGGAAAAGAAAAAAAACGGAACCCCATTTCGGATGGAGTTTACAATTACAACAAAATAACATTACAGTAGCGGCCAAAATTGTGGAAATCTTTTGGGAAAAGTGTATTTTTCAGGTTTGATGGCTAATAGCAATACCTTTTTTTTGGAGTTTCAAGATAATCCTATTCCACTCCTGGAATGGCCTGGGAATAGCCCAGATCTTCACCCAATTGGAAATCTATGGATTTTCCAACTAAAGAAACTGTCAGATGTAAATGCCTTATTCTCTAATGTGTAAATAGTATATGAATGGGATATCAGGGGTTAACTTATTCTTCAATCCTTAATGTATTCATGACTCATCACTCCCACACATAGCTCCACCCATTGTATATATAAGGAGCCATCTTCACCTTTTTCCTTGCTTCTATCTGTGAATATTCAGTGAATATAGAATGCCTATTGTAAATAAAAGGAAATATATTTAAACCTTTACTTCTTAATATCTTTATTGAGTCTGATCCAGAAAATATTGCAACAAGCTGGTAGCAGAGGATGGTTAATTGACTCAATAAAAACTTAAAAATGTCTAAGAAGGATAGGCCCAACACCAGGGCCTACAGCAAAGAAATGGAAACAGAACAAGAAATAATCAACGAATCCACAAACGCAATTTCAAGAGAATCCGAAGAATACACCACTGGAGACGAAGAAATAATAGATGAAAACGATGACCAGAAGGAAATCGAAATAGAGAATAACGAACTCAGGTCAGAGATATTAAAACTATTAAAAAGCCAGAAAAATGATGAAAGCCTCATCGCGAACCTCCAAGAAATGCTGAAGAACAGCGGAGCAGCGAAAGAGAAAAACATCACTAATGAGAAGTCTAAAGAACCAAAAATTGTGAGTGATATGACTACAGAGAAAGCTATTATGAAGAAGAAGAAATGTGATCCCGCGCGAAATTTTGAATGGCAGCCATCTTGGTTTCAACAGGCCTCCAAGGTGAGCGAAGCAGAGCCAATCAAAACGCTCAGTTCAAAATTTCTGGCGCGAAAAACATTATCTGACAACGAAAATGAAAAAGAGGATTCAAA
The DNA here is from genome assembly GCA_037215915.1 of Pantherophis vulpinus. NCBI lineage: Eukaryota > Metazoa > Chordata > Lepidosauria > Squamata > Colubridae > Pantherophis > Pantherophis vulpinus. The sequence continues at coordinate 7,076,139 of JAXLNS010000017.1, read as the reverse complement.
CTCCTCGGAAGAGCCAGAATCAGAAAGTGAAGATGATTCAACAAAATCCCAAGTAAAGTCAGCGATGAAAACGCTTTTTGCTGCATTTGGGCCAAAACTAAAAATTACCAAAAAGACACCGAAGAAGAGAGCGAACAAGCCGATACCTCAAGACCTGTCCGCTTCCAAAATAAGAGCTGAGCTGCACTTGAGGGGGGAGGTGATTTCAGACCAAACAATGAAAAGTGTTATTATCAACTCACTTGATTCATCATGGGATAGCTTTATGTCACATTTAGACACTATCAATCTAGGATATTTATCCATAGAAAGTCTATCTAACAAATTGATAGCAGAAGACAATTCAAGAAAAAATCGTTCTAGCAATCACACAGAACACAAACCTTTTAAGAAAGTAGTTTTCCAAGAAAAATATAATGAAACATACAAATGTCACAATTGTGGATCCAGGGAACACAATAGAAGAGATTGCCCCAAAATTTCAAAGGAAAGACATAGGTCAGAATATAGGAACAAATACAATTATAGACAGTCCTCCATAGATAGACATAGATATAGGAGCCCACCAAATTACAGAGAAAATAGAGGGGGCAGAAAAAATTCAAAAGATAGAAAATCTGGTTCACTGAATGGACTAAACAAACAAGACAACACAAAATTACAGCAAAATGAGAACAATAATTGGCTTATTGATTCTGGAGCAACTAATCACACCACTAATAACAAAAATATATTGTCTTCATTTACAGAAGATAAATTTGTAATAAAGGTAGCTAACCAAGAAAAGGTTCAAGTATTAGGCAGAGGGAATGTAACTTTGCCTGGTCTAGGAAAAATAGAGGGGGTATTGTTAATACCTGAAATACCTCATAACATACTAAGTGCCATAAAACTAAGTAGAGATTCTGACATTAATATAGTTTTCTCAAAGGGAAAAGCGACTTTAGAGAAGAATAAAACAAGTATAGGCACTGTAACGATTAAAGGAGGCCTACCTTATTTGATAACAAAGGAAGAATGGTTGCATAACATTGATTCAAATATAGAAGATTGTATTGAAGCAGATGATGAAAATATTAGCAACAGTGACAATGATGAATGTAAAATATCTCATAATCATACAGATACACACGATAAAAAAAAACCAAAAATAGGTAAGCCAATTCATGATGAGTGTGCTCACATCTTGCATAGGAAGTTAGGACATGCCAGTTTTCCTGTAGTACAAAAAATGACTGAACACGCAGAAGGTGTCAAAATAAAAAATTGTGAAAACTATTTGGAATGCTCAGTATGTAAATCTACAAAACTAAAAACTAGTCCCAGACCAAGAAACTCTACTAGATCAACAAACAAAATTTTTGACTTAGTACACATGGACCTAGTAGGCCCATTAACTCCATCAATCACTTATAGAAAACGTTACTTCCTGACAATAGTAGACGATTATAGCCGTTATGGGTTTGTTTATACACTAAAACATAAAGATGAAACATTTCAAAAATTTAAGGAATTTTACAAACGCATAGAAACACAACACAATATCAGAATAAAACAAATTATGACAGATAGGGGATGTGAATTCATGTCTAAAGAATTCTCCCAATGGTTAAAGGACAGAGGAATGCTACATTACACGTCTAGTCCATTTTCTGCGTTCCAGAACGGAATTGCAGAGAGGAAAAATTCCACATTACAAACCATGATTAGGTGCACATTGGAGGATGCTGGCTTAAGCAAACAATTTTGGTCAGAAGCCCTACATTATTCAAATTACACACAAAATAGAACCTGGTCCAGTATTGTAAACAAGACACCATACGAAGTAATGTATAATAGGAAGCCAAAATTGTCACACATGCACATATTTGGAGTCACTGCAGACGTACACATACCCAAACAGTTGAGAAGAAAGGGAGAAAATGTATCCAGGAGACTCAGATTCATGGGATATGAAACTGGCACCAAAGGATACAGATTCATTGATAATAATAACAAATTTATAGTTTCCAGAACAGCTGTGTTCCATGAACAAGCCAACTGGTCTAAATTACATCTTAATGAAATATTTCCAAATAAATGCAAAGAAACAAAACCTCATGAGGAAGGGACCATAGAAAAACAAAATATCAACAAACACAAAAGCAAAACTAAAACTTGGACAAATAGCCAACACAAAATAAGGACAGACACACTGACAAAAAAGGAAGCAAGATATTTGCACGATAACAATAGCAAACCTGAAAGAGTCATTAGGAACAACAGGAATCAAATGCCAAATAAATACAGGGATTACATAATGCATATGGATGGTGAACCAATAACACCTAACACATATGAGGAAGTGTTAAAACTTCCTCGTGAAGAAAAAGAAAAATGGGAACTAGCTATGAAGAAAGAGATGGAAAGTTTACAAGGATTAAATGTATTTACACCTGCAATTGCACCTAAAGATAAAACAATTATTGGTACCAGGTGGATATATAAAATTAAGAATTTAGAAGGAGGCAATACTCTATACAAAGCTAGATTAGTTGCACAAGGTTATGCACAGAAATATCCGGAGGACTATACTGATACGTATTCCCCCACTGTAAGAACAGAGAGTGTCAAAACAGCTCTAGTGGTAGCATCAGCACTCAACCTTGATGTATTTCAATATGACATACAGACTGCTTATCTACACGCGAAACTAGATAAGGAAATATATGTAAGAGCACCTCACAGTCAATACACCAACAAAAATGAAATTTGGTTGTTGAATAAGAGTTTGTACGGATTAAAACAATCTGGTAAAAGATGGTATGATTGTTTGGTAAAAGTACTTAAGACTATGGATTTCAATGCTACCACTGCTGATAACTGTTTTTTTGTCAAAAAGGGTGACAACTACGTTGAATTTGTATTGATTTACGTAGATGACATTTTGTATATAGGAAAACACAAAGAGAGAAGAGAAACTTTTGTAAATAAGTTAAATGAACATTTCTCGTTGAAATCCCTAGGTAAAGTGAACAAATATCTTGGTGTCCAAATTAATAAGACTAAAAGGGGATTCAAACTTACTCAAAGAGATAAAATTATAGAACTTTTGAATAAATGTAACCTAATCAATGCCAAACCCTGTGATACTCCTATGCAAACTGATTTTCTTAGAAATACTGATGAATCTTCCCCTGAATTCAAGGATAACACGTTTTATAGATCAATCATAGGTTCGCTTCTCTATATATCTAATTGGACTAGGCCAGATATCGCTTTACCACTCAACTTATTATCCAGACACGTCAGCAAACCAACAATGTATCACTGGGAAGCTGTTAAAAGAATTTTAAGATATCTGAAAAGTACTCTAGATTTCTGCTTAGTATTAGAACCTAGTGATAATAAAGAACCAAAGCTTGTATGTTACGCAGATGCAGATTGGGCTGGAGACACGTCATGCAGAAAAAGTACATCTGGCTATATTTTTCTCTTAAATGACTGTCCAGTTTACTGGTACACTGGTAAACAAGAACTAGTAGCCACTTCAACGACAGAAGCAGAATATGTTTGTTTATCCAAAGCTGCAAATAACCTTGTATGGTTTAACGATTTAATTTCAGATGTTTGGAGAAAACCTGCTTTGCCTTTTGTCATGCATGAAGACAATAAAGCAGCTATTGAAATATCTAGATCTGATGCCATTGGACAAAGGTCCAGACATATAGATATAAAATTTAAACATGTGAGACAGTTGTCTCAGGATGGATTTATTAAAGCAATACACTGTGATACTTCAGAACAATTAGCTGACATATTAACAAAGCCCTTACCTTCTAAACAGCACAAATATCTGACTTCTAAACTGCATATTTTATATTGTCCTGAATCTGAATGTAATTGGTGTTGTATAACGAATCGGCATTTAGAGGGGGATTTGTCAGATGTAAATGCCTTATTCTCTAATGTGTAAATAGTATATGAATGGGATATCAGGGGTTAACTTATTCTTCAATCCTTAATGTATTCATGACTCATCACTCCCACACATAGCTCCACCCATTGTATATATAAGGAGCCATCTTCACCTTTTTCCTTGCTTCTATCTGTGAATATTCAGTGAATATAGAATGCCTATTGTAAATAAAAGGAAATATATTTAAACCTTTACTTCTTAATATCTTTATTGAGTCTGATCCAGAAAATATTGCAACAGAAACTTGTTAGTCAGAAGGAAGGAAGGAAGGAAGGAAGGAAGGAAGGAAGGAAGGAAGGAAGGAAGGAAGGAAGGAAGGAAGGAAGGAAGGAAGGAAGGAGAAAAGTACAGTAGTGGCCAAAATTGTGAACACCTTCTGGGAAAAGTGTATTTTTGAGGCTTGATGGCTAATAGCAATACTTTTTTTTGGAGTTTCAAGATAATCCTATTCCACTGCTGGAATGGCCTGGGAATAGCCCAGACCTTCACCCAATTGGAAATCTATGGATTTTCCGACTAAAGAAACTTGTTAGTCAGAAGGAAGGAAGGAAGGAAGGAAGGAAGGAAGGAAGGAAGGAAGGAAGGAAGGAAGGAAAGAGAAAAGTACAGTAGTGGCCAAAATTGTGGAAATCTTTTGGGAAAAGTGTATTTTGGAGGCTTGATGGCTAATAGCAATACTTTTTTTTGGAGTTTCAAGATAATCCTATTCCACTGCTAGAATGGCCTGGGAATAGCCCAGATCTTCACCCAATTGGAAATCTATGGATTTTCCGACTAAAGAAACTTGTTAGTCAGAAGGAAGGAAGGAAGGAAGGAAGGAAGGAAGGAAGGAAGGAAGGAAGGAAGGAAGGAAGGAAGGAAGGAAGGAAGGAAGGAAGGAAGGAAGGAGAAAAGTACAGTAGTGGCCAAAATTGTGAACACCTTCTGGGAAAAGTGTATTTTTGAGGCTTGATGGCTAATAGCAATACTTTTTTTTGGAGTTTCAAGATAATCCTATTCCACTGCTGGAATGGCCTGGGAATAGCCCAGATCTTCACCCAATTGGAAATCTATGGATTTTCTGACTAAAGAAACTTGTTAGTCAGAAGGAAGGAAGGAAGGAAGGAAGGAAGGAAGGAAGGAAGGAAGGAAGGAAGGAAGGAAGGAAGGAAGGAAGGAAGGAAGGAAGGAAGGAAGGAGAAAAGTACAGTAGTGGCCAAAATTGTGAACACCTTCTGGGAAAAGTGTATTTTTCAGGTTTGATGGCTAATAGCAATACTTTTTTTTGGAGTTTCAAGATAATCCTATTCCACTGCTGGAATGGCCTGGGAATAGCCCAGACCTTCACCCAATTGGAAATCTATGGACTTTCCGACTAAAGAAACTTGTTAGTCAGAAGGAAGGAAGGAAGGAAAGAAGGAAGGAAGGAAGGAAGGAAGGAAGGAAGGAAGGAAGGAAGGAAGGAGAAAAGTACAGTAGTGGCCAAAATTGTGAACACCTTCTGGGAAAAGTGTATTTTTGAGGCTTGATGGCTAATAGCAATACTTTTTTTTGGAGTTTCAAGATAATCCTATTCCACTGCTGGAATGGCCTGGGAATAGCCCAGATCTTCACCCAATTGGAAATCTATGGATTTTCCGACTAAAGAAACTTGTTAGTCAGAAGGAAGGAAGGAAGGAAGGAAGGAAAGAAGGAAGGAAGGAAGGAAGGAAGGAAGGAAGGAAGGAAGGAAGGAAGGAAGGAAGGAAGGAAGGAAGGAAGGAAGGAAGGAGAAAAGTACAGTAGTGGCCAAAATTGTGAACACCTTCTGGGAAAAGTGTATTTTTCAGGTTTGATGGCTAATAGCAATACTTTTTTTTGGAGTTTCAAGATAATCCTATTCCACTGCTGGAATGGCCTGGGAATAGCCCAGACCTTCACCCAATTGGAAATCTATGGACTTTCCGACTAAAGAAACTTGTTAGTCAGAAGGAAGGAAGGAAGGAGAAGGAAGGAAGGAAGGAAGGAAGGAAGGAAGGAAGGAAGGAAGGAAGGAGAAAAGTACAGTAGTGGCCAAAATTGTGAACACCTTCTGGGAAAAGTGTATTTTTGAGGCTTGATGGCTAATAGCAATACTTTTTTTTGGAGTTTCAAGATAATCCTATTCCACTGCTGGAATGGCCTGGGAATAGCCCAGATCTTCACCCAATTGGAAATCTATGGATTTTCCGACTAAAAAAACTTGTTAGTCAGAAGGAAGGAAGGAAGGAAGGAAGGAAGGAAGGAAGGAAAGAAGGAAGGAAGGAAGGAAGAAGGAAGGAAGGAAGGAAGGAAGGAAGGAAGGAAGGAAGGAAGGAAGGAAGGAAGGAAGGAAGGAGAAAAGTACAGTAGTGGCCAAAATTGTGAACACCTTCTGGGAAAAGTGTATTTTTGAGGCTTGATGGCTAATAGCAATACTTTTTTTTGGAGTTTCAAGATAATCCTATTCCACTGCTGGAATGGCCTGGGAATAGCCCAGATCTTCACCCAATTGGAAATCTATGGATTTTCCGACTAAAGAAACTTGTTAGTCAGAAGGAAGGAAGGAAGGAAGGAAGGAAGGAAAGAAGGAAGGAAGGAAGGAAGGAAGGAAGGAAGGAAGGAAGGAAGGAAGGAAGGAAGGAAGGAAGGAAGGAGAAAAGTACAGTAGTGGCCAAAATTGTGAACACCTTCTGGGAAAAGTGTATTTTTCAGGTTTGATGGCTAATAGCAATACTTTTTTTTGGAGTTTCAAGATAATCCTATTCCACTGCTGGAATGGCCTGGCAATAGCCCAGACCTTCACCCAATTGGAAATCTATGGATTTTCCGACTAAAGAAACTTGTTAGTCAGAAGGAAGGAAGGAAGGAAGGAAGGAAAGAAGGAAGGAAGGAAGGAAGGAAGGAAGGAAGGAAGGAAGGAAGGAAGGAAGGAAGGAAGGAAGGAAGGAGAAAAGTACAGTAGTGGCCAAAATTGTGAACACCTTCTGGGAAAAGTGTATTTTTGAGGTTTGATGGCTAATAGCAATACTTTTTTTTTTGGAGTTTCAAGATAATCCTATTCGAAGTGTACAATTTATTGATATCGCTGTACCAGGAGATGCCAGAGTCGAAGAAGGTTAGCCATCATGAGTATAGGGTCTCCTGCTAGAGCAGAGGGCTGGACTAGACGACCTCCAAAGTCCCTTCCAGCTCTACTCTGATTCTTCTGATTCAATCTGTCTGTGTGATTTGCTTTCTTCTGTGGTTGCTTTAGGATTAATGGGATGATTCACGCGCAAAACAAACACGAGGACAGGAAGGCTTGGTGCCCTCTGAAACATGTCCAATCTATGTGAAAAAAATCTATACAATTTGACTTGCTGCCATCGATCGTACCCACCTTATGGTGAGCAGGCCAAAGGGCCACAGTTAAACCCGATATTAGTCGGCTTTCTGACATGGCTTTCTGAGACGCAATGTTTTGTCCTCAGATCACTCAATTAGCAAACCACGAATCGAGATTTAACTTGTCCTCAAATCACCCCCTCTTAGCAGACGGCAGCTCAAGAGGTAATTCGGTCCCGCTTTCCCAAGGAGCACAACAAGCATCAGATTCCTCTTTGTCCATCTTGCGAACAATGTGAAGATGTTCACGATTGTTTCCCTAATTGGAATATTGCAGAAATAATATGATTATTAGTCTTGGGAATCAATGCCACCGTATTCTGGGCGCAAATCAGGGGTGGGTTCTAAATTTTGTTACTACCGGTTCTGTGGGCGTGGCTTATTTTGTGGGCGTGGCTTGATGGTCATGTGACAGTGGGCGTGGCTTGATGGTCATGTGACTTGGCTTGATGGTCATGTGACTGGGTGGGCGTGGCCAACTCAATGTCACTCATGTCAAGGGGTCTTTCGCCTGGCCCCTCCCCTCCCAGCCATTCCTTGTCACACCCAGCCTCAACGTATCTATAGTCCTGTAAAAATGTTGTTCACCATTTTTCAACTTTATTATCTACATACTGTAGATCAGTGGTGGGATTCAAGTAATTTAACAACTGGTTCTCTGCCCTAATGATTTCTTCCAACCACCAGTTTGCCAAACTGCTCAGAAAGTTAACAACCGGTTCTCCCGAACTGGCTGAATCCCACCACTGCTATAGATGCATTTTCATGGAAAGGACCACGGAAAGGAGGAAATGGCTCACATGCTTTGCCCAAGAGTGTGATAGGCAACAGGCTTTTTTTTTTTTTTTTGAAAATGTTTTATTTATTTTTCAACATAAAACATAAAACAACATCTTTTTAAAGCAAGGGTTTGATCCGGTATAAAATAAGCATAACGTCAGCACTTCAAGCTGCGTTTACTCTAGTCCTGACATAAGAAGGAGAAGCGGAAAGGGACGTTTGACTTTTCACCTACTTATTTTCTCTGGAGATAATATCCCCTAGGAGATGGATGGGAGGGGGGAAACTCCCTTGAGCTGAAGCAGTAGATTAGGGGTAGAGTGATTTGGAAGATGGCCAATGAATGCAGAGGAGTGGGGAAAGGAAAAGGAGGGTCTTGGGTCAGGAAGTCAGTGTTAGCTACAATGAAGTCGGGCTTGGAATGCCATGCTCAATAAATGAGAGTTTTCATCAAAGACGTTGTTTGAAATGCAATTTATTTGAGACGACCTCGAAACCTGACATATAAATTCCAAATTTCATCAGTTAACATCTTAAAGGGGAAAAAAAAAGAAAAAAAAGAACAAATCTAAACCCAATTAGAAAACCATATTATAAAGAGCTGTTTAGATTTGAAGTTTTAAGATTTAGGGTGATTACATAATAAAATATTAAATGTTAGAATAAGATGTTAGATTGAATGATAAAAATTAGGTAACAGGCTTTTAAGGGGCTGCCAGAAAGAAGGGGGGGCCCAATGTATTTTCCAAAGCACCAGAAGGCAAAACAAGCAAAAGATGGAAACTGAACAAAGAGAGAAGCCACCTAAAACTAGGGAGAAACTTCCTGACAGTGAGAGCCAATATAGGTGCAGAAATATTTCAGTCATAATTTCACATATAAAATAGCCTTTCCTGTGATACAACCTGCCTATTGTTCAAAACAGTCCTTAGTATGATGGCTGATGTTTGACAGCAAGCCTAAAAGTCAAAGATTACAAAAGTGCTCCTTTCTCTGTATGTATACAAAACATCACATAAAAGGAAGAACATATTAAGATGGACTTATCCAATATCACAGAAAACCACGTTTCGGGCTGGTGTCTGTAGAGCAACGGACACAAAACAGGCCAGGAATGAAGAAGAGGACAATTAGGGAAACAGAAGTCTCTTAGATATTTCCTCAAATTCAGCTGATTAGGTAATGGACGGTCCCTGGAAAAGCCCCGAAGATTTAGATATTCTGCTGCTCCAGATCTTATCGGAGGAAATGTCCTTTGACAGGTACCTTAACAATGCCTCTTTTTTTTGTTTAAACTCTTAAGGGAACAAAGAGTTTGATTTTTATCTGTTGATACCTTCCAGACAATCGTTTATTTCACTTTATTTTATTACTTCTGTTGCCTGCTGTGGATTTTTTTCTCACGGTTTAATGTTTGCCACTAATGACTCGATTTTAGGCGATGTTTTACGATTGATGTATGTCTTTTTATGCAATGCCCCTCACCTTGGGGGTACATCCGAAACAGTGGTGGGTTTTCAAAATTTTTTACTACCGGTTCTGTGGGTGTGGCTTGGTGGGAGTGGCATGGCTTGGTGGGCGTGGCAGGGGAAGGATACTGCAAAATCTCCATTCCCACCCCACTCCGGGGGAAGGATACTGCAAAATCCCCATTTCCTCCCAATTTATTTATTTATTTTTATTTATTTATTTATTGAATTTATACACCGCCCTTCTCCCCAAAGGGACTCAGGGCGGTGAACAGCCAAAAATTAAAATAACATACAATATAAAAGTTAAGGTAACTAAAAATAAATTAAATTAATCGGCCTCCCAATTTAAAACCCCAAGCTATACAATTAAAAAACTAACCCATAAAACCTATTCAGGCCAGGCCGGCTTGCTGAAATAAAAACGTCTTCAGGGCCTTACGGAAAGTGCGGAGATCCGGGATCAGTCGTATTCCGGGAGGTAGCTCGTTCCAGAGGGCGGGTGCTCCCACAGAGAAGGCTCTCCCCCTGGGGGCCGCCAGCCGACATTGCTTGACCGACGGCACCCTGAGGAGGCCCGCTCTGTGAGAGCGTATTGGCCGGTGGGAGGTTATCGGTAGCAGCAGGGGGTCTCGTAAATACCCTGGCCCTAAGCCATGGAGCACTTTAAAGGTGAGAACCAACACCTTGAAGCGCACCCGGAAGACCACCGGGAGCCAGTGCAGCTCGCGCAGGAGAGGCGTTATATGGGAGCGCCATGTCGCTCCCGTAATCACCCGTGCGGCCGCATTCTGGACCAGTTGGAGCCTCCGGGTGCTCCTCAATCAGCTGGGACTCGGGAGGCAGAGAATAGATGGGGGCGGGGCCAGTCAGAATTTTTACTACCGGTTCTCCAAACTACTCAAAATTTCCTCTACTGATTCTCCAGAACTGGTCAGAAGCTGCTGAAACCCACCTCTGATCCGAAACCCACCCAACTGTAGGACGGTTAGACTTCAACTTCCAGAATTCCCTAGTTTGCGCCAGGCTGAAGTCCACCCGTCTTAAAGTTCTCAACCCAGGTTGAGAAACACTGATGATGCCCCATTGATTCACACATGCTTCTGAATCTTGAATAGAATAGAATAACAGAGTTGGAAGGGACCTTGGAGGTCTTCTAGTCCAACCCCCTGCTTAGGCAGGAAACTCTACTCAGCTGGGTTGGTTATTTTTTGTCCTGGGCTGCTGAAATCTCTTTTAAAACTACTAAGAAGGCAGTGTGGCAGTTACTTTAAATTCTCTTTGAGGGTTTATTTACTCTATAACAATGCTGTCAATCTCCATGTCACCAAACTGTTGACTTATGTGTCAACTCTCTTCTTTGTCTTATCTCTCTGCCCAAAGTCTGCAGAATGATATCTCTTTGCAACACATTTGAAAGGGTGGATCGGACTTTTCCTGCAAGGTTCACGAGACAGTGATGTTGGGAGATGCCCTAGATTTCTGAGAAACAAAAGTATTTCAGTCATTAAAAAAAAATACTAGAATGTGCAGAAATGGATAGATTAACACTTAAAATTAAGGAAAAGGAAAGAAACAGAATACTTTTTAACATGGGACTCGTTTTACTTATGGCTAACCAATAGAAGGAGAAGTTAGAAATATGGAAATAGAATAGAATGGAATGGAATGGAATGGAATGGAATGGAATAGAATAGAATAGAATAGAATAGAATAGAATAGAATAGAATAGAATAGAATAGAATAGAATAGAATAGAATAGAATAGAATAGAATAGAATAGAATAGAATTCTTTGTTAGCCAAGTGTGATTGGACACACAAGGAATTTGTCTTTGGTGCATATACTCTCAGTGTACATAAAGAAAAATAAAATACATCCATCAAGAATAATAAGGTACAACACTTAATGATAGTCAAGGTTACTAATAAGCTATCAAATTGTACGAGGAAAGAAGTAAAAAATAATATACATTGAAAGATACAAGCAACATGGTTATAGTCATAAGTGGGAAGAGATAGATACTAGTAAGGAAGAGAAGAATAATACTAATGCAATCTTAGTCAATTATTTGACAGTGTTGTGGGAATTAGTTGTTAAGCAGAGTATAAATATAAATAAATATAAATATAAGAGAAGGATTAATTTTATATGGAAGGTTTATTAAAATGGATAAGCAAATTTATTTATTTATTTATTTATTTATTTATTTATTTATTTATTTATTTATTTATTTATTTATAGTTCGATTTATATGCCGCCCTTCTCCGGAGACTCAGGGCGGCTTACAATGCGTTAAGCAATAGCCTTCATACTTTTGTATATACTTGCTTAGTAGGGCTTTCGGCCCCCCCTAAGCGGTGTTCTTTTTATACAGTCAGTTTATTGCCCCCACAATCCAGGTCCTCATTTTATCTACCTCGAAAGGATGGAAGGCTGAGTCAAGCGTGAGCCTGGTGAGATTTGAACTTGCAGTAATTGCAGGCAGCTGGTGCTATTTAACAGCACTTTAGTCTGCTGCGCCACCGAGGCTCCAAATACTATTATTATGAGAGCAATATTCATGGGATGAATATTATTAAAAATATTATGATTATTATTTCTCAAAATTATTTGTAGGCGGACAACACACTGTTTATTTAGAAACAGGATTTTTTATATTTAATAAAACTTTTTTTAAAAACATAGGGGTGGGAAAGAATTTTTATTTTGGGGGTGTTTTTTAAAAATTGCAAGGAAGATTCAGGCCACGGAGATGTTATTCCTATGTATTATTCTTTGCCCCAACTTTGAAGACCTGCAAAACCAAATTCTTGATACCGTGTTTTCCCGAAAATAAGACCCTGAACCCCGAGATAAGCGCTTGGCCTTATTTTCGAGGAGGTCTTATTATTTTGGGGCTCCTCTTATCTGATTTCCAGCTCTGTCTCCCTAACCCTAACCAGAGGAAATGGCAGGGACCAGCTGCACAGGCATTTAATAATTTTAAACTATTTTAACTGATGTTGTTTTGTGTTTTTAATAGGCTGTACACCGTCCTGAGTCCTTCGGGAGAAGGGCGGTATAGAAATAAAATTATTATTATTATTATTATTATTATTATTATTATTATTATTATTATTATTATTATTATTATTATTATTATTATTAAAATATTTTCAGGGAGGGCTTATTTTCGGGGAGGGCTTATTTTGGGGGGGGGCTTATTTTAGCGCATGCGTTCAAAAGCCCGATTGGACTTATTATCCAGGAGGTCTTATTTTTGGGGAAACAGGGTAGAAAGGAAAGCTATCTCTTAAATCTGATGAGCAGCCTTGTTTCTCCATCCGAGAACCAGTTTTTTTAGTATTTAAAACCCACCGCATAAATATTTAACCAGCAGCTCAGGCTAAAATAAGTCTTGCTTGGTTATTAAGGGCAGAGAGATACCATCCTGTACCAACTGACCACAATTTGCAGGGCAATACTAGTGCCATCTGCACGACATGTAGCAGCTCTCATCCTGGCAGAAGCCTGGAGAGAAAAGGGGGGGGGGAATCAATCAATAGGCCTTAAATAAGTAATCAGAGCAGCTGAAAACATTTCAGTCCTTAGAACTGAAGCGGGATGAATCACCGTAATAATTCTTTAACCGAAAAGGTAAAGAGCAGGGAGCTGTGCCTTTTGAAATAAGTACAGCATATTTTTCCTGAATGATTTAGCACCGATAGATTTGCAATGAAAGGGTTTTTAAAAAAAGAAAGAGCAGAATATTATGCAAAGCAGAGTACGGACGTGGTTGTGTAGGAAGTTAGCACCCACCCCTCTCCTAGGAAAAAGATATTTTAGGAAATAGTAAATGGGTGAACCGGTAGCGGCAGCTGTAGGAGGCTCCGCCTACCAGCCCGGATGTCATCACGTCCCGTTTTTGACCCTCTGCGCATGTGTGGAGGTGGCCCGTGCGCTCACATTTGCGAACCAATAGCGAAGGTAAGTGAATAGCACCCCTGGCCGTAATAGGAATTGCCCAAAGCCTCTTCATTACGTCATCACCCAGCAAGGCTCAACCAAGCTTGGGACTCAAAAAAATACAACCTACAAAGTTACCTCTGCATGGCCCCATGGGAGACTGACAACCAATCAGAACACAAGCTCAAATTCAAATGCCCAGAGAGGGTATAAAACCCAGGCACTCTCGGCATCTCTTCCCTTTTTTTCTACGTCCAAGATCTTCAAGGCGGGATCCTTCCGGTTTAACAACCGGTTTGGTGATCGCACGCTTTGCGCGTGAACAGTTCAACGACAAATCGCCTTCCGCGTTAGTGCTAGGGAATTAAAACAGCTGAGGCGCAGCAATCCGATCTGCCGCGCTAATCAGCTGCGAAGATAAAGGTAAGTAAAGTGCAGGGGCAGCTGATCGTCGGAGCAAACCGGTTCGTTCCCAGCTGATTGTCAGAGCTACCAATTCACCCGAACCGGTAGAATCCCATCCCTGAAGGCATGTGATCCTGTCCACCATTAAAACCAACTTTCCAAGCAGCCACCATGTTTCCAGTGTCTTTCTCCCCACTTGGAACTGAACCCAGATGGACATTTCTTCCAAGAGTTATATGAATCCGCTCTTTTTCCTTGTTTTCAGCCACAGGAGATCTTTCCTAATATAAAGGTTTGGCCGGTAGTTCCATTAAAACCAAATCGCCTTGTAAAATGTTATTGATTTCAGCAGGGCTGGAGGTGAGCTGTGCACCTCTTTGAAACCGGGGAGGAGGGGGTCCCTTGTGGCATTTAAGGGCTCACTCTGCATCCCGAAACGGGTGACACAAAATCCTATTAATTCTAGAATTGGTGGCTAAGACCTGAAGGCAACGTTCAAAATCCCCGAAGAACTCCACTGAATATTGATTGCAACGTGTTTTTGTTCTATAAAACTTACCCAAAGTCCATTCATGCATCCCCAAAATTAAACTTTAGGCATTATTTGCCTAAAATTAAATATCTGTTGGGCTTGGCAGGCGACACTTCATCTTCACTTCAGCTAGATAGATTCAGATTAACAGAGTTGGAAGGGACCTTGTAGGTCATCTAGTCCAGCCCGCAGCCCAAGCAGACCCTACACCATTTCTGACAGGGGCCTCTTTGGAGCATCTGAGGGACATTCTATCTTCCTGATAGCCAGAGTAATGTCTAATGCAGGGGTCCCCAACCTTTCGGAACCCACTAAATTCATAATTTTAAATCCCGCGGACCATTAATACGATCTGCCTAATGACCGGCTGGGTGGGCGTGGCTAGGTGGTCATGTGACTGGGTGGACACAGCCAACTCGCATCGAGGGGTGCCTCACCAGCCTCTACTCGCCCCTCTCCTCCCAGCCACTCCTCGCCTGCCCACCAGGGCTCCTCAGGGCCCCAACAGGAAGCAGTTGTTGGAGCTAAGCAGCCACTGTGAGAAAGAGTTGGCAAAAGAGCTCAGTTCAAATTGGATCTGACCAAGAAGGAGGCTCAGCAGAAGCACCTCACTGAGGACTAGGAGCATAGGCTTTCCAAGCAGAGGGAAGACGTGCGGGAGTGCAAGGCCAGGTACCGGCGCCTGGAGGCTCAGCAGGCTGAGATGGTCAGCCAGTTCCAGGCCATGATGCAGTCCCACTGGAACGAGGCCCTCCGGCTCTTCGCCACCAGCGGCACTTCCCTCAGCCTTCGCCCAAATCCCCACACCAGGAGGCTGAAGCAGACCCCGAGTCAGAATTTCTGCCCCCCTCCGACCCACACAAAAAGACCCCGAAGGGGGAGACTCTCTGCAGCAACACAAACGTTCATTGCATGTATCCATCCCAGGGGCCATAGTTTGAGGACCCCTGATTTAGTGCAATATGAAAAATGCAAATAATTTTTCTGTGGACCACCAAAATTTTCTCGTGGACCACCAGTTGGTGACCGCTGATCTAATGTATCATTCAAGATTGAGGCTTCTTCAATTAACCTTCTACCCATTTTATTTGGGTCGTTTGACTCCCAAATTTAAAAAAAAAATGGCAAGGATGTTTAAAGACAAATCAGCTAAATGTTGGAAGTGTCATCAGATACCTGGAACATACTATCATACGTGGTGGACATGTGTAGAAGCCAAAAAATATTGGTTGGAAAAGATGATTACAGCAGCATATTGACTTCAAGCCTGAAATATTTCTATTGGGGATTCTACCGGAAATTTATAGTAAAGAGAATGTATATTTAATTATCCATGTATTAACTGCAGCTAGAATTGTATTTGCACAAAATTGGTAAAGAGATTCCGACGGACGAGAACGTGATCAGAAAAATATTAGAATGTACAGTCGGCTCAAAAATAGAAATAAGAACAAGAAATGTTTAACTTAATATTGATGAAACTTAAATTAAAGTAACTGAACAACATTAAATAAAGAGAGGTAAATATAAATGAATATAAATGTTTAGATAAGAACAAATGATATTATAATGTGTATATATATATATATATATATATATATATATATATATATATATATATATGTTTTCTGAGGTTTTCGCGGGTGTTTGTATGTAGGTCTTTGGTTAATCGGGTTTTCTCCCGCGTAAAATTGGAGGTGTCTTGGCAACGTTTCGACGAAGTCTCATTCCTCAGACCTCATTGCTCCTAGAAGCACGAAGCCGAGAACACCAGCCTGAAGATGACGAATGAGACTTCGTTGAAACGTTGCCAAGACACCTCCAATTTTACGCGGGAGAAAACTCGAATAACCAAAGACCTACACACACACACACACACACACACACACACATATATATATATATATATATATATATATATATATATATATATATATATATATATATTGCAATAATGCGATTATTCTACTATTGAGTAGTAAATATAAATGATAAAATAGAGAACTACAAAAGCAAAGTACGTAAATTGATACGAAATGCTGTAAAATTACCATTAATGTTATGTAATGTTCAATACGTTATGTTTTAAGATGTTTTGTTTTTATATATGTGATTGTTTTTTGTGTTGTTTTTA
Organism: Pantherophis vulpinus; assembly: GCA_037215915.1. NCBI lineage: Eukaryota > Metazoa > Chordata > Lepidosauria > Squamata > Colubridae > Pantherophis > Pantherophis vulpinus. The sequence goes on along the minus strand of JAXLNS010000017.1, from coordinate 7,059,551 downwards.
AAGACAAACAGTTTAATAAAAATTATTTTTAAAAAAAGAAAGAAAAGAAAAATATTAGAATGTGCAGAAATGAATAGATTAATACTTGCAATCAAAGAGAAGGAACAAACTGAATATTATATGATATGGGATTTATTTTATCGACACTTATACACACAACCACTAAAGTTCTTTCATTTTCCCACCATCAAATTACTGCTTCAAACTTCTCATGAGTATTATTGAAGGATGAACATGCTTCTGTCTTTTTTCTATTGTGCAGTTTGACCATAAATGTTTATATTCCTTTATATCTTGCTCGGTTCCCCTCCATCTAACATTTTATCTGATGTGACACCTAAGGATCAGAAATACAGCTCATAAAAAGTTGTTTGAAGGCTTGGTGAGGGGCCGTCTCTACTTCTGCAGAGTAAAACAGCAAGTCTACTTTAGAAATACCCTCCAATGTCCCATTGATTTTTTTTTTGTGATATCAAATTGCAAATTATACGGAGTCAGCATATTCCGTGGCTTGGCAGAGAGAGGAGGGTGTAGTCATAATATTTATCATGCCATTGGTTCCAAGTGATAAGTTTTCATCTTCTGCATATTCAGAGGTTCCAGGAAGAATAATCATAATAAAAAGCATTGTTTTCCATGTAAAAATGACACGCTCTCTTATATAAATTCTGTATTAAACATTTGTTTTTAAACTCCGTGTTAGTAACAAGTCAATTGGAGTTAGGTAAGTTTCAGTGGTGGGTTTCAAAATTTTTTACTACCGGTTCTGTGGGTGTGGTTTGGTGGGCATGGCATGGCTTGGTGGACGTGGCTTGATGGGCATGGCAGGGGAAGGATACTGTAAAATCTCCATTCCCACCCCACTCCAGGGGAAGGATACTGTAAAATCCCCATTCCCACCCCACTCCAGGGGAAGGATACTGTAAAATCTCCATTCCCACCCCACTCCCAGGGAAGGATACTGCAAAATCCCCATTCCCACCCCACTCCAGGGGAAGGATACTGTAAAATCCCCATTTCCTCCCGATCAGCTGGGACTCGGGAGGCAAAAAGGTTAGCCATCACCGTCCTATACTCTATATAATTTTTAAAAAATCTACTGTTATTTCCCTTTTTATCTATCTTCAGTTCAATTATACCATTTCTCCCATATTATGTAAAAATCCGAATCCATCAGTCCTTTCAGTTCCAATGTCATTTTATCCATCTCGGTGCAATCTAATATCTTTCTAATTATTAAATCTTCGGAGGGTGTGTTTGAACTTCTCCAACATTGCGCAAATTCGTTGTCATATGTTGAATGATATACAGTATGTTGTTGTTCTTTCATATTTCTTTTTCATTATTCCTAGAAGATTCTGGTGTATATTCTATCTGGAAGCCTGTTACTTCCTTTTATTCAACTATGTATTTTCATCCAATATTTTTTTGTTTCGGGGCATAGCCACCACGTGTGAAAGAAGGTACCTTGCTTTTGTCCAGATTTCCAGAGCCATTGCAACTTCGAACGGTCACTATTCTATTCTATTCTATTCCTTATTCTATTCTAGTCCAGTCCTTATTCTATTGTATTGTATTGTATTGTATTGTATTGTATTCTAATGTATTGTATTCTATTCCATTCCAGTCTTATTCTATTCTATTCTATTCTATTCTATTCTATTCTATTCTATTCTATTCTATTCTATTCTATTCTATTCTATTCTATTCTATTCTATTCTATTCTATTCTATTCTATTCTATTCTATTCCATTCCATTCCATTCCATTCTTACTCTGATTCTTATTCTATTCTATTGTATTCTATACACGCCCGTGTTTATGCAAAAAACCGTTGTGTCTCGGGAGTAGTTCCTCACCCTCAGGGTCCTCCGAAGGTGTCGGGGAGCCCCCAGAGACATCCACGCTGGCAGGGAAGGATGGGAAGCCGGACTCCAACCCATCGGGGGGGGGGGGGAGTGAATCCAGCACACTTCCTTCAGAAATGTTTGTAGTTTGAGGTCGACCTCCTTCCCCAAGGCAGGATTTGTCCTCCATCTATGAGGCTCTTGGTTCAAAATACCAGCTCAGGTGTGCCCACACCTTGTCTCGATTGGTTGGCTTTGTGGGGAGGGGCGTCCTTGCAGATGGCTGGAAATTTGGGGGTGGGGGCTGCACTTTTCTCCTGTTTGCCTTGTTTGCCTCCTCTTCAAAGCCCTACCAGGCATTATCTTTTTGGGCACCGGGAAGTAAGACAGGGAATTGTCCTTCTGCAATGCTGGGAAATGTGACGGGAGGCCAGATTTACAGATGAGTTGGAAGGGGGACCTTATGGGTCATCTAGTCCAACCCCCTGCCCGAGCAGCAGACCTTTCCCTACACCATTTCTGACATGTCTCTTCTTCTGGAAAGCTTCCAGACCCTCTCACATGAGTCGTCCTGGTTTTGCAAAATTAAATTTGTTCATTTGCTTTCTTTTGCTTTTTTTTTTAATTTTAATTTTTTTTTTGCTTGGATGATCGCCATTGGTTGTTTTTTTTTTTTTTTTTTTTACAACAATGCACCTTTTGCATGGCATGGTATGGCATTGCACCTCACCTGCTGACCCATTTGCACTGCATTGCACCTCACCTGCTGACCCATTTGCACTGCATTGCACCTCACCTGCTGACCCATTTCCTTGACTTTGCTGCTTCCTCCCCCCTTTTTTTTCCTCCTTTTCCCCCCTCCAACTCCTCTTTCTCCTCTTTTTCTCCTCCCCCGTCTCCCCCCTTTTTTTTCCATTGCACCTTCCTTTTTAAAGGGGGGTGGAGAGGAAAGCCAGTATTTCCAACCCTTACGCACTTTGCGCAGGGGGAAAGCAGGGCGCTCCTTCTTACGCCACCAGCGTAAGGGCTGCTTTTTTTCCCCCTCCTCACAACCCGCAGGTGCCCCCCCCGATTCTGAGGTTTGCGTCTTTTTGCGAAAGAAAAGGGAGGGGTGTGTGGGAAGGACCAGCCCCCCCCCCGCTTCTCCCCGACCCTCCCCGAGGAGTGGGGTGGGTGAGGGAGAGAGAGAGAGAGAACGAGAGAGACAGGGCAACGCCGTTTACGTAGTGCCTCAGAAGGAGGCGCGAAAAGGTAAGCGAGAGAGCGGCGGCGGCTGAGGCGGCAACGCGCTACGCAGGTTGCGTAAGGCGGCACAGGTAGCCGAGCGATACGCCAATGGCGGGGGATAGCTTTGCGCCGAGAGCGTAAAGGCGGCTTCGCTTGCTCAGGTGCGGGGCAAGCGAAAGAAGGAGGCGGGCTTAGCGTTGCCCGGGCAGCCCTGGTCCGGGCCCAGCCTATGAGGGAGCCGGGCGCCGTCACGTGGTCCCGGAGCCCCTGAAAGCTTGCTAGCTTGCTTGCTGCGGCGCTTTGCAAAAAGAGTCGGACGGAGCCGGGACGGGGCCGCCGCCGGCGGTTGGGGGCTGCGTGGAACCGGACGGGGGACCTTTTTTCCCGCGTGGGGAAGCCGGTAAGACAAGGAGGGGTTGCAAAGCGGGGGGAGGAGGGGTCTGGGCGGGGAAGAGTGGGGGGGAGGGTGGGGAGGAAGAGGAGGGAGGCGTGCAAAGATGGAAGGGGGTGGTGCAATGCAATGCAATGCGAGGCGAGCGGGGAAAAGGGTCCCCGGGGGGCGGGTAGGAAGAGGAGGAGGAGGAGGACCGGGGAGATGCAAGGGGGGGAGGAGGAGGAGGAGGAAGAGGAGGAGGAAGGCGCGGATCTTGCAAAAGGCTTCCCAGGCTGCGGTCCTCCACGCACACCCAGCTTGTCTCCCCCCTTCCAGAGTTCCGATTCCCATCATCCCCAGCCAGCACCCCCTCCCTCTCCCTCCCTCTTTGCTTCTCCTCTTCCCCCATCCCTCCCATCAAGCCAGGTTGCAACTGGCTTTTAGTGGGGAAGGGGCATCTGGAGATGCTCCAGGTCGGGGTGGGTGGGTGGGGAAGAAGACTTTGGGGAGAGGGGAACCCCCCCCCAAACCCCCCAGTTGGGCAGAAGAGAGGCTGGACTACCCTGTGGAAATTCCCCCACTGGGGGGGGCATGGGAGAAGATTTGCAAAGGCCAGTTTTTCCCCCAAGCAGGGCATTGGGGGTGGGGGTCTTGGGGGGGGCAAAGGCGCAGCTTGGCAACCTGGGAAGCGGTGTGAAAAGCAGATGGAGAAGAGGAGAAGGGACCTGGATGGGGGGGGGAGTGGGGGAGAAGCAGGAGAGGAAAGCATCCTGCAGGAAGAGTGCAATTGGGGGGAAAAAGGGGTAGGGGCAAAGGGGGGCTTGGAAGGACCCCCGGAAGAGGGAGAGAAAGAAGCTCGGCCTAGGACAAGGGCAGAATTATTGGGGTGAGGGGTGGGCTACCCTCAGAGGGTGCTGGGTTTACCCGTCCCCCTTAAGAGGTGACTTCCAGCAATCTGCTGGGAAAGCAGATTGGAAGTTGGGTTAGGGGGTGCAGTGGGATTGGGGGGGTGGGTGGGCGCGCAGATTGCCCTGGGTTGTCCTTGAGAGAGTCAGGCCTGTGTAGGGGAGCCAGTTCCTGGCTCCGATAAGTAAGGGGGGATTCGCTCTGTGACGGATTCTAGGGTCTCCTGAGATCTGAATTCGTGCCTAGCTGGAGATAAAATTGGAGAATATTTCTGCCCCCCCCCCTTTCTGGATTCTTTCCGAAGTACTTGAAATACAGCTGGGATGGGAAACATCCGAAGTTGCTTTTTGATTTCCGTTTATTGGGTATAAAATGAGGGTCTTCCTTTCAGGTGGCCAACCTTTCTTTCCTTGCCGACAATAGAAGCCGGCTGGTTGGTGTCTTTTCATAGCTGCATTAATCCGGTTGGAGGGGGGTGGGTGGGATGGACTGGGGGGGTGGAGGTGGAGAGTGGAGAAGTCACCCCTGAGTTCTCCGTCAAAAGATTCTGTCAATTACATCTTTTTTTAATCAGGTTTAAGCCCCATCTCAATCTAAGAGAGAGCTTGCTATGACGCACGGAGTCCCTTGGCACGGGACGTTTACGGGTTCCGAATAATATAGTTGCGGGATTGTCTTTTTTGACTCGGGACGGTAACAATAAATATCTCGCGATATTAAGATTTGGATGCGGCGGTGGCGGGGATGAAGGCCGCGTATAAAAAGCCTGGGGCGTCTTGAGGAAAGTTTGCAAGGTTTAATGGGTCACTTGTGGGGTGAGGCGCCCGATTGCGGTGGGTCTGGAGAAGCCCCGCTGAATTTGGGACTTTGGGAATTTGGGACATGCATTTTTCAAGGCAGCCGTTGCAGGATGCTCTTGGCGTGATGTCTCGGAAAACGAGGGTGCAAATTTTCCATGACGCACGATGGCATCATCCTATTCATGGACTTCTCTTGTCCTGACCTTAAAAAAAAATGAAACCTGGGACACACGAAGTGTAGTCCTCGTTTTGTGACTGTTCATTTAGGGACCATTCGAAGTTACGACGACACGGGGGGGAAAAAAAGTGACTTAGAGCCGTTTTTTTCCACACTTAAGGCCGTTGCAGCATCCCCCACATGGTCAGGTGATGAAAATTCAGGCATTTGGTAACTGTTTCACACTTGGTGGCAGCGTCCTGGGATGACGTGATCTCCGTTTTGTAATCCTCACAGTGCTTTTTCAGGAGGCAATTGGACTTTCTTCTTGTTTTTTTTTTTTTTCTTTTGAAGATGTTTCGCTTCTCATCCAAGAAGCTTCTTCAGCTCTGACTGGATGGTGGGGAATGGAAGGATTTATGCTCCTTGCAGACAGCTGGTCCTTTGCACCCTTTTTGAGGGTCGTTGAGGCCACTTGGAGGTTTATTTGTGTCCTCAGGGTCACCTGAGTGGTGCAAATGGTTCCTGTAGTCTGCAGTTTTTTTCCCCTCTGGAAATCCGTTTCTACTCCCACCCCATTCCAAGGATGTTCATCCCAAATTGTATAGCTAAACGTCTGTAGAGATTCTCGGTCGTCTAGGTCAAGGGTCAGCAACCTGCGGCTCCGGAGCTGCATGCGGCTCTTTCGTCCCCCTGCTGTGGTTCCCTGTTGGTTGAACACCACTGGCTGGCCCCGCCCCTCACCCTCCCCTCCCAGTCACTCCTCGCCTGGCCTGAGAAGGTAAGGGTGACGGCGGAAGATGGAGACTCGCTCCATATTCCAGAGTGACGCGAAGCGAAGCACCCCTGTACTTGCTGATTATATATAGTCAGATGCCGCTGATCATTTTATGGTATAACAAACTATTCTAAAAATACAAGTTCCAGGTATATTAGTAAAAAAAGAAGCAGACATACTGCGAACTCCAGAACTTAAGATTTTAAACTTTTAAAAGAATTAATTTTAATTCTTTTAAAATTTTAAAATTTTAAGTTCCGGAGTTCGCAGTATGTCTGCTTCTTTTTTTACATACATACATACATACATACATACATACATACATACATACATACATACATATATATATATAAATAATATATAATATATATAATATATATAATATATATATATAAGAGAGAGAGAGACAGATAGACATACCTGTTTCCTACAGAAAAGAAAGTACTGGGAGCAACAGAAGCTGGGTAGGGCGTGGCTGGGGATGTGTCATGTGACTTGGTGGGAGTGAGTGACATCGAGTTGGCCACGCCTCCAGGGGACCATTTTCGCCCTCCCCAGGATCCTAGAAAGCTTCTGGAGCCTGGGGAGGGCAAAAAAAAACAGGCCTACCGGGGCCATCACGGGCCAAAAGCGGTGGGAGCGCAGGGGGTCATGCGTGCATGGAGCGGGGCGCATTGAATTATGGATGTGGGCACACATGTGCTCAACACGCACTCCCCCCCCCCCCACTTTTGGCACACGACAGCAAAAAGGTTAGCCATCACTGCCATAGAACGAATATATCTGTGGATCCCGGCATGTCAGAGGCCCGTAACGTAGTAAAAAGTCACAAAAATACAAAAAAAAATGACAATCCTTATCCCCACATGCAATCATTCTCCAAAGCACCAGAAGGTAAGACAATAAACGGATGGATGGATGCTAAACAAAGAGAGAAACAACCTGGAATTCAGGAGAAACTTCCTAACAGTGAGGACAATTAACCAGTGGAACTGCTCGCCACCAGAAGTTGTGGGCGCTCCATCACTGCAGGTTTTTAAGAAGAGACTGGAGGGCCACTTGTCTGAGATTGTATAGGTTGTCCTGTTGGAGCACGGGGCTGGACTAGAAGACCTCCAAGGTCCCAGCTCTATTCTATTTCGTTTGCTTAGAGCAGACCAAAGGACGGATGGGTAACTTTTGGCTATGTCCTAGTTGTGGATTGAATAATGTTAATATTTTTAACATTTTAATATTTTTAAGCTGGACAGTTCTGTGAAATTGGCGTAGGTTTTCCAGCTTAACTAAGTCGGGCCCATAAAACTGTCCGGCTAGATATATAATTCATTTTCCTTGTAGTATCAGATGTCAACACTATGCAAATTGCATCAAAGATGTTTTTTAATTTAACCTGGATGGCTTTACCGGCTGCTGCAGAAAAAGGCCGTTTCTAATTTTATTTTTTAAAGCAGATGTACAAATACTTATCTCGCGTCATTATTTGTTTAAAAAAATATTTTATGTAAATTATCTCTTATGTTAAGTACTGGTGTTTTTTTTTTTTTAATGTTTCTTAAGTGTGTTTGAAAAGTAGCTTTCTCTAACAGGAATATTATAACTCGGTGTGAGATGCTTGGAGGTGTTATTTGTCCTGCAGGGAGATGGATGCACTTTGCATATGCTCAGAGGCTCTGATGCAGCGTTCAGTAGGAACGTACTGTATTCCATGGATCTCATTTGCTAAGAATTAAATCCATGAATGTAAGTAATAAAGCAGGACTAGCTGAAAAGAACAAGTGGAAGAACTTCCACTTTTGACGTGGAAGTTATGGCTGTTCTGTAAAATGGACTCATTTCTCATAGAGGGAATAGAAAGCGAATAAATTCTGTTTAATACCTTTTTTTTTTTCTTCTGTTCAATCCTGCCCAGTTCCCAAAGACTGCCTGGGCGAGTCCCTGCCGTTTTCTTAACCAGGTTTTTCAGATATTGGTTTGATATTGCTACTTCCTTGGGGCTGAGAGAGAGCGACTGGCACTCAATAAACTTCGTGCCCAAGGAAGAACTAGAACTCTCAGTCTCCCAGTTTCTAGCCTGGTGCCTTAACCAACTCCAATAAAATCTTGGAATTCCAATCCCATTTCCTCCTACACAAACGTATTTTTGGGACGATAAAAGAAACTCGCTCACCTAAAGAATGTACCATAACCCTCTCTGTGTATAGGATTGTACTTCCGTTTATCTTTCAACTAAATTTACTGCACCGAGATTTAACTTTCCTGATGGTTCAGAACAGGACAGAATAGAATAACAGAGTGGGAGGGGTCTGCAACCTTAAACACTCAAAAAAGATACAGAACCCGTTTCCCACAGAAAAGAAAACACCGGGAGCCACAAAACCCTTCCTGTGCCTAATTCTCGAGCGGCCACAAAACTAGCATACGTAGTTGAATTCAACGTTCTGTTTTCTTCTGAAACTTTTCTTTTCTTGGATTTATCCATGGTTGGCCTACCGGGGGTTGAAAAGCTCAAGAAATCACGTGCCAGCGGGTGTCGCACATTGGTGGTCGTGGTGTATATTTTGAGTGAGAGGGAGCCGCAGCAGAGGGCTGAAAGAGCCGCATGAGGCTCCAGAGCTGCAGGTTGCTGACCCCTGTTCTAGTCCAACCCCCTGCTTAGGCAGGAAAACCACTTCAGACAAAGGGTTATCCAACCTCTTCTTAAAAACGTCCTGTATTGGAGCGTTCACAACTTCTGGAGGCAAGTTGTTCCACTGATTAATTGTTCTGACTGTCAGGAAGTTTCTCCTTAGTTCTAAGTTGCTTCTCTCCTTGATGAGTTTCCACCCGTTGCTTCTTGTCCTGTCCTCAGATATTTTGGAGAATAGGATGACTCCCTCTTCTTTGTGGCAGCCCCTGAGATATTGGAAGATTGCTATCATGTCTCCCCTAGTCCTTCTTTTCATCAAACTAGACATACCCAGTTCCTGCAACCATTCTTCATATGTTTTAGCCTCCAGTCCCCTAATCCTCTTGGTTGCTCTTCTCTGCACTCTTTCTAGAGTCTCCACATCTTTTTTACATCGTGGCGACCAAAACTGGATGCCGTATTCCAAGTGTGGCCTTACCAAGGCATTATAAAGTGGTATTAACACTTCCCGTGATCTTGATTCTATCCCTCTGTTGATGCAGCGTAGAACTGTGTTGGCTTTTTGGGCAGCTGCTGCACACTAGTTCCTAGCTTTCTTCTCTCTGAAATTCAGGGTGGGGTCTCCTCTCAGGAACTTGGGGAAGGGGGTTTTTTTTAGTGAAAGGGATGAGTGGCTAAAAACAGCTTATTGCGAGTCTCGGCGGTGTTTCCTTCTTGCAAAGGCAGAAGGGTTATTCCCAAGGGTGTAAAGGATGAGTTGGTGCATTTTGGTTCTCGGAAAGTTTCTTTGTTGTGTGGATTGCGGTGTGCACCAGGGGAAGTGGGAAGTCAATCCCCTTATTATTATTATTTTTATTATTCATAAACATTTTGAATACAGTGTATCGTCAGGGTGTAAAAGAAAAACAAGGAGAAACCAAGAAGAAATATTAACACATATACTAGTAGCAATAGTGACAATGTAACGGAATAAAGGTAAAGGTAAAAGTTCCCCTCGCACATATGTGCTAGTCGTTCCCGACTCTAGGGGGCGGTGCTCATCTCCGTTTCAAAGCCGAAGAGCCAGCGCTGTCCGAAGACGTCTCCGTGGTCATGTGGCCGGCATGACTCAACGCCGAAGGCGCACGGAACGCTGTTCTCTTCCCACCAAAGGTGGTCCCTATTTTTTTCTACTTGCATTTTTTACGTGCTTTCGAACTGCTAGGTTGGCAGAAGCTGGGACAAGGAACAGGAGCTCACCCCGTTACGCGGCGCTAGGGATTCGAACCGCTGAACTGCCGACCTTTCGATCGACAAGCTCAGCGTGTTAGCCACCGCGTCCCTGTTATGTAACGGAATAGTTTCGGCTAAATTTCTCATTTATAATTCTGTTAATTGTATTGTTGTATTTATAATTATAAATCATCTTTCTGTTTAATTCATAGATAGCAATCATCTTTCTTCATCTAATTTCTACCTCTTGTCTCTAACTGTTCATAGAATCTATTCCCGTGTCAAGTAATATTCGGTGTCTTCTTTGTCTTTCATTTTTAAAGCCTGTCTGTCCATCTCAGCACAATCTTAACATTTTCCGAATTGCATCCTCATCTGATGGGAGTGTTCTAATTTTTCCAATATTTTGCAAATGCAATCCTTGCTCCTGTCAGTACATGCAAAACTAAATATGTAGTCCCTTTATTTTTAAACCTCCGGCATTATACCCAACAGAAATATTTCTGGTTTCAGGTCTAGAGGTCAGTCCCCTTAAAAGGAGGCTGGAAGGTCCCGCAAACAATGCAGGAGGATGGATGTGCAGAGCGTAGAAGGAATAACTCTCCTTTTTTTAAAAAAAAAAGGAATTATGCATCAAAAACCCTCCCAAGAACCTCGTTTTCCATTCTGCGTTATGGAAAAAAACACAGAAAATTATCTGTTTCTCCTTGGGCTATGATGGTTTTCGATAAGCAGTAGAACCTGTCCCTTGTCGTTTTCTTCCCACGGGTTAGCAGGATAAAGGGAAAGTATTTCATAACTCCCGTTGTAACTAGTTTTCCTTGGATATACCTGCCAATCGTTGGCGTGCGCCCCGGATCCTTGAAGGAAAAGAAATCCTTCCCTCTTTTGCTGCAGAATCGCTGGCAGGCTTAAAGGGATACACAGAATTCTTCTCTCCTTTTTTTTTTTTTTTCTTTCCTTTTTGCCTCTCTCAGGGAAGAGGAAGAAAGCATCAATTATTAATTAATGGGATTGATGAATACATTAATTGTATCGTGCAGGCTGTCAACAATTAACTTTTTTTTTTTTTAAATGTCTGGGAGGGGATCTTGGCGTCTGCTGAGTTAACAGGCTCCGGTGCAGGAAAACACCCATCTGCTCTTTCTGTATTTTTGATGAGACAGGAAAGGAAGGAGGATTTGGTCCCTGTGTCTCTGTCTCTCTCTCTGTTTCTCTGTCTTTCTCTCTGTGTCTGTGTCTCTGTCACTCTCTTTCTGTTTCTCTGTCTTTCTCTGTGTTTCTCTCTCTCTCTCTCTCTCTTTCTGTTTCTCTCTCTGTCTCTCTCTCTCTGTTTCTCTCTTTCTGTTTCTCTCTCTGTGTCTCTATGTCTCTCTCTGTTTCTCTCTGTTTTTCTCTCTGCTTCTCTCTTTCTCTTTCTCTGTTTCTCTCTGTCTCTCTGACTCTCTCTTTTTCTGTTTCTCTCTCTCTCTCTCCCTCTCCCTCTTTCTCTCTCTCTTTCTCTTTCTCTCTCTCTCTTTCTCTCTTTCTCTCTTTCTCTCTTTCTCTTTCTCTGTCTCTCTCTGTCTCTCTGTTTCTCTGTTTCTCTCTCTTTCTCTCCCTGTTTCTCTCTTTCTGTCTTTCTCTCTGTTTCTCTCTCTGTCTCTCTCTCTCTGTCCTTCTCTCTGTTTCTCTGTCTCTTTCTGTTTCTCTCTGTCTCTGTTTCTCTGTCTCTGTCTCTCTGTCTGTTTCTCTCTCTTTGTTTCTTTCTCTCTTTCTCTCTCTCTTTCTCTCTGTCTCTCTCTCTCTCTCTCTCTTGACTGACACATGGGCAAATCTTTCAGACATTGGCCAGTGGAAATGCCAGCTCTTGACTCTCTTACCTAGTGGGTTTCCTTGGCCAGGTTTGCATGTTCCTATCGCAACTTGAAATTTGCCCCAAAAATTTGGTAGCGCGATCCATCGATTGGTTTAAGACGATGCTTTTCAAACCGTGCCATGTTAAGATACATGGACTTCAACTCCCAGAATGCCCCAGCCAGCTTTGTTGCCAACTTTGAGAAAGACGTGTTTAAGGCTTTTGAAATAGGTTTGGGTTTTGGGTTTTTTTTTTTTTTTTTGTTTGTTTGTTTGTTTCATGCCACTGAAGGATGGAGCTAAAAGCATCAAGAATTGCTGCCTGCAATTTGGCAGTTCGGATCTCACCAGGCTCAAGGTTGACTCAGCCTTCCATCCTTCTGAGTTGGGTCAAATGAGGACCCAGATTGTTGGGGGCAAGAGGCTGACTCTGTAAACCACTTAGAGAAGGCTGTGAAGCACTATAAAGCGGCATATAAGTCTAAGTGCTTGTTCTATCTATCTATCTATCTATCTATACAGTATCTATATCCATCTATATCTATCTCTCTATCTCTTTATCTCTCTTAAGAGCCATGTTGGCACAGTGGTTAGAATGCAGTATTGCAGGCTAACTCTGCCCACTGCCAGCAGTTCGATCCTGACCGGCTCACGGTTGACTCAGCCTTTCATCCTTCCGAGGTGGGTCAAATGAGGATCCAGATTGTTGGGGGCAAGAATTAGAGCTGCAAAAGCACTATAAAGTGACATATAAGTCTTAAGTGCTCGTTCTATCTATCTATCTATCTATCTATCTATCTATCTATCTATCTATCTATCTATGATTCTTGATGAATGTATATTTTATTTTATGTACACTGAGAGCGTATGCACCAAAGACAAATTCCTTGTGTGTCCAATCACACTTGGCCAATAAAAATTCTATTCTATTCTATTCTATTCTATTCTATTCTATTCTATTCTATTCTATTCTATTCTATTCTATTCTATTCTATTCTATTCTATTCTATTCTATTCTATTCTATTCTATTCTATTCTATTCATCTATCTATCTCCAGTATCTATATCCATCTGTCTATCCATCTATCTATCTATCTACAGTATCTATATCCATATATATCTATCTTTTTATCTCTCTAAGAGCCGTGGTGGCACAGTGGTTAGAATGCAGTATTGCAGGCTAACTCTGCCCACTGCCAGCAGTTCGATCCTGACTGGCTCAAGGTTGACTCAGCCTTCCATCCTTCCGAGGTGGGTCAAATGAGGACCCAGATTGTTGGGGGCCAGAGGCTGACTCTGTAGACTGCTTAGAGAGGGCTGCAAAGCACTGTGAAGCATCTATCTATCTATCTATCTATCTATCTATCTATCTATCTATCTATCTATCTATCTATCTTCCATCTATAGCTATCTAAGAGTCATGGTGGCACAGTGATTATAATGCAGTATTGCAAGCTAACTCTGCCTACTGCCAGCAGTTCGATCCTGACCGGCTCACGGTTGACTCAGCCTTCCATCCTTCCGAGGTGGGTCAAATGAGGACCCAGGTTGTTGGGGGCCAGAGGCTGGCTCTGTAAACTGCTTAGAGAGGGCTGGAAAGCACTGTGAAGCGGTATATAAGTCTTAAGTGCTATTGCTATCAAGAATTGGGGTTTAATGGGAAGGCAAAACCCCAGGATATGTTCGCTGGTTTTGTATAGATGTCTATAAGCCATTGTATATTCTAACAGAGGCAGGGTCAAAATAGCCACGATAGTTGTTATATAAATTTCTACCCTTATTGCATTGCGTGTGTGAGACCTAGAAAAACGGTATTGACTTTTTGGGATGTGCAAACAGACACTGTTGTGTGTTCCTTCCTCCCAATTGCCACTTCACCTTTGCTTTCTTCCTAAAGTTAGGAGATAAAACGGAAAGCTGGCTAAATTGGGGGGGGGACGGACTGAAAACGTTCCTGGCAAAAAATCGAATTTTGCCCTTGCAGAGTTCATTAAAAGCTCACCGCTTTGTTCATCCTTGTTCAAACCCTGTAAATAAGCTAGAACAAAGTTGTTAAACTTTGGCCTTGCAGATAGTTGTTACGGGTTGCTTGTAGACCAATGTTCCTAGCTTAGGAAGTTGTGTGAGTTCAACTAGAGTGGCTTTCCCTAAACCAGGGTTTAAAGTGAACCATGGATTGCTGCAAAGTGTTTTTACACAGACATGGCGCAGCAGACTAAAGTGCTGTTAAGTATCACCAGCTGCCTGCAATTACTGCAAGTTCAAATCTCACCAGGCTCAAGGTTGACTCAGCCTTCCATCCTTCCGAGGTAGGTAAAATGAGGACCCGGATTGCGGGGGCAATAAGCTGACTTTGTATAAAATAGAACACCGTTTAGGGGGGCCCAATAAAGCCCTACTAAGCAGATATATGCAAAAGTATGAAGGCTATTGCTTAACGCATTGTAAGCCGCCCTGAGTCTCCGGAGAAGGGCGGCATATAAATTGAACCAATAAATAAATTAAATACATAAATGGTTTGGTGGGCGTGGCAGGGGAAGGATACTGCAAAATCTCCATTCCCACCCCACTCCAGGGGAAAGGATACTGCAAAATCCCCATTCCTTCCCCACTCCTGGGGGGAAGGATATTGCAAAATTTCCATTCCCACCCCACTCCGGGGCCAGCCAGAGGTGGCGTTTGCCAGTTCTCCGAACTGCTCAAAATTTCCGCTACCGGTTCTCCAGAACCTGCTGGATTTCACCCCTGCTTTATAGAGTAACATCACTGCCTCCTTTTAGTGCCTCCTTTATAGAGTGGTATTAATAGCTTCCTTTTCCGGCAAGAACGGTAAAAATTGGCTCGTGTACTATTGGACCGGTGTATCTTGGCATCTGTGCGGATAGGATCCGAGCTGTCCTATCCGTGTCTAAACAAGAACTGTAGGAGGACATCAAATAATCGACATCTCGATAAGACAAGAGGCAAGAGGTGCGTTTACACCAGCTTAAAATATCAGCGTGTTGCCTGACCTTCACTTGAGCGGATTTTGACAACCGTCGCAAGAAAAATGTCACGAGTAACAGAGATGCCGTTTGTCGTTTCCTTGAAACTTTTCCGTAGCCCCCTCCCTCCCTCCAGCAGCCCCCCCCCCCAAATCCTTGCATGGACCTTTTTCTCTTCTCCAAGGAGAACAAGGGGAGAGTTAGCCAGATGCTCAGGACAATTTTGTTCCTCTCCTCGGCTCCTTTTTCGGCAAGCATCTGTGACGCCGTGTGCCAGATTTGAGAAGAAAAAAAAAAAACACGCAATCCTTTTTATAGCAGCGATTGCTTTAAAAAAGCACCCACACATTTCTCTCTCTTTCCCCCAGCACCTCCCCCAGCCCCAAATCTGCTGCAGAACCAACTGTGCTGGGAAGTGGTGAGAACGGAGAGAAAGAAAAGATGCTGGAAAGAGCCAGCGAGGAAGTCCCTTAGTTATTGTTTTCCAGGGTTGGGCGCAAGTAGATGAGTTGTGCATACCTGGGAAACATTCCCCCCACCTACCCATCCCCACTCTGGCCTTTTTGGATCTTGCAGGGACTTCTGAAAGTCCCATCCCAACTGAGAAGTTTAGAAAATCGATCCTTCATCAGCCACAAACACTGGACATCAACATTGTCCAGCCTAAGAAAAAGCTAAAAGTTCCCCTTGCACATGCGTGCTAGTCGTTCCCGACACTAGGGGGCGGTGCTCATCTAGCCAGCGCTGTCCAAAGACGTCTCCGTGGTCATGTGGCCAGCATGACTCAATGCCAAAGGCACACGGGATGCTGTTCCCTTCCCACCAAAGGTGGTCCCTACTTTTCTACTTGCATTTTTTACGTGCTTTCGAACTGCTAGGTTGGCAGAAGCTGGGACAAGTCACGGGAGCTCACCCCGTTACGCGGCGCTCGGGATTCGAACCGCTGAACTGCTGACCTTTCGATCGACAAGCTCAGTGTCTTAGCCACTGAGCCACCGTGTCCCTATTTGTCCAGCCTAAGTGGCCACAATTTGTGCTCCTTTCTGTTCTCACAGTCCCTTTGTGGTCATATCACAATTATTATTGTGTGTGTGTGCTTGCATCCTGCTTAAAGTGGGACCTTCCCCTCCCACGAATGGCTGGACCACAAATTTTCTCCTGCCGAAAAGCAGAGATAACTGGATTATTCTGTTGCACACGAAACCTTTGCAAAACGTTCAAGCTGGGTTTATCTGGAGGGATTTGTGGGAACGAAGGTGTGGCGGCGTGTAAGATTACCAGGGTTAGTAAATTGCATGCATCGAGCCCATCGTGGCTGATTCACTTAAGCCTTTTTTTTTTAATGTATAGTTTTATCATAAAAAATAAAATACAAAACAGGAAAACGAACAAGCAAAACAAAAGCATACCTAACGATTACAAAAAAGAAAAAAATGGTGTACCAAAAAAGAGAGAGAGAGAGAGAGGAAAAAGTGATCATGTAGGATCCAGCGTGGATGGGTGCTGAAAGAAAAGAAAAAGCAGTAAATTCTCCTTTCCTTTTACAAATCTGTCTGTCTATCTACCTATCTATCTCTCATCTCTCTGTCTATCTCTGTCTGTCTGTCTGTCTATCTATCTATCTATCTATCTATCTATCTATCATCTCATCTATCTATCATTATCATCTCATCTATCTATATCAATCATCTCTCTCTTATTCTCTATATCTATCATATCTATCCCATCTACCATCTCTATCACCCATCTATCATCTATCATTATCATCTATCTATCATCTATCTATCTCATCTATCGTCTCTTATCTATCATTATCATCATCTATCATCTCTATCTATCATCTCTATCATCTATCATCTATCTTTATATCATTCTCTATCATTATCATTCTTTATATCTATCATCTCTCTTATCTCATCTATCTCTATCAATCATCTCATCTATCATCTCTATCATCTCTCTATCATCTCTCTCATCTATCATCTCTCATTCTTTGTATCTATCATCTCTATCATCTCTCATCTCTCATCTCTCTTATCTCTTTCTCATCTATCATCTCTATCATTCTATCATCTTATCTATCTATCTATCTATCTATCTATCTATCTATCTATCTATCTATCTATCTATCTATCTTACCTACCTACCTATCTATCAATCTATCTCTATCATCTACCTACCTACCTACCTATCTAATCTCTTTACACATCTATCTATCTATCTATCTATCTATCTATCTATCTATCTATCTATCTATCTATCTATCTATCTTTATCATTATCTATCATCTATCTATCATCTCCATCCATACACACACACACACACACACACACACGAAGAAAGAAGGAAAAGCAGTCAACAGGTTTAAGCTAAACTTCACACTAATCTTCAAATCCCTCTTATTTATTTTAAACCTGAATTTAAAGTGATGCTTGAACCTAGCTGCGATGGGTAGAGAATTTCAGAAGATTGGACAGACAGGTGTGCTATTAAGCTCTTAAGTGCAGGAGTATCCAACCTTGGCAACTTTTAAGCCTTGTGGACTTCAACTCCCAGAATTCCCCCAGCCAGCTGTGGGGAATTCTGGGAGTTGAAGTCCACAGGGCTTAAAAGTTGCCAGGGTTGGACACCCTTGTACTAGTAATGTTTGATGTGAAATGATTGAACGCAGTCCTTTCAGATTGTCAGCCATAGTTTACGACTTAGCACATCTGCAAGTGAAGAGTTTAACGATGCGTTCAGCAAACCCTAATTAAACCGGTGCTTCAGGTGATTTGGGAACCTAATGGATACGTGGGGAAGGGTTTTAACTTTGCACCAGGGAGTTCCTGGGTTTGTAATGCAGTGTCTTAGCTGTTTGGGTTCATTACTTGCGTTTGTGTATCACTGTGGCCACAAAACTCTGGTCGCCTTAGTTGCTACACATCCAAAGTGCTTCCCGCCCCTACTAAGATCGCGCTGTTGCAACTCCGCGCCTATAGTACATGTCTTCCATTCAAAACTCATCAGAGATTGATCAATGGGGAGTCCTACGTTGCCACGACATCAGTGTTCCAATACTTGAGGGGCTGCAACAGAGAGGAGGGGGGGGGTTCTATTTTCCAAAGCACCCGAAGGCCGGACAAGGAATTTATTTATTTATTTACTTATTTATTTACTTATTTACTTATTTATTTACTGATTGATTGATTGATTGATTGATTGATTGATTGATTGATTGATTGATTCGATTTATATGCCGCCCTTCTCCGGAGACTCAGGGCGGCTTACAATGCATTAAGCAATAGCCTTCATACTTCTGTATATACCTGCTTAGTAGGACTTTCGCGCCCCCCCCCCCCAAGCGGTGTTCTTTTTTATACAAAGTCAGCTTATTGCCCCCACAATCCGGGTCCTCATTTTACCCACCTCGAAAGGATGGAAGGCTGAGTCAGCCTTGAGCCTGGTGAGATTTGAACTTGCAGTAATTGCAGGCAGCTGTTGCTACTTAACAGCACTTTAGTCCGCTGCACCACCAAGGCTCTATATAATAATAATGGATGGAAACTGATCAAGGAGAGATTCAACCTGGAAATAAGGAGAAATTTTCTGACCGAGAGCAATCAACCCATGGAACAGAAGTTGCCTTTGGACATTGTGGGAGCTTCATCCCTGGAAGCTTTCAAGAAGAGACTGGACTGCCATCTATCAGAAGTGGTGTAGGGTCTCCTGCTTGGGCAGGGGGTTGGACTAGATGACCTACAAGGTCCCTTCTAACTATTCTGATTGATTAATTCAACCTAGAAATGAGAAATTTTCTGACAATGAGAGCAATCAACCCATGGAATAGAAGTTGCCTTCGGACGTTGTGGGAGCTTCATCCCTGGAAGCTTTCAAGAAGAGACTGGACTGCCATCTATCAGAAGTGGTGTAGGGTCTCCTGCTTGGGCAGGGGGTTGGACTAGATGACCTACAAGGTCCCTTCTAACTATTCTGATTGATTAATTCAACCTAGAAATGAGAAATTTTCTGACAATGAGAGCAATCAACCCATGGAACAGAAGTTGCCTTCGGACGTTGTGGGAGCTTCATCACTGGAGGCTTTCAAGAAGAGACTGGACTGCCATCTGTCAGAAATGGCGTAGGGCAGGGGTATCAAACTCAAGGCCAGATCTGGCCTGCAGACTGCTTAGATCTGGCTTGTGGGGCCGCCCTGGATGCAGCAAAGGACCAGCCCACGGTGCCTCTGCCAGCAAAAATGGAGCTCAGGAGGGCCGCGTCCATGATGGCCTCCTGCAGCCCTCTGCCAGCGGGGAGCTCTGTTTTTGCTGGCAGAGGGCTGCAGGAGGCCGTTGCGGCCGAAAACTGAGCTCAGGTGGGCTGCATGCGGCCTCCCCGAGCTCCGTTTTTGCTGGCAGAGGGCTGCAGGAGGCTGTCATGGCTGAAAACAGAGCTCAAGTGGGCCGTGTGTCGCCTCTCTGGGCTCCGTTTTTGCTGGCAGAGGGCTGCAGGAGGCCATCGCGGCTGAAAACTGAGCTCAGGTGGGCTGCGTGCGGCCTCCCTGAGCTCTGTTTTTGCTGGCAGAGGGCTGCAGGAGGCTGTCACAACCTAAAATGGATCCTTGATGAGTGACGTCGAGCTGGCCATGTCCATCCTGGCCACACCCATCTCAGCCAAGCCGGTTCAAATACAAACCTGACAAGGCCCTCAATGAAATCGCGTTTGACACTCCTGGTGTAGGGTCTCCTGCTTGGGCGGGGTGGGTGGGTGTTGGACTAGATCAAAGGTCTCCAACCTTGGCAACTTTAAGCCTGGCGGACTTCAACTCCCAGAATTCTGCAGCCAGCTGGCTGCGGAATTCTGGGAGTTGGAAGTCCGCCAGGCTTAAAGTTGCCAAGGTTGGAGACTCCTGGACTAAATGACCTACAAGGTCCCTTCCAGCTCTGTTTTATCTGTTCGTTTTATTTTAATCTTGTCTCTCTCTCCTCCTCTACGTTTCTTTTCTTCATTTGTTCCTCTGCTTTCTCCAGCAACAATATTTTGCTCTTCCCCTTTGGCTGCCTTCCTTTTGAGGTTCACACGCATCCCCGTTCTTGGATCTCCGTCTTGCCATTCCTCTCCACGTCTTTCTCGTGAGGGATCCAAGAACGGGGTGCCATCCAAGTTTCTCTTGCTGGAGAAGGGGGCCTTGGAACGCCCCTCCCTCCCCCAGTCCACGTTTCACTCCTGGACCTCTTTCTTGAAGCACATCCAGGAAAAAAGCACGATGAGAGGCAAGGTTTTGGGGTTTTTTTGCAGTCATCGCTTAATACCTTACGACTTGGAAAAAAGGGACAATGATCACTTTTTAAAAAAAAAAAAGTTTTAAATCAAGTTTGGATTTTGCGTTCCTTATTTTCTTATTCCTTATTTTGCGTTTTTGTTTTTTTAAATTTGATTTATATGCCGCCCTTCTCCGGAGACTCAGGGCGGCTTACAACGCGTTAAGCAATAGCCTTCATACTTTTGTATATTTATACAAAGTCAGCTTCCCTTTCTTTTTTTCTTTCTTTCTTTCCTTCCTTCCTTCCTTCCTTCCTTCCTTCCTTCCTTCTTTTTTTCTCTTTCTTTCTCTTTCTTTTCTTTTTTTTTAAAATTTGATTTATATGCCGCCCTTCTCCGGAGACTCAGGGCGGCTTACAATGCGTTAAGCAATAGCCTTCATACTTTTCTATATTTATACAAAGTCAGCTTATTGCCCCCACAAACTGGGTCCTCAATTTACCCACCTTTGAAAGGATGGAAGGCTGAGTCGACCTTGAGCCTGGGGAGAATTGAACTCGCAGTAATTGCAGGCAGCTGGATGTTAAATGCTGCCTTAAGAGGCATTAGCCTCCTACGCCACTCAAGCGTTCCAAGAGGTTGCAGGAAAAAAATGCTTTTAGAAGCCTCTGACGATCAGGCAACTCAGCTGGGATCGCCAGAGGCTTTTAAAGGCATTTTTTTTTCCCTACAACCTCTTCGGCTGAAGAGGTTGTAGAAAAAATGCTTTTAAAAGCCTCTGACGATCCCAGCTGAGCCGCGTGATCATCAGAGGCCTTTTTTTTTTTACTTTTAAAAGCATTTTTTTTTTTTGGCCGAAGAGGTTGTAGAAAAAAATGCTTTTAAAAGATTTTTTTTTAAAAGCCTCTGATGAGGTGGGCGGGATAAGCGAGCGGCAACCGGGCCGGGGACTGGTTCGGGGGCGTGGTCAGCCAATGTTATTACCGGTTCTCCGAACTACTATAAATCTTTACTACCAGTTCTTGCGAACCGGGAGCAACCCACCACTGGTTGTGACCCAGGCCCAAGTAGGTAGTAATCGACGCAAACAGTTCCAAAACAAACAGGCTTTATTAGAACAGCTGAGAATTAACTCATTCTCAGCGTAGTCCAAATTAAATCAAAACAAACTCTTCATAACACAAATTCTTCAGTCCAATCGCCAACCTTGGTATAATTAGGCAAACTGCCAAAGGCTTCTCTTGGCAAAAGTTCAGGAGCAGAAGACGCCGACAAGAGAGAAGTGCAACAAGACAAGAACAAGTCTATCAACGTTGTTTTCCGACAAAGAGCACAAGAGCCGTTGCTGGTCTTTTAAGCCTTATGGGAGGGGCCAATCATTTCTTGGCCTTACTCCTCAGTCGTCCTCTCTGCTTTAGCTGCTCCTGCCTTCTGGCAGCTCTTCTCGTACGTGCACTAGGAACAGGCTTCTCCTGTTCCTCTGCCTCTCTATTGTCAGCCTCTGGAGGCTCTGGAGTCCGCACCTCACTCCCCGATGGCCCTGGCCCCATCTCTGCCTCCGATGCAGAGCCCTCATCTGGGCCTTCCCCAGCCTCCAGGACTGGCCCCTGTTCTTCCTCAACCTCATCGCTGTCCGACTCCGCTGCCAGCTCCGCAGGCTGCTGGCGAACCACAACAGCAAAGTCTTATCCCAATGCTTTTAAGGAACGTGGTTTTCTTGGGCTTTAATCAATCCAGGATGGTAGAGATGCCTTCATATTATAGGGTAGAATAGAAGAGCGCTGGAAGGGACCTTGGAGATCTTCTAGTCCAGCCCTCTGCTCAAGCAGGAGAACCTGTACCATTGCAGACAAATGACTGTCCAGTCTCTTCTTAAAAACCTCCAGTGATGGAGCGCCCACGATTTCTGGTGGCAAGCTGTTCCACTGGTTAATTGTCCTCACTGTTAGGAAGTTTCTCTTCAATTCCAGGTTGCTTCTCTTTTTTGGTTAGTTTCCATCCATTGTTCCTTGTTTTGCCTTCTGGTGCTTTGTAGAATAAGTTGACCCTCCCCTCAAATACTGGAAGACTGCTATCATGTCTCCCCTAGTCCTTTTTTTCTCTAGACTAGCCCAACCCAAATCCTGCAGCTGTTCTTCATATGTTTTAATCTCCGGGCCTTTGATCATCTTCGTTGCCTTTCTCTGAACTTTTTCCAAAATCTCAACATCTTTTGTTGTAGTGTGATGACCAAAATTGATTGCCGTGTTCCAGGTGTGCTCTTACTAGGGTTTTTATAAAGACGCTGAGCTTGTCGATCGGAAGTTCGGCAGTTCAACGGTTCGAATCCCGAGCGCCGCATAACGGGGGTGAGCTCCCGTGACTCGTCCCAGCTTCTGCCAACCTAGCAGTTCGAATGCATGTTAAAAAAAAAATGCAAGTAGGAAAAATAGGGACCACCTTTGGTGGGAAGGGAACAGCGTTCCATGCGCCTTTGGCGTTGAGTCATGCCGGCCACATGACCACGGAGACGTCTTCGGACAGCGCTGGCTCTTTGGCTTTGAAACGGAGATGAGCTCCGTCCTCGAGTTGGGAACGATTAGCATATATGTGCAAGGGGAACCTTTACCTTTTACCAATAATAAGCTTAACCTAATTGTCAACCAGGAATATCCATCCTTACCTGGTCAGCGTAAACCAACTTCCTGCTGATTTAGGAACAAGAACTTCCACCACAAGTCCAGAAGACCTGCAGATGATCAGTGGAGGTTGTTGACTTACAACTTCTTAGCTTATCCCAAGAATTATTGGGAGGAATGTGGGTGCACGTGCGTTCCATAAATTCATTCTGGCAGCCCTAGCTTGGAAATCTTTTCTTCCCCGAAAATCCAAACGGACTTTTTTCATTCATCTCGCTAGCTTCCTTCCTTCTTTCTCTCAGATGTGGACTTGTTAACAGCTCTTCAATATGTGGGGGAGAAATGATATACAGGCCTCCTGCAAAGTTGTGGTTTTGCCTTGCTGAGTCATAAAAGAAGTCCTGGCAGCTGGTTGACAAAATGCAAATTTGGGGTTGTTTTAATGAGGCAACTTTTAAGTCATCCAAAGGGAGGTTTCCTTGCCAGGCATGGCAAGAGAGGTCGTCCTTTTGCATTGGAGAAATTGCTCTTAAGAAATTGCGTGCTTGCTTAAAAATGGGGTGGGACTGTGGAAAAAAGAAAAAAAAAACTCGTGCCATCTTTTAACTCCTAAATATCTATCTATCTAATCTATCTATCTATCTATCTGTCTATCTAATCTATCTAATCTATCATCTATCTTATCTATATCATCTATTTATCTGTTTATCTAATTTATCATCTATCTATCTTATCTATCATCTATCTATCTAATCTATCTACTCTATCATCTATCTATCTTATCTATCATCTATCTATCTAATCTATCTAATCTATCATCTATCTATCTTATCTATATCATCTATCTATCTAATCTATCTATCTTATCTATCATCTATCTAATCTATCATCTATATCTATCTATCTCATCTATCTATCTTATCTATCATCTATCTATCTTATCTATCTATCTATCTATCTTTTTTTTTCTCCGCTTGAGTTTTCGCTGCCGTGTTTTCATAATGCCGAAAATTAGGGAAAAATTGAGCTGTTCGTTCTTTGTAGTGTAGTGAGGACAGCCAAACCCTTCTCCAAAAATTTTTTCCAGAGTGTTTCTGCCACACTTAACATTGAGTCATTCTTTATTTTTATTTTTTTCAGCTCAGCTATTTCTGATGTTATTATTCCTGGGGTGTGGCATTTGGAGGTAAAAGTTAAATTCAGAACGGACGACTTCTGTCGTCTCCTTTGCACTTCAAATCGGAGCCTTCGGATCTAACAAAAGGGGCACATTAAATTTGGCATTTTTTGAAATTGAAAGAATTTAAGAATAGGCTTTGACCCAGCTGAAGCATTAAGTCTTTTTTTTGTGTGTGTGCAAAGTATTCTCTCTTTTTTTTTTTCTCAATTTGGAGACAGGGCAGAATAAACCACCCTTGTATTTATTTTAAATGTGTTTGCTGGACAATATTGTGGATTAAAACGTAGGAATCTGGATTTTTAACTTTTTATCTCCCGTTGAACTCAAGATTTCTATCCACCACCACTCCCCCTTAAAATAAGGGTGCTTCCTGGCCACTGCATCCATTTTGATGCGGTTTTGTTTCCTGCCTTCCGTTTTCTTCGAAGTTTTTAAAAACGGGTTTCGACGGGATTTTGACGGGAATCATTTTAAAACACTTTGAAAAAGATATGTATCAACTCGTTTGTTAAACATTTCCCAGCTGCCAGCTTTCAAAGCATTGTGTCTCCTCCGCAGGGTTGTCGTCCGTGGTGCCAACAGCATCTCTACAGGCTTTTTAAGTTCTGTAAATCTTGTTGTCATTGTACGGCTGCACGTGTCTTTATATGCAACCGTTGCGTGGCTGCCGTAAATTATGCGGGAATAAGCATTTCCTGCTGCTGTCCGGTGAATTTATAGGTTGTTGCAATCCGACCAGATTGGCCAAACGGTGCTGTTTACTGCTCCTTTCCTCGCTGTTTATTGGCAGCTGCAAATGAGGAGAGTTGAGTTTTTGCTCTGGGCAATTTCTGGCTGCCAAATGGAAAGATCACAGTTGGTTAATTATTGGCGCCGGATGTTACGGGTGTCAGGTGTGGAGGAATCCAGAGCTCTTTCGCCGTCAGTGATGTGCATTGGTGGTGAACAGTGGTTATCTCGGGCCATCCAGTTGGCATTTTTGGAGGGCCCAGGTGATTTTGATTTGGGGAGGAAGGGAGGGAGGAAGGAAGGAAGGAAGGAAGGAAGGAAGGAAGGAAGGAAGGAAGGAAGGAAGGAAAAGGAGGGAGGGAGGAAGGAAGGAAGTAAAAAGTGAGGAAGGAAGGAAGGAAGGAAAAGGAGGAAGGAAGGAAAAGGGAGGAAGGAAAGAAGGGAAAAAGGTTGCGAGGGAAAGAAAAGGAGGGATGGAGGAAGGAAGGAAGGAGAAAGGGAGGGAGGGAGGAAGGAAGAAGGAAGGAAAGGAAAAGGAGAAAAAGGGAGGAAGGAAGGAAAAGGAGGGAGGGAGGAAGGAAGGAAAAAGAGGGAGGAAGGAAGAAAGAAGGAAGGAAAGAAGGAAAAGGAGGGAGGGAGGGAAAGAAGGAGGTTGGGAGGGAAAGAAGGAAGGAAAAGGAGGGAGGGAGGAAGGGAAAGAAGATTGGGAGGGAAAGAAGGAAGGAAGGAAAAAGGGAGGGAGGAAGGGAAAGGAGGGAGGAAGGGAAAGAAAGAGGTTGAGAGGGAAAGAAGGAAGGAAGGAAGGCGAAGACCGAGGGCAGGAGGGAAGGATGGAAGGTCAGAAGTCCTGGATTGCTCATTTCAAATTTAGAGAGGGTTAACAGACCATTTATGAATAGATGAAGAACGGTTGAAGGAAGGAAAAGAAGGGAGGGAGGGAGGAAAAGGAGGGAGAAAGGAAGGAAGGAAAGAATGAAGGTGAAGGGAGGGAAGGTAGGAAGGAAAAGAGAAAGGAAGGAAAGGAAGAAAGAAAAGGAGGGAAGGGAGGAAGGAAGGAAAGAAAAGAGGAAGGAAGGAGAAGAGAAGGAGGGAGGAAGGAAGGGAAAAGAGGTTGGGAGGGAAGGAAGGAAGGAAGAAAGAGGGAGGAAGGGAAAGGAGGTTGGGAGGGAAGGAAGGTAGATGAAGACGGAGAGTGGAAGGGAAGGATGGAAGATCGGAAGTCCTAGATTGCTCATTTCAAATTAAGAGAGGGTTAACAGTCTATTTGTGAACATATGAAGAAGGAAGGAAGGAAGGAAGGAAGGAAGGAAGGAAGGAAGGAAGGAAGGAAGGAAGGAAATAAATAAATTACCCATCTGTGCCCAACGCCTGTGTGTTTCCCAGATCTCTTTTTTTTTATGCATTTGTTCAATTTCTAGAACCTATTTCTAATATTTCTGTGGGGATGGAATTTAAGAAGGCGGGTGGGGGGAGGATGAGGGCCGGGAAGCAAACTTCATCCAGTTCCAGGCATCTTCAAACCTTCCCTGAAGATGTTTTCCAGATAGAGAAGATGGTCTTTTAACGCAATTGATCCCAAGGTTCAAATTTCACTTCCACTTACATTTTTTGTCAGCTTTTCCCTGTTTCTTCCCGTCCTTGAAACGAGGCCACGAATCACACGTCGAAAAACCGAAAAGTGAACCAAACCAGACCCCTTCTAGCTGTCAAATCTGCTCTTCTTTGTCCGTGTTTATGAAGCTCCATTTTAGAGAAATCCATTCCCAAGTCACTTTGCAAGTGATGCGTGGCAATGGCGGGCGTTAGAGAGCTGTAGACTTTGTGTCCTCGTTGTGGTTGTCCTATTTCTGAAGGCCTCCCATCTGGTGAGACGCGATCTATTCGGGGAAGAAGAGCGAACGCATTAGCACAACTGTATTTCAAGGAGATATGGCGTCTCTCTCTCTCTCTCTCTCTCCCCCAGACAGATCAAAAATAAACGTCAAAACGTTTTTTGGGGGGAAGAAGGCTCCAATTCTCCAAAATGGTTCATTACTGTGGAACGCACAAAGTTTTTTTGGGGGGGGGGGAAATCGGGATTTCTTTTTCCGTCATAGAAGGGTGTTCTCCAGCCGGTTCGGACGAATCGGTAGTAGCAGGGATCAGCAACCTGCAGCTCCGGAGGCACATGTGGCTCTTTGGGCTCTCTGCTGTGCCTCCCTGTCAGGTGATCTCACCACTGGCTGGCCCCGCCCTTCGCCCTCCTCTCCCAGTCACTCCTCACCTGGCCTGAGAAGGTAAGGGCGACGGCGGGGGATGGAAAAGCGGCCAGGGCAGTGACAGAGAGAGGGAGAGAGGGGAGGGAGGGAGGGGGGAGAGAGAGATGTCAAAAGGATTTTGTGGTTCCCGGTGTTTTTTAACAACCAGTTCTCTGCCGTAATGACCGGCTGGGTAGGTGTGGCTAGGGAGGGATCATGTGACCGATGGAAGCGAGTGACATCGAGTTGGCCACGCCCACCCAGGTTTTGTGGCTCCCGGTGTTTTCTTTTCTGTGAGAAACGGGTCCAAATGGCTCTATGAGTATTTAAGGTTGGAGACCCCCGGGTAGTAGCGACCTATTTAGCCATGTTTTCTAAGCTGCGTGCATGCATGCTAGCTGCGCGTGTGAGCAAAGCGTATGCAGAAAAGGTGCACGAGCGAAGCGAGCGTGCACGTGAGCTCACATTGTCGGTGCTGGGCGAACCGGTAGATTATCTGAATCCCACTTCTAGTGTTCTCGCTCGTCTGAGAGTAACATTTCCCTTGGATTGATTGGCTGATGCCACCTTGGCATTTAGCGATGATCGCTTGGTTATCAGCGTTAAATCTTTGCTTCGCTTTCTTTTCCTCCCCATTAGCTCAGGATTACATTTCTGCTAACGTTGGGCCATGAATGCACGCTGCGTGGGGGCACGGAGAAAGGCATTTGCGAGTTAACAAAGAAGGCAATATACAAAAATAGATATATTTTCAGAGACCTGGATTGCTCATTTCAAATTAAGACAGTTTTCACGGTTTATGAACAGTTACAGGAATTGGGTATGGCTAATCTAGAGGATTAGTCTAATCTAGATTAATCTGGAGGATTAATCTAGGGGACGCAGTGGCTAAGACGCTGAGCTTGTCGATCGAGAGATCGGCAGTTCAACGGTTCGAATCCCTGGTGCCGCGTAACGGGGTGAGTTCCCGCAACTTGTCCCAGCTTCTGCCAACCTAGCAGTTCGAAAGCATGTAAAAAATGCAAGTAGAAAAATAGGGACCACCTTTGGTGGGAAGGGAACAGCGTTCCGTGCGCCTTTGGCATTGAGTCATGCCGGCCACATGACCACGGAGACGTCTTTGGACAGGGCTGGCTCTTCGGCTTTGGAACGGAGATGAGCACTGACCCCTAGAGTCGGGAATGACTAGCACATATGTGCGAGGGGAACCTTTACCTTTTAATCTAGAAAAAAGAAGGACTAGGGGTGACATGATAGGGGTATATCCAGTATTTGAGGAGCAGCCACAAAGAAGGGAAGAGTTGAGTTGAGTTGTTGAGTTGAGTTGAGTTGGAAGGGGAGGGGGGGTCAACTTATTTTCCAAAGCACCAGAAGGCAGGACAAGAAACAATGATGGAAACATCAAGGAGAGAAGCAATCTGGAATTAAGAAGAAACTTCCTAACAGCGAGGACAATTAACCAGTGGAACACCTTGCCACCAGAAGTTGTGGATGTGGCCATCACTGGGTTTTTTTTAAAGAAAAGAAAAGACTGGCAGCCACCTGTCTGAAATGGTATAGGGTCTCCTGCTTGACCATGGGGTTGGACTAGAAAATCTCCCAAGGTCCTTTTCCAGCTCTATTCTGATTGATTTGAGGCTCTGGTTTCAACTGCCTGCCAGATGTTCTTGACTACTGTGCCCATCATCCCCAGCCAGCACAAGTCATATGTTGCCTGGGATTTCCAGAACTGGTACATTTGTGGAGTTGGGTAACGCTGTTTCTCTCAACCCAAATAACTTCAAATAATAAATAAATAAATTGGACGATGTCGGAGTAGGAAGGACCCCTTAAATTTATTTCTGAGAGCTGTTTTTCTGCTGCTGTGAATCTCAGATGTCCGTTCCCGGAACGGCATTGGGTGGGTGGATGGGAGAGAACGGGGCAAATGACTTCAAAATAGAACCGAGAAGATATTTAAGGGACGATATTTAGTGTACGATTTGTCATCCGATATGTCTCATTTGCAACATAGGACACCAAGAGAGTCACTAACTGACTCCCTTAAGCATCTTCCTATTTTCTTTCGGTTTCTCTGGGTCCCTGGAAAAGAATATGACATTAATTGAAAAAAAAAAACCCAATGTTTTAATTTGAGGGAACAAGGAAATTTCGGGAGGTGTTGGATGACCGACTGGTCTCTGACTTTCGTCTCCTTTGCTTTCCCCAAGTGTGTCTGATTTGCAACTAGCTGATGTTTGAATTACAGTTCCCATCGTTCCCGTCCACTCATGTTATCGACTGATTGAGATTTGCAAAATGTCTGCCGTGAATAAACTACAATTGGGTTTTGGGGACTCACACTTTAAGCCTATGTGATCACAGCTAGATTTAACACCCAAAAAGGAAACCGCAAGATTGTTTTTTTTTTTTAAGGAGAGTGAAAATGATGTCGGATCATCTGGGGTACAAGTTAGTCCTCACTTAGCAACCGTTTGCCATTACGACGGTGATGAAAAAGTAGTTCGACAATCCCGTCTGGTATTTTTTCAACCTTCGCAGTTCTCTACGTCAAAGTAAAGTTGAGGTAAAATCATAAGCATGACAAGTCATGGGAGCTCACCCCGTTACGCGGCACCAGGGATTCAAACTGCTGAACTTTCGATCAACAAGCTCAGCATCTTAGCCACTGAGCCACCGTGTCACTCTCCCATCCTACCTCACCCAATATCTGGGAAATCTCTTTTCTGTCATTCCTTTCCCTTACCACCAGATGGGAGGATTGGTTCCCGAGGCCAGTGTCCCATTCAATAATTCCCTTTTATTTGCAGGACGGTCTCATCAGATTTAGCTGGTGCTTTCTTCCTTTGGAAATAGCTCCTCTGTCCAAGGTTCAGTCAGGCTCTTAACGCAGTTCTCTCCGCTTCTCCGGACAGGATGTTCATTCCAGCTCTTGGCTCTGCCTTGTTGGACGCTGTTTTTAAGTTGTTCTCGGTAATATTTTGTTTCTGGAAGTGTGAATTTCTAGCTTAAAATAGAACCGAGGAAACAGCCGCCACAGCAGGCGGTACTGTCAAAGGCTCACCCATTTCTTTGAATCTGGAGCGATTTCGGATTCTGTGAACATTTGCCGTTAGCCATTATCTTCCCAGGTGCATCCTTTGCCTTTGGCCAAAAAGTTACCTTATTTCGTTTTTCCTTCCCCGTATGTGACGTTCACAGATTACAGATTAACAGAGTTGGACGGGATGAGTCCAAACCCTCTCTCCCCCTGCTAAAACAGGAGATCTTACATCAGTGATGGCTAACCTTTTTGCGATCACGTGCCAAAAGTGAGGGGAGCACGGGGAGTCGCGTGCACACATGCTCACACCCATAATTCAATGCGGGGGCCCCCCCGTGCATGCGCACACGACCTCCCTGGGCTCCCCCTGCTTTTGGCACGGTGGGCCTGGTAGGCCCATTTTTTTGCCCTCCCCAGGCTCCAGAAGCTTTCTTTGAGCCTGGGGAGGGCAAAAACAGCCTTCCCCACTCCCCTGGAGGCCCTCCAGAGGCTGGAAATGGCCCATGTGCCGACTTCCAGTGAGCCCGGAAGGCCAATTTTTTGCCCTCCCCAGGCTCCAGAGGCTTTCTTTGAGCCTGGGGAGGGCAAAAACAGCCTTCCCCACCCCCCGGAGGCCCTCCAGAGGCTGGAAATGGCCCATTTGTCAACTTCCAGTGGGCCGGGAAGGCCCGTTTTTCGCTCTTCCGAGGCTCCAGAGCCTTTGTAGGAGCCTGGGGAGGGCGAAAACAGCCTTCCCCACCCCCACGGAGGCCCTCTGGAGGCCGGAAACAGCCCACTTGCCAACTTCCGCTGGGCCCGGAAGGCCCAAAAATCAGCTGCCGGAGCTGCGCTTGCGTGCCCACTGATACGGCTCTGTGTGCCATAGGTTCGCCATCACGGCCCTATACCATTTCTGCTCGATGGCAGTCCAGTCTCTTCTTGAAAGCTTCCAGGGACGAAGCTCCCATAACTTCCGAAGGCAACTTCTGCTCCATGGGTTGATTGTTCTCAATTGTCGTAAAATGTCTCCTTATTTCCAGGTTGAATCTGTCCTTGATTTATGGCCGTGGAAATAACGTCAAAGAAAGAATGACGGATAATATTGATCGCGTTGAGTTATCCCACATGGATTGTCTGACAGCAAGTTGTCCCGTGGTGAATTGGCCACGGCAAGATAGCCACACTGGGTTGGCCATGGCCACGACAAGTTAGCCACGGCGAATTGTCCCATTCTGGCTCGGTGGTTTCCTTGCAGATGTTTCATGCTGAGGATTTTACCTAATTTGGTAATTGTTCTGTCCAATGGTTGTCCCCTCTCTTCTTAAAAACCTCCAGTGTTGGAGCACCCACAATTTCTTGTGGCAAGCAGTTCCACTGATTTATTGTCCTCACTGTTAGGAAGTTTCTCCTTAATTCTAGATTGCTTCTCTCCTTGATTAGTTTCCATCCGTTGCTTCTTGTCCTGCCTTCTGGTGCTTTGGAGAATAGCTTGACCCCCCTCCTCTCTGTGGCAGCCCCTCAAATATTGGAAGGCTACTATCTACTGCTGTTAGATATTTATTCTGGGATGGAGGCTTGTCCTTAAGGTTTTCCCCCAGGAGACCTTTGGAGGCCTGGCTAGAATTTGACCGCCTCTCTTGGTGCAAAGTTTCTCTTTTGAGTTTCCAGAGGGAACAAAAAGACAGCCCGGATTGGACGCATCTCCCTGGTCCTCGGGTTTGCTGAGAAAAATCTGCCAGCTATGTTGGGGCAGGAGATGGGCAAAGAAAGGTATCTGGTGTTCATTTCCACAAATAGATGTCCTCGTTTTTTATTTTTTTAAATAAACATTTTCTGCAAGCAGCCACAGAAAACCCTCTCTCCCTTGTTATCTCCTCCCTTCATTTGGGGATGTTAAAAAAAGAAAAAGAAAAAAGAAAAAAAAACCCAAAAAACCAACCTTGAGCTCTCTCTTCCCCCCCACCCCCAGTTTCCAAAGGCGTTTTCTGCATCTCAAAAAGCTGCAAGCCTTTCGCAGATCTTTCGCGCCCCCCCCCCCCCCGCCAAAAGCCGGCAGATATATTGGAGGAAAAGCATTGCAAATGAATATTTGCAATGCCCACCTGACCGTACTTCCCCCCCTCTGCAACCCCTCGCTCCCCCCAAAAAAATCTCCCTCAGCAAACCTAGTTTGGTTCCTCAAGAATGGTCCCACTGGAATTATTTCTGAGTATGCAAGCATCTTGCAGAAGGCAACTATTTTTAGCTCTGCAGTGCAGAGTTTTAACACAAACCTATTGTGTTGTTGTAGGCTTAACAGATGTGTTTTATTCGGCTTCTGGAAAGGGGCCACAGAATAGGCCAGAGGGGAGCCAGTAGCCATGACATCATTTGGCATAGAAGTATATTATTATAATATATTATATTATTATTATTATTGTTATTACAGTCGGCCCTGCAGTCGACCAGATGTTCAGGCCGTGCGTTGCATTTTTGTCCCACCTATTTGATCCTGCAACAGACAGATGTTGCGGTCGGATGGCATTTAGAGATCCCGTCGCAGAATGTAAGCTGCTCCAAGTATGGGCAGCCCTCGGCTTACAACGCAATCGAGCTCAAAATTTCTGTCGTTTAGATGGAGTTTTGCCTCATTTTTACAGCCTCTCTTGCAACATTTTGTGAAGTCAGCCGCTGCGGCTGTGAAATGAGTCACCCGGTTGTTAAGCGAATCTTGGCTTTCCCCCTTGATTTTGCTTGTCAGAAGGTCACAAAAGGGAATCATGTAGTCCAGTAGTGGGATTCAAATAATTTAACAACCGGTTCTCTGCCCTAATGACTGGCTTGGTGGGCGTGGCCATGGTGGGCGTAGCCAGGGGTGTGACAGGCAGCACTTGGCCTCCTGCACCCCCCTGGGAGCAAAAGCGGGCCATGGGGGTGCACCGTACCCCTCGCGCCCCGTTTTGGGCCTAGTAGGCCTCCCTGCAGCCTCCTGGGAGCAAAAGCGGGTCGCAGGTGGACTCTGGGAAGGGGCGTGGCCAGCCAGCAATTTAACCCGAACCGGCTGAATCCCACCACCGCATGTGACACTGTGACTGTCATAAATTTGAGTCATTTGCCAAGCATCATGTGATCATGGGATGCTGCAATGGTCGTTAAGGGTTGAAAAACGATCATATAAAAGTCTGTTGCAACTTTGAACGGTCGCTAAATGAGCTTTGTAAGAGGAGGACTACCTATAAGCTGCCTCGTGCCACTGACCGATGGGGATTAATGCAGTGGTGAAATCCAATTTTTTTTATTACCGGTTCTATGGGCATGGCTTGGTGGGTGTGGTGTGGCTTGGGCGTGGCAGGGGAAAGATACTACAAAATCCCCATTCCCTCCCCACTCCTGGGGGAAGGATATTGCAAAGTCTCCATTCCCACCCCACTCTGGGGCCAACCAGAGGTGATATTTGGCGGTTTTCCGAACTACTCAAAATTTCCGCTACCAGTTCTCCGAACTACTCAAAATTTCCGCTACTGGTGTACTGTCCCATGATCTATCCATATTTGTAAAATATGCTCCCTTTCTTTGTCTATTTTAATTTGGTCTCTGACCGCAATAAAAGCTTACTTACTTACTTCCGCTACTGGTTCTCCAGAACCTGCTGGATTTCACCCCTGGATTAATCCCAGTGGTGTCCCCCAGATGTTTTTGGAGTTGCACCCAAGGTGCCAATGGCTATTGATGGTTATCTTTGTTTTCTTTTGCCATAGTCATTTTACATTCCATCTGCAGCTCTTCATAATCTTTTGGGATTATTTTTAATCATAATGGCTCATCCTGCCGTTCGGGGCATTCGTTTGATACTCCTAGCACCCTTCCCATCATTATGAGCAACTGCCCTTTTCATCCTACGCATAGATGGAGAGGTGGAGACGGGAAAATGTTGGAAAACTGGATGTCAGTTTGGAATCCCTGTTTGGTGCGGTGGAGGGATGCCAGGTTCACACGGAAAGGGAATTTTTTTTTTCCATGACAAAACTCTTTTTAACATTGGCTTCTGGGCGGAGGGAAACTCCTAAAATGCGATGCATGGATTCAGCGTCTTGTCATCGTGCAACCTGTTTTGATAGAGGTTTTGGCACCTGCAGATTGTGGGGTGGAAATGAAATGCTTCGCAAGAAAGACCCCTAGCCGGTTTTTCCTCTTCGTTGTAAGTGAATCCTTAGGTTACAGAGGTGGAAGGTGGGGCTCTGATCTCCCCACCCAGCCGTCATTTATTCACTTACTTTTATGAAGACCAGCAAGTCCCAATTTTTTCCACCGGATTGCTCGTTTCAAATGAAGAGAGTGTTAATGGTGTACGAGCAGCTACAGGAATTGGGTATGGCTAATGTCTTGAGCTGAGACTGTTGAGACTCTAGAAAGAGTGCAGAGAAGAGCAACCAAGAGGATTAGGGGACTGGAGGCTCAAACATACGATGAACAGTTGCAGGAATTGAGTGTGTCTAGTTTGATGAAGAGAAGGACGAGGGGAGACATGATAGCAGTCTTCCAATATCTCAGGGGCTGCCCCAAAGAAGAGGGAGTCAAGCTATTCTCCAAAGCACCTGAGGGCAGGACAAGAAGCAATGGGTGGAAACTAATCGAGATGGCCTTCTGCCACTGATAGCCTCCCACCGGCCAATATGCTCCCACAGAGAGGGACTCCTCAGGGTGCCGTCGGTCAAACAATGTTGACTGGCGACCCCCAGGGGGGAGAGCCTTCTCTGTGGGGGCACCTGCCCTCTGGAATGAATTGCCCCCGGAGATACGTATGATCTCTGTACGTACCTACGTACCTTTCGCCGTGCCCTTAAGACTTTACAGGGTGGGCTGGCTTAAATAATGAATTTTAATGGGTGTTTTAGTTTTTTAATATAGGGCCAAATTATTTTAATATGTTTTAAATTGTTTTTAAACTTTATGGATATACGTGTTTTATTGTGGCTGTGCACCGCCCTGAGTCCCTCGGGAGAAGGGCAGTATAAAAATAAATAAATAAATAAATAAATAATCAAGGAGAGAAGCAACCTGGAACTAAGGAGAAATTTCCTGACAGTGAGAACAATTAATCAGTGGAACAGAAGTTGCCTCCAGAAGTTGCAAATGCTTCAACACTGGCTATCCCTGTGATGGCGAACACGTAGCCATATCAGTGGGCATGTGAACTCCTCTCCGGAGCGCATGCACGTACCGGCCAGCTGATTTCCGGGCCTTCTGGGCCCACCAGAAGTAGGGAAACAGGCTGTTTCCCTACTTGGTTGGCAGAAGCTGGGGCAAATCACAGGAGCTCACCCCATTACGCGGCGCTAGGGATTCGAACCGCTGGACCGCCGACCTTTTGATCGACAAGCTCAGCGTCTTAGCCATGGAGCCACCGCGTCCCTCTTCATCAGACTAGACATACCCAGTTCCTGCGAGATGCTCTAGCTCCCTTAAAGAAGTCGGTGCCTTTCCCGTTTCTCTGCTTTTCCAAAAGAGTTCAGTGGCCTCTCCTTGGCTCCGATGACTAGTTTAAAGATTAATGACACTCCACTTAAATAGCGGGCCAGTTTATTGTTTCTGTGCCCCTCTGGTTTTATATTGCCATTTCAAGAAGGGATGCAAATGTTAAGAAGCCAAGCAAGTTCCTAATCGCAGCTGGCGTCAGATGCCAGGGCTTTAATAGAGGGCTCGGAAAATGCCCGTTTTGCTTGCCAACCGATTCCCCCCTGATACTTCCAAGGAAAAGCTGCTGGAACCTCCCTAAGGCAGGGTAACAAGTCAAAAAACGGCCCGCTGGATTTAATTTATCTTCCCCCGTGCTCTTTTGTTAAATATTTTAGTGCATCCGGCTAGCCAGAGATCGGTCTTTGCTTGAAAATGCACTTAAGAGAGCTTCTTATGCAGAATATGTCCATGCCATCAGCAATAATTCCCCCTCCCCACTTTCCCCCCCCCCGCTTCATTTCCAGAACAAGTTTGTTTAGAGGCACGCGGTAGCCAAAATGATGTTTGTCGAAAGCAAACTCTTTCTATAACTACTTTGCGCTCATCGATTACCGTCTCTAATAGCGTGCTGGAGGTTGGATTTATTCTTTCAAGCGTTTACGTATTGTCTCGTAACAAAGCCTTTTGGCATCGGGGGCAATTCCCCGTTTTTTTTAAAAAAAATGTGGTTTCATTAAAACTTTGCGCGTTGCAATAACCCGCCAATAAACCCATGTTTAGGGTTCACTGTGTTTTTTTCTGCGGCAAATCCACAAATAGGAGATTTAGATCAAGGATTTTTCTATCTTGGCAGCTTAGAATATAGAATAACAAAGTTCGAAGGGACCTTGGAGGTCTTCTAGTCCAACCCCCTGCTTAGGCAGGAAACCCTACACCACTTCAAACAAATGTTTATCCAACATCATCTTAAAAAATTCCAGTGTTGGAGCATTCACAACTTCTGGAGGCAAGTTGTTCCACAGATTAATTGTTCTAATTGTTAGGAAATTTCTCCTTACTTCTAAGTTGCTTCTCTCCTTGATGAGTTTCCACCCATTGCTTCTTGTCCTGACTTCAGGTGCTTTGGAGAATAGCTTGACTGCCTCTTCTTTGTGGCAGCCCCTGAGATATTGGAACACTGCTATCATGTCTCCCCTGGTCCTTTTTTTCATTAAATTAGACATACCCAGTTCCTGTATTCATTCTTCATATGTTTTAGCCTCCAGTCCCCTAATCCTCTTTGTGGCTCTTCTCTGCACTCTTTCTAGAGTCTCAACAGTCTCATCTTAGGACTTCAACTCCCAGAATTCCCCTGCCACAGGTTGACGTCCACCTGTCTTAAAGTGTCCAAGATTGAGAAAACACCGATTTAGATACTCAAAACTCAGCTGTGGGAATATATTTCAGATAGCTTGTGTGTCCCAAATTCTCCTTTACCGGTTTGAAAAAAATCTTCCGTTTCACCGTCATCCCTAATGCTTCTACCCCTTTCCCAGGTGAGCGGATACTGCTGGATTCTCCCAGAAATATCTTAAACATTTGGTGAAGTATTGCTCAATTGGCTGCGGAGTCCATTTTTTCCTGAATTCAGGAATAAGGCAATCTTTGTTAATAGACCAGCTGAATTGTATTAACGTGGCCAGTTTGAGGATTAAATGTTGAGGTAGGGTTTGTTCTTCGGATTGTTCTCCTTCTATTTGTGCGCAGCTTTTGTTCAATTCCCCCCGGGTTGATTCAGGCCTCGTCCCAAGAGCACCCAAAAATAATAAAATAAATTATCGCCAGCGTTCAGTGCCAGCATGCTCATTGGAGCGACAATGACCCAGATACGGTTTCCCCACTGTGACGGATGCTGCTGGAGAGAACTTTGAACGGAGGCCAGAAATTAAAATAACGGTGCAGAAGGAACCGGGGTGGGCTTCGTCGTTTGTCATTGGTGTGCGCGGACCGTAAGAAACGCTCCCTGAAGACGGCAGAAAGAGAGCATCTGTTTAAACGAGGCAGGGAGGAAAACCAGCATCTTGGTTTGAAGGGGATGTGGGCGGAAGGAAGTGATCTTCAAATGTAGAGAGGTCACGTATTGGGCTCAGCAGGTTGCAAGGGTTGCAGTAGAAAAGCCATCTGTCCAGCAAGCCCAAATTTGGGAACATCTGGCAGAAGACCAGATCCATCTCAGTTCTTCTCCATTGCGTCACTTCATGGAATTCAGCACCTGCACGGAAAGAGACAGTCGGGTTGCTTCAGATGTTGTACCCACCAGAACGTTAAGGTTGCCTGAAACGAGCTGCCTCAAGGGCCACCACGGGGTGAAATCTCCATTTCCTCCAAAAGAGATGTCCGCCTTCTTCCTCTTTGTCTCAGTTGGCTTCCTCCGTTGTGATCAGGGTCTCCAGCTTTGGAGAGCTGGTGGACATATTTGGAGGAGCTTCAAATATTCGGTTGATGTTCTTCACAAAAAAAGGGGCAGGGGTGGCCAACTGATCTGAAGGTGCCCTGTCTTCTCTTGTCATCTCAAACTTTCTCTTGTGGTTGTTCTTCTGCAAAGCAGGATAGCGGTCCCACAGGTGCCTTTCAAAAGGCACCAAGGAAGTCCAGTTGCCTTTTGAAAAGCACCTGTCAGGGTTCCGATGGATGCCCTAATTAATTCATGAGCCTCGAGCCAAGTTTCAAAAGAAATCCAGTTATTTATTAGGAGCAACATGTCGGCACATACCCAAGTGGAGTCAGCTCTGCCCCACGTAATTTATGTCCCAACTATGGCCCTGTTTCCCCCCCCTCCTCCCAGGGTGTGTCATAAATCACATTCTCCAATGGAGCACTTTCGAGGGCTGTAGAGAACACACCTCTCCGGTTGGCTCTGGTAATCTAGGCTTTGGCCTTGAGAAAGGTATGCGTGGAATGTGCTTCTGGTTGCTGCCGTGTTGCTCCATCAGTTTCCCCCCCTCCTGCCAATGGCAACTCAAGAACAGGCCAGGAATGCTTTACGAGTTGACAGCACCTTTGGGACAACCATGACTTGGATGATTGAGAAGCTCCATAAATGGACAGGGTAGATGTTTTTCCCCACCCATGATTCTTTGTTGTTTTTTGGAGAGGAAATATATAGAAGGACAGATCTACTTTTGGACGTAAGATTGAGGTTGGAGCTGACAGCTTGCAGTATTCCAGCATTCTGTTTATTTTTACTTAAGAAATTCATGTTTCAGGGAGTTGACAAGAGGCTAAAAGAAGTATCTGTGGACTCCATCTTTGAACGCAAGACTTGCTTAGAAACAGAGAGTCAGAGAATGACTCAGAAGCCCAGGTTGGGCACACCTCAACCCCAAAGGTGTAGTCGGTGGATCCAAAATTGCTGAAAGGGAGACGGCGTGCTTCCTTGGAATTTCTAAAGCTACGCCCACAGTTGGTTTCCCAGTTGTTTATAACGACGTTTGGGTTGTATTGCGACACTGCTGTGGGTTGGCCAAGTTCCTTGATGGGCTACTCTGCAAAGGAAGGGATCGAATGATGCAACGGTGAGGAGCAGAGTTATTATGAAGTGAGGTCACTGGAAGACAAGGAGTTGCCCGAGTCTGTCTCAGCATAACTGGTGGAGACGGTTGGACGGCTCGTCTTTTCCAAGGCAGACCGTGGATATATTTAACCCAGGAGTGTCAGGCTGAGCTTTCCTTGGGCCTCTGCTGCCCAGCCTTGAAGCAGGCTTTGAACCGGTTACTAAGAACGCCGTGTCAACCCTGAAGCTGGCCTGGCCGAAGCCATCTTGGAGCGTCGGTGTTGCCACACTGGAGCTGAGGGATAGGGAGGGAGGGATTAGAGATAGCTACGGTTGTGTAGTCAAAACAAAATACTTCCTCTTGGGAATCAAGGACGTTGTTACACCTGGCTGGAGAAAGCTGGAGTGATGTCACCAGACCAGTGAACTCTGCCTTGATTGGGCCATGTGACTGATTGGGATTGAGAGAAAAAAAAAAAACTTCCACTTTTAATGAGGTGAAAACTGAGGGACGTTTCAGAGTCGGTTTTCACCCGATCTGCGCCAATATGATATTT
Source organism: Pantherophis vulpinus (assembly GCA_037215915.1). Classification (NCBI taxonomy): domain Eukaryota; kingdom Metazoa; phylum Chordata; class Lepidosauria; order Squamata; family Colubridae; genus Pantherophis; species Pantherophis vulpinus. Next base: position 7,020,254 of record JAXLNS010000017.1, on the reverse strand, counting down.
CCAATAAAGCTATTCTTCGAGGAATAATCCACCTGCCTCGGGAGTTTGTGCTTGCAATGGATGTATTACTTGGGATCCTGACACGCCGATCTGCAGGTATTGCAGCAATTAAAAAGAGAGCCAGGAATTACAACGAGGAGGAACTACGCACACCGAGTGGTTAATTGTTGCAAAGAGCAGGGACCAGACCCACGAGACGGGCCAAAGTCCAGCCAGAGGAAATAGGAGAGAAGCAAAACAACAATTGCCAGGCCGGGAGGGAGAAAAGCAGAGTTCAAGACTGGCCCTGATGCGGTGAAAAACGGTGAAAGATGTCGGCCAGTTTTGAGACTGCTGTCTCTGGAGCTTCTCTTTAGCCAGAAGGCTACTCTCAAGTGGCCTGACTTCATTGTGGACTAGACGAAGAATTTGTCGTGAGAATGGGAAAAAAAAAACTTTCTTCGGGCAGCTCTGAATCAAAGGTGTTTGCTCAAATAGGTTGAGAAGCAGAGTCCTAAAACTCCTTCTGTACTTGCCTTCTTTTCCGTTGAAAAAAAAAAAGGCCGGTTGAGCAGGCTTGGAGTAGTCAGACAGGTCCACCTTGCTGGCAAAGCCAAGCCGCAGCTTCAAAGCTTTTGATCTCTGAAATAAATCGGAAGGACGTACTTGTCGTGAGGTAGAGGCTGCCCTGGGTGAAGAAGAGGCCGCTCGGTGCCTGGAGCATCCAGAACCTTCAACGGAGGTATGGATTGAACTCGAGAAGGTCAACAGCTGGGGGCTTTCCTACTGTGAAATCGCGTAAAAAGGCCACCGTGCGTGGTTGCTACCCTTTGGTAGAAAGCTTCTAAGGCTGCTTTTTGTATGTATGTTTATTCTTTTAATTTGTCAGATGTTTATTTTATTTATTTTATTTTATTTTATTTCCAATTTATATACCGCCCTTCTCCCTGAGGACTCAGGGCGGTGTACAGCCAGAATTAAGAACATGAAATACAAATATTAAAAAACAATTAATATATATATAAATTTGGCCCCAAAATTAAAAATCACAAACCAATTAAAACATTTAAAAATTTGTTCTTAAGCCAGCCCGGCTTGCTGAAAAAATGTTGTTTGTAGGGAGGGAGGAGGGATGGATGGATGGATGGATGGATGGATGGATAGATCAGTGGTCCCCAACCCCCGGTCCGCGGACCGGTGCCGGGCCGTGGAGTACCTGGCACCGGGCCGCGCAGCGGCCGGGGGACAGGAACGCTGCAGCGCAAAGGCTCTTGGGCCGTGCGCAATGGGCCGTGCGCAAAAGCTCCTGGGCCGTGGCCCCACCCCTGCGCGCGCTCAGCGGGCCGCGGCGATAAAAAGGTTGGGGACCACTGGGATAGATGATAGATATAGAGATGATGATGATGATCGATACAACAGAAAAATTCAACATAAATAAGGTTAGGGTTAGCGTGATAATTATATACTGTATACATATTAGTATATATAAGAGTAAAAAAACATATACATTGGTGCAGAGCTGCTGCAAAGCGAAAATTGTAAAGTAAAATGAAGAAAATTGTATAATAAAATATTTTTTAAAAAGATAGATATAGAGATGATGATAGGTAGGTTAGGTGGTAGGTAGGTAGGTAGGTAAGTAGGTAGATAGATGATAGATGGATGGATGAATAGATATAGAGATGATAGGTAGATACAGAGATGATAGGTAGGTACTGTAGATGTAGAGATGATAGGTAGGTAGAGGTAGATAGATAGATGGATGAATAGATATAGAGATGATAAGTAGATACAGAGATGATAGGTAGGTAGGTACTGTAGATGTAGAGATGGTAGGTAGGTAAGTAGGTAGATAGATTGATAGATTGATAGATAGATGATAGATGAATAGATATAGAGATGATAGGTAGATACAGAGATGATAGGTAGGTAGGTACTGTAGATGTAGAGATGGTAGGTAGGTAAGTAGGTAGATAGATTGATAGATTGATAGATGATAGATGAATAGATATAGAGATGATAGATAGATACAGAGATGATAGGTAGGTAGGTAGGTAGGTAGATACTGTAGATGTAGAGAGTATGATGATAGGTTGGTAGGTAGGTAAGTAGATAGATAGATAGATAGATAGATAGATAGATAGATAGATAGATAGATAGATAGATAGATAGATAGATAGATGATAGATAAATATAGATAATAGACAGACAGACATAGAGATAAATAGCAATAGCACTCAAATTTATATGCTGCTTCACAGTGCTTTTACAGCCCTCTCTAAGCGGTTTACAGAGTCAGCCTCTTGACCTCCACAATCTGGGTCCTCGTTTTACCGACCTCAGAAGGATGGAAAGCTGAGTCAACCTTGAGCTGGTCAGGATCGAACTGCTGGCAGTGGGCAGAGTTAGTTTGCAATACTGCATTTTAATCACTGTGCCACCATGGCTCTTAGATAGATATAGATGGGGAGAGAGAGAGAGAGAGAGAGAGAGAGAGAGAGAGAGAGAGAAAAATAGCAATAGCACTTAAGACTTATATACCGCTTCACAGTGCTTTGTAGCCGTCTCTAAGCAGTTTACAGAATTAGCCTCTTGCCCCAACCATCTGGGTCCCCATTTTACCCACCTCGGAAGGATGGAGGGCCGAGTCCATCCTTGAATGTTTACGTTTTGGAACTTTATATTGAAAAATGTGCCTTTCACTAAATAAAAGAGTAGGATCTAATTTAACACGTTCATTTAACTTTTCTGGATAGTTTAAAAAAAGAGAGAGAGAGAGAGGAATCCACACAGGTGTACGTGGACAGGAGTTAGCACATCATGTTCAAACATGAGCCAACCCCTTGTACAAGATGTCTCCATTGGAACAGATTGTGAAGGGATTGCGATGTTTATGGCTTCCTTCCAGTCTCTCTCTTTTTTAAAAATTTTTTATTGAAAATTATTAAAAAATACAAAAGAAAAATATAGCGATATAGATAGGATTGCAGAGAGTAACTCTGTATATACATAATATACATATATATATATATATACACATATAATATATGTATTATATATATGTGTATATATAATACATATATAGTTTAGAACATCAGCTTTCACCTGATAATAGGAGAAACCTCCATTGAGGCAAAATCATCAAAATTGAAGGTGTGTCCAGAAAAAAGAATTCCCAACTACCACACAATATTCCTATAAATATTTACCCACAATCATATTGAGATTCTTATTTATTTATTTATTTATTTAATTTTGATTTATATGCCACCCTTCTTCAGAGACTCAGGGCGGCTTACAATGTGTTAAGCAATAGCCTTCATCCTTTTGTATATTTATACAAAGTCATCTTATTGCCCCCATAATCTGGGTCCTCATTTTACCTACTTTAGAAAGGATGGAAGGCTGAGTCAGGCAGGAAAGGATGGGAAACCAGTGAAAAAGCACAGCAGCCAAAGACAGATGCACATTCCATGCTTATCTCTCTCAAGGCTGTATCCCAGAGTTACCTACAGCAGCCGGAGGGGAGTGACACACCCCGGGGGGGGGGGGGAAACAGGATCATAATTGGGGTGTAAATTATGTAGGGTCAGAGCTGGCTTCACTTGGGAACGTGCTGACATGAAGCTCCTAATAAATAACTGGATTTCTTTTGAAGCTTGGCTCGAGGCTCATGATTTAATCGAGGCTCATGATTTAATTAGGGCATCCGTGGGAACTCTGACACACACGTTGTAATGGATTTATAGATATGCGATGACGCGATTGCCAGGAGAGTAACTCCGTGCACGCAAGTTTTCCATAAACATTAGAGAAATGCTTCAGGCATTGAATGAAAGGCCTTCCAGTCTCCACCCTTCGACATAAATGCATAGGAGGTGAGGACTACGAGGTATCACTGTACATGTCAAATTGCTGGACGGCGCGGCAGTAACCCAACTCCAAAATCAGCATCAGAATTAACAGGATTTCTCAGGAAGAATGTCATTTTTTTATTTTCATTTTATTGTTTTGCTTTTTATGGTATCTTTTTTTGTTTCTTCTGCAAACTGGTCAGAGTCTTTACAACTGTTAGAAATGAATGTTACACCGACAGTACTTCAGGGTGAGCCAAAATCGGTAGAATATCCTCCTCCTCCCCCTTTCTGAAAAGTTTAAATAATGCAATGGGACCCTAAAGCTCTGTAGTCCTCCAGTTCATGGTTGTCCCAAAGGTGCTTTTTCAGAAGGCAACTGGACTTCCTTGTTTTTTCCTTTTGAAGACGTTTCGCTTCTCATCCAAGAAGCTTCTTCAGCTCTGACAGGATAGTGGGGAATGGAAGGATTTATATTCCTTGCAGATAGCTGGTCCTTTGTATCCTTCTAGAGCAGGGGTCTGCAACCTTAAACACTCAAAGAGCCATTTGGACCCGTTTCCCACAGAAAAGAAAACACCGGGAGCCACAAAAACCTTCCCGTGCCTGACTATGTCTTGAGCGGCCGCAAAACTAGCCTCTGTAGTTGAATTAAACGTTCTGTTTTCTTCTGAAACTTTTCTTTTCTTGGATTTATCCATGATTGGCTTACCGGGGGTTGAAAAGCTCCATAAATTGCATCCCGGCGGGTGTCGCACATCAGCGGTTGTGACGCATATTTTGAGTGACGGAGCCGCAGCAGAGGGGTGAAAGAGCCACATGTGGCTCCAGAGCCACAGGTTGCTGACCCCTGTTCTAGAGGGTCGTTGAGGCCATTTGGAGATCCATCTGTGTCCTCAGGGTCACCTGAGTAGTGCAAATGGTTCCTGTAGTCTGCAAATTTTCCTCAGGAAATCCATTCCTACAGACCTTTAGCTACACAATATGGGATGAACACCCTTTGAATGTGATGGGAGTAGGAATGGATTTCTAGAGGAGCCTAGTTGTTGGATTTTTGTCACATTTGCAAGTTTTTGCTTAGAAATAACTTCCAAGTAATCCAAGAGTGGGAGCTCATTTTCTGTCAGTTTTAGAATTGTCTTATCTCTCTTTTTTGGAGGGTTGAGACATTTTGCAGGACTTTTGGGGAAGTTTAAGGAGTGCCTGAGGTACCTAAAAAGCTTTAGATTTTCGTTTGGGCTTTTAACCTTCCCCGCCACCCCCAAATGTTGGCGGGTGCATGCGGCCATGGAACAGTTCAGTCTTCACCTTGGAAATCAAATCCGAAATGAGGTTGGATGTAAGAGCTTGCAAAGATTATCTTGTGGGTTTCCTCGTGCAAAATTAATGTGTTCCTGGTGGTTGACCCTCAAAATTGGCCAAGTGTCTTAAGATGGACCTTAAATATTTTTATATTTATACCTAGATGGAACAGCCAAGAAGCAGATGCAGACAGAGATAAAGATCCAAGAGAGGAATTTGGGAGGCAAGTCAAAAAAAAAAGCATAGCAATTAAAGTATTGAAGCGGGCAAGAGACGACGGATAGATGATTTCTCTTTTTTTTGTTGTTCTGATTTGCTTTTCTTTTTCTCTCTCCTTTTTTTTTAGGTAGGTGACATGTCGAAGTTAGGATAGAAAGAAAAAGTCCTTTTAATAAAGGGTGACATGATTAAAAGTTAGAATAAGAGATAGAAATAAGAGAAGGGGGCATATTAGTGTATACACTTTTATATAATAAAATAAAAGTAATAATAAGAGAAAACATGGAATAATTGAACAATGACAGATTGCAACTTGACATAAATGTGTATTGGCTTAGGACCTGGATATCTACGAGACCGTCTTCTGCCGCCGAGAGCCTCCCACCGGCCAGTACGCTCCCACAGAGAGGGGCTCCTCGGGGTGCCGTCGGTCAAACAATGTCGACTGGCGGCCCCCAGGGGGAGAGCTTTCTCTGTGGGAGTACCTGCCCTCTGGAACGAGCTCCCCCCGGAGATACGGACGATCCCGGACTTACGAACTCTTCGCCGGGCCCTAAAGACTTTTCTTATTTCATCAAGCTGGGATGGCCTAATTTTTAAATTTTTAAATTGTTTAATTTTAATCTGAATTTTAATGGGGTATTTAAACTGTTGGGCCAAATTATTTAATTTATTTTAAATTGCTTTTAAATTTTGTATTTTGTATTTTTACCTTTGGCTGGTCACCGCCCTGAGTCCTTTGGGAGAAGAGCGGTATATAAATTTAATAAATATATTATTATTATTATTATTATTATTATTATTATTATTATTATTATTATTATTATTATTATTATTATTATTATTATTATTATTATTATAAATATATTAGTTGATTGAATGTAATAACTATAATTCTACTAGGGTTTTTTTTTTTTTGTATTAGAATGTATGACACCCAGGTGCCACACAATTCACGCATCGATTTGATATGTTTGTAAAAAAAAAAAAAAACTTTTTTAAAAAAGATGGACCTTAAATGTTTCTTCTTTATGCAATATGGGGAGTCTCCTGATTTTAAGTGGTGGGGTAGAAGAGGAACCCGATGAAAGTTTCAAAGGAGCTGGAGGGAAGGCAGTTGGGGCCGAAGTGCTACTGAAGGTCAACTCTTTGGGGCAGCGGTCACAGTGGTCCTTCGGGGTCTTTTTGTGTGGGTCGGAGGGGGGCAGAAATTCCGACTCGGGGTCTGCTTTGGCCTCCTGGTGTGGGGCTTTGGGCGAAGGCTGGAGGGAAGCACCGCTGGTGGCAAAGAGCCGGAGGGCCTCGTTCCAGTGGGACTGCATCATGGCCTGGAACTGACTGACCATCTCAGCCCGCTGAGCCTCCAGGCGCCGGTACCTGGCCTTGCACTCCTGCAGGTCTCCCCTCTGCTTGGAAAGCCTGTGCTCCTAGTCCTCAGTGAGGTGCTTCTGCTGAGCCTCCTTCTCGGCCAGATCCAATTTGAACTGAGCTTTTTTTGCCAACTCATTCTTGTGGTGGTTGCTTAGCTCCAGCAATTGCTTCCTGTTGGGGCCTTAAAGAGCCCTGGCGGGGAGGCGAGGAGTAGCTGGGAGGGGAGGGGCAAGTAGAGTCTGGCAAGGTGCCCCTCAACATGAGTGACATTGAGTTGGCCACGCCCACCCAGTCACATGACCACCTGGCCACGGCCACCCAGCCGGTTGTTAGGCAGCTTATATTAGCGGTCCGCGGGATTTAAAATTACGGATTTAGTGGTCCCTGAGGCCCGAAAGGTTGGTGACCCCTGCTTTTGGGGGACATTTCTGCCTTCCGCAGAAAATGCGCGTCTCCCTTCTCCTGGAAGAACCGCAGCCATCTCCCATGGAAACTGGTTTCTGATTTCTTCCGCTTCTGAATTATCTCCCTTGTTCTCTCTGGGCTTTGCAGGTGCCTGGTGGAACCTGACTCCAGGAACGCCACACCTGAGCTTGGGGGAAAGACTCGGAGGCTTATGTGGAGCTGCTGGCCGAAGTCTCAGTGCCTAGCCAAGATACCCAGGAGGAGGGAAAAGGAGAAAGGCGAAGAGCACCAGAGGTGAAACCTGCTGTAGCCATGGTAGGTCCTGCTGGCTGGTAAAACATTGGCCTGGAGCACGGAGGAACTTCTTCCCGGCCTAGTAAACCAGCTTGATAAACCAGCCAGCCAATTGCGTTAAAGGCTTGTCCGGCTCTTAAGCTGTGGGGGAAAAAAGAATAAAAAACCAAACAGACCTTGATTTATAGCAGGGACACTGTAGGAAAAAATCCCACAGTGTGGAGGCTGCCGTGGCATGAATTATTAAGGGGCCAGAGCAGAAGGATGGGCATAAATAACCTTTCCTAATAAAAGTGACATTTGCGAGTGGTAACCTTGAACTCGGAAGGTCCGCGGGGAGGGGTTGTCCTCTTCCCTGGGGGTTCGCCACGGCTGTGGTTTGAAGGGATTTTTGGGGGTTTTTTTTCTTTTCCCCTGCCAGATGGTAGCGATATGGCATTTTAAAAAAGCATCTTTCCCAGGGCAGTGGGATGTGGGGGGTGGAGAGAGCTCATAGATAGATAGATAGATAGATAGATAGATATAGATAGATAGATAGGTAGATAGATAGATAGATAGATAGATAGATAGATAGATAGATAGATAGATAGATAGATAGATGATAGATAGATATTATCTAGAGAGAGAGAGAGAAAGAGAGAGAGAGAGACATCTAGATAGAGAGAGAAAGAGAGATATTATCTGGAGAGAGAGAGAAAGAAAGATCTAGATAGAGAAAGATAGATATCTAGAGAGAGAAAGATAGATATTATCTAGAGAGAGAAAGATAGATAGATGATAGATAGATAGATAGATAGATAGATGATAGACATCTAGATAGAGATATCTAGAGAGAGAGAAAGATAGATATTATCTAGAGAGAAAGAAAGATATTATCTAGATAAAGATAGATATTATCTAGATAGAGAGAAAGATAGATATTATCTAGATAGAGAGAAAGATAGATATTATCTAGAGAGAGAGAGAAAGATAGATAGATATTATCTAGAGAGAGAAAGATAGATATTATCTAGAGAGAGATATATTATCTAGATAGAGAAAGATAGATATTATCTAGATAGAGAGAGAAAGATAGATATTATCTAGAGAGAGAGAGATATATCTATCTAGAGAGAAAGAGAAAGAGAGATATTATCTAGAGAGAGATTAGATAGAGAAAGAGATATTATCTAGATAGAGAGAGAGAGATAGATAGATAGATAGATAGATAGATAGATAGATAGATAGATAGATAGATAGATAGATATTATCTAGATAGATAGAGAGAGAAAGATAGATAGATAGATGGATGATAGATAGATAGATATTATCTAGATAGATAGAGAAAAATAAATAGATAGATAGACAGACAGACGTGTGTGTGTGTGTGTGTGTGTGTGTGTGTGTGTGTATCAGAGGTGGGTTTCAGCAGGTTCTGACCAGTTCTGGAGAACCGGTAGCGGAAATTTTGAGTAGTTCGGAGAACCGGTAGTAAAAATTCTGACTGGCCCCATCTATTCTCTGCCTCCCAAGTCCCAGCTGATGGGGACAAAATGGGGATTTTGAAGTGTCCTTCCCCTGCCACACCCACCAAGCCACGCCCACAGAACCGGTAGTAAAAAAATTTGAATCCCACCACTCACTCACTCTCTCTCTCTCTGTGTATGTATGTATGTATATGTATAGCTTTGAAGACACCATTGATTCAGTCCTTGATTTGGTCAAACTGGTTTTTCCAGATGTTATCCCTTGGGGTGGGAGGAAAGAGACTTGCCCACCAGTTCTAGTCATCCAAACCCTAGTTTGGGACAGAGATGGTCCTCGTCTTACAACAGTTCACTTAATGACTCTTTCAAATTACAACAGCCCTGAAAAAAGTGACTTATGACCGGAGTAGAGTAGAGTAGAGTAGAGTAGTGTAGAGTAGAGTAGAATTGAATTGAATTCTTTATTGGCCAAGTGTGATTGGACACACAAGGAATTTGTCTTTGGTGCATATGCTCTCAGTGTACATAAAAAGAGAAGATACATTCGTCAAGAATCATAAGGTACAACACTTAATGATAGTCATTAAGGTCATAGGATGTCTTGATCTATTCCTTCTGTAGTCCACTATAAGCTTCTTGGTCTTATTGGTGTTAAGGACCAAGTTATTGCCTCCACACCACGAAAGCAACCGGTCCACCTCATCTCGATAGGCAGAGTAATGCCCCCACCCCAATCCGGAGATGAGTCCCACCACTGTGATATCAACTGCAAATTACTGGCGTGAGTGGGAATGCAGTCGTGCATATAAAGAGTATAGAGTAAGGGACTCAGCAAACAACCCTGTAGTGTACTAGTGTTAAGAATAAGGGCTGAAAAGATATGATTACCTAATCTGACCCTCTGAGAGCGGCCAGACAGGAAATCCATAATCCAAAGGCAGATTGAATAAGAAAACCCAAGATCCATTAATTTAGACCAGGGATCAGCAACCTGCGGCTCTGGAGCCGCATGTGGCTCTTTCCCCCCCCTCCTCTGCTGCGGCTCCCTGTCACTCAAAATATGCGTCACAACCACCAATTTGCGGCACGCTATTTCTTGAGCTTTTCAACCCCCGGTAGGCCAACCATGGATAAATCCAAGAAAAGAAAAGTTTCAGAAGAAAACAGAACGTTGAATTCAACTACAGATGCTAGTTTTGTGGCTGCTCAAGAAATAGTCAGGCACGGGAAGGTTTTTGTGGCTCCCGGTGTTTTCTTTTCTGTGGGAAAAACGGGTCCAAATGGCTCTTTGAATGTTTAAGGTGGCAGACCCCTGCAGAGCTAAAACCTACAAAAAGCATACACACACACACACACACACACACACACACACATCTTGCCTCCTTGGTTTCTCTCTTATCATCTTGGGGAACCTCTCACCTTGACCTGGGTTCCTTCCTGCTTTCTTCCCCGCAGAGATCAATCCGATCGTTTGCTAACGATGACCGGCACGTGATGATGAAACATTCAACGATTTATCCGTCTCCGGAGGAACTCGAAGCCGTCCAGAACATGGTTTCCACCGTCGAATGTGCCCTTAAGCAAGTCTCCGACTGGATGGACGAGACCAGCAAGTCTTCTCGGGTGGAGGGCAGCTTGGAGGAGAAAGAGGAAACGGCGGATGGCCGGAGTAGCAAGTGAGTGGCCGAAACGTGGGCTGACCCATTTTATGTTTTAGCTAGAATCCTTGAGGTGCACCATCTAAGTGCTGGGTGGAAATTTTTACTCCATGCACACCTCAGTAGCGTGATCGACTTGGGCTTTGAAGGTTCGTTGGTATGGAGAATATTAGGGAAGAACGTTACATCATCTTCCTGGTGTCAGGGTCCCGACGGATGCCCTAATTCAATCATGAGCCTCGAGCCAAGGTTCAAAAGAAATCCAGTTATTTATTAGGCGCTTCATGTCGGCACGTTCCCAAGTGAAAGCCAGCTCTGACCCTACGTAATTTACGCCCCAATTATGACTCTGTTTCCCCCCTCCCCCCAGGGTGTGTCATCAATCACATTCGCCAACAGAGCAATTTCGCGGGTTGTAGAGGTCACTCCCCTCCGGCTGCTATAGGTAACCCTGGAATACAGCCTTGAGAGAGACAAGCATGGAATGTGCATCTGTCTTTGGCTGCCGTTTCCCCAGTTTCCCATCCCCACTGGCCTATGGCTACTTGAGAGCAGGCCAGGGATGCTTTGCGAGTTGACACCTGGTAAAAGACAGGGTCTCCCCTTTTCTTCCCTGCGGCCAGGAAAGAACCAGGGTTGGGCTTGAGTAACCAGCTCATCTTGTAGCTCCTTCTGCAATTTTTTTTTCTCTCTCTCCCTCCAAATTTTGTTGGGTTTTTTTATTGATTACATTTACTAGTGCTTAATAAACATCGTGTTGTCTGGGTATTTAATTTGCTTAACCATTCTGATTACATTTTTAATCTCCACCCCTTTTTTTCCAACCACTGGTAAAATAGATTCCATCTTTGATAGTATTCTGTGTCTTTTTTTCTGCTTAATTTTCAATGTCAATTTATCCATTTATGCACAGTCTAGTATCTTCTTAATCAAGGTGGATTTGATTTAAATCCAGTCGACTTAAATCACTAGTCAAAAGGCTTGATTTAAATCAACTCGATTTAAATCAAGCCTTTTGACTAGTGATTTAAATCATGATTTAAATCAGCTGGATTTAAATCAAATCTAGTGATTTAAATCGTGATTTAAATCAGCTCGATTTAAATCATAATTTTGAAAGAGGAACTGTCGTCTCTTGTCCCGCAGTAGTCCCAATATTGCAGAATATACAGCCTCCTCATGCTACATAACTAAGCTCCGTTTCATGCTGAATAAACTAAATTATTAATGTTTCTTAAATAGAAAACTATATTTAGATAGATTTTTTACTCCAAAAGCAGTTTATTAAAATAAATTTGATAAAACTAAAAAAAAATCTGATTTAAATAAAAAAAATCCAATTTAAATTTAAAAAATCTGATTTTAAAAAAAATCCATTTAAAAAAAAAAAGAATAGAATAGAATAGAATAGAATAGAATAGAATAGAATAGAATAGAATAGAATAGAATAGAATAGAATAGAATAGAATAGAATAGAATAGAATAGAATAGAATAGAATAACGGAGTCGGAAGGGACCTTGGAGGTCTTCTAGTCCAACCTCCTGCCTAGGCAGGAAACCCTACACCATTTCAGACAAATGGTTGTCCAACATCTTCTTAAAAACTTCCAGTGTTGGAACATTCACAACTTCTGGAGGCAAGTTGTTCCACTCATTACTTGTTCTAACAGTCAGGAATTTTCTCCTGAGTTCTAAGTTCCTTCTCTCCTTGATGAATAGAATACAATAGAATAGGATTCTTTATTGGCCAAGTGTGATTGGACACAAAAGGAATTTGTCTTGGTGCATCTACTCTTGGAGTACATAAAAGAAAAGATAACATTCATCAAGAATCAAAAGGTACAACATTTAATGATAGTCATAGGGAACAAATAAGCAATCAAATCATATTAGGAAGCAGTCTATATAAATCATAAGGATACCAGCAACAAGGTTACAGTCATACAGTCATAAGTGGGAGGAGATGGGTGGTGGGAACGATGAGAAGATGAATAGTAGTGCAGACTTAGTGAATAGTTTGACAGTGTTGAGGGAATTATTTGTTTAGCAGAGTGCTGGCGTTTGGGGAAAAACTGTCCTTGTGTCTAGTTGTTCTGGTGTGCAGTGCTCTATAGCGTCGTTTTGAGGGTCCAGGATGCGAGGGGTCTGTAAATATTTTCACAGCCCTCTTTTTGACTTGGGCAGTATACAGATCCTCCATGGAAGCAGGTTGGTAGCTATTGTTTTGAGTTTCCACCCATTACTTCTTGTCCTGCCCTCAGGTGCTTTGGAGAATAGCTTGACTCCCTCTTCTTTGTGGCAGCCCCTGAGATATTGGAAGACTGCTCTCATGTCTCCCCTATCATGTCATCGATTTTTATCCACCCTGTTCTTAATTATCTCTTCATCGCGCAGTGATCTACTTGGGCTTGGAAGGTTCATTGGTATGGAGAATATTAGGGACATCACCTTCCTGGCAGAAGACAGGGTCTCCCCTCTTCTTCTCTGTGGCCAGGAAAGAACCAGGGTTAGGCTTGAGTAACCAGCTCCTCTTGTATCTCCTTCTGCAGTCTTGAGGTCTCTTCGGCCGGAGTTTGTGGAGAAAGAGAAGAGCTGAGCTACCTCTGTCTTCCAGAGTCAGTGAGCAAAGAGGGCTGGCAGTGAGGGGCATTTGCCCCATGCTCTCCAAGGACATGCAGCATTTGTCCGCTGCGCCTTGTGCAGCTGTCAGTTGAGGAGTCTCCGGGTTAAATAAGGCAAGCCTGGCCTGGCCGAAGGAGACGATTTAAGGGAGGGCTGCTGAGTAGCATTTGGTGCTCAGTTCCAAGTCGGTGGAGTTCAAACATGTAACCTGACATGGTGGAGTTCAAACATGTAACCTGACATGGCTGTGGGGGGGCCTCTGCTAGATGAGCGGTTGTAGGAGAGCTTAAAATCTCCGCCTGGATTAGCCAGGACGAGGTGTCCTACCAGGAAGGAAGCTACCCATGGACCTATCGTGTTTCCCCGAAAATAAGACCGGGTCTTATATTAATTTTTGCTCCAAAAAATGCATTAGGGCTTATTTTCCGATTAGGTCTTATTTTGGGGGAAATACGGTACTAAATGCTTCCATCTATCTGACAATCTTAACTAGGGCTTATTTTTGAGGTAGGGCTTACTTTTACTTTTACTTTACTTTTATTTGATTTATATACCGCCCTACTCCCGAAGGACTCAGGGCGGTGAACAGCCAACAATAAAATACATACATACAAAATTTAAAAAGCAGAAATGAAATCGAATTAAATAGTTTGGCCCAGACAGATTAAAAAACCCCAATCAATTTAAAACAAATTAAACTCTGAATATTAAAAATATTAAAAATTATTTAAAATTATTTAAAAAGAGGGAGAAAGTTAGGCCAGGCCCGCCTAGTGGAATAAAAAGGTCTTAAGAGCGCGGCGGAAGGTGCGCAGATCCGGGATCCTCCGTATCTCCGGGGTGAGCTCATTCCAGATAGTAGGTGCTCCCACAGAGAAGGCTCTCCCCCTGGGGGCTGCCAGTCGACATTGTTTGGCCGACGACACCCAGAGGAGCCCCTCTCTATGAGAGCGTACTGGCCGGTGGGAGGCTATTGGTGGTAGTAGGCGGTCCCGCAAGTATCCAGGTCCTAAGCCATGGAGCACTTTAAAGGTGATGACCAAAACCTTGAAGCGCACCCAGAAGACCACCGGGAGCCAGTGCAGCTCGCGCAGGAGGGGTGTTACATGGAAACGCCATGTCGCTCCCATAACCACCCGCGCGGCCGCACTCTGCGCCAGTTGGAGCCTCCGGGTGCTCCTCAAGGGGAGCCCCATGTAGAGAGTGTTACAATAGTCCAGGCGGGAGGTGACGAGGGCATGAGTGACCGTGTGTAAGGAGACCCGATCCAGAAAGGGACTCAACTGGCGGATCAAGCGAACCTGATGAAAAATCCTCCCGGTCACGGCTGTCAAGTGCTCTTCTAAAGACAGCCGTGAATCCAGGAGGACGGCCAAGTTGCATGCCCTCTCCGTGGGGGCCAATGATTCGCCCCCAATAGTCAGTGATGGCACCAACTGACTATATCGGGACGTCGGAAACCACAGCCACTTGGTTTTGGATGGGTTGAGCCTGAGCCTATTCTTCCCCATCCAGATCCGCACGGCCTCCAGGCACCGGGACATCACTTCAAGGGCATCATTGGGGTGGTCTGGGGTGGAGATGTACAGCTGGGTGTCATCAGCGTACTGGTGGTACTTCACCCCGAAACCACGGATGATCTCGCCCAGCGGCTTCACATAAATGTTGAACAGGAGGGGTGAGTGGATGGACCCTTGCGGCACCCCGCATATGAGGGGCCTCGGGGTTGACCTCTGCCCCCCTGGCTTAATGTCAGCGTTCCAGAAAAAACCTCTGAAGCAAGCATTTTTCAAAGTTCTATTTACCAGAATAGGTAAACTGGCACATCTGGGAAAACCTGAATCTGAGAGGTCCGGATTTTCCCTCAGTAAATCATAACCCCAAAAACCATCCCCTCAGTCTTCAGTCGATCACATGCTCCAATCCACCGCCGTCGCATCTCGAGACATCACTCCAACCACTCCTTCTCCAGATGCCAGATCGGCCTGACATTGACCGACAGGAAGAATGCTATTATGTCTAAAGACAAAACCCTCTACTAAATCCCACCTCCTACTTTCCCACACATGAGAAGATGGCAGCATGGAAGCTTCCGGCCTAATACGGCTTCCAAACCTGAAACTTATATTACGAGCATCCTGAAAAATTATGCTAGGGCTTGTTTTCCGGTGGGTCTTATTTTAGGGGGAAATACGGTACTAAATGCATCCATCTGGCTGACAATCTTAACTGGGGCTTATTTTGGGGGCAGGGCTTATATTACGAGCATCCTGGAAAATTATGCGAGGGCTTATTTTCCGGTTGGGTCTTATTTTATGGGGAAATACGGTACTAAAGGCATCCATCTGGCTGACAATCTTAACTAGGGCTTATTTTTGGGGTAGGGCTTATATTATGAGCATCCTGAAAAATCATGCTAGGGCTTATTTTCTGATTAGGTCTTATTTGGGGGGAAATACGGTACTAAATGCATCCATCTGGCTGACAATCTTAACTGGGTCTTATTTTGGGGGCAGGGCTTATATTACGAGCATCCTGAAAAATTATGCTAGGGCTTATTTTCCGGTTGGGTCCTATTTTCGGGGAAACAGGGTAGAAAGTCTACCTCTCCTCTCTCCAAGTGGAAAGCTTGGTATTCCCAGCCTGGTCAATTTTTGCTCCAAAAGAGCCAGAGCAACTGGTCCACTTCGTTGAGTTTTTGGTTGTTTTTTGGGGTTTTTTTACTTGCTTTTTTTTAAAGCCCACAGACCACACATTTGGGCTTCGAGGCTGGACGTGCTGTGAAGCCATCGATGTGTGCACGAAACAAATTGTCGGGGAGATAGAAAGTCAATGGCGCAAAACAAATAATCTATGCTTAGGATAAGATGGATTTGCTGATGGCTACCCGAAGGAGTCCCAGAGCACCAATTTGCTTGACTTCTCTCCGCTCCTGACCTCCCGCTTCCTGGTTTGAGTTGTAATTAATGGCGCTGATGTCACACCGTCCACATAGTGGGGGGGGGGAATACCCTTCCCCCCCCCCGCTTTGCCCCTCTGAAGCGTCCGCATGGCATTTGCCCAGGGAAATCCTGCAGAACCTGCAGTCGTATCGATGACCTGCAGTTGCAGCAATGCCATTCTGCATCTCTCTCTGCACACGTGCAGCCTTCTAATCCTGGGAACATCTTCTTACATTCTAACTCTGGGGTAACTTACTTTGGAAGTTAATGCGATGGGAGGCACTCTTGATGCCAAGGAAAAAATGAAGAGAGCGGTTTTCAAATCACTTTCCAAAGTACCATTATCGTGAAGGAACATATAGAATTTCCTTGTCCGGTAAAAAGGTAAAGGTTCCCCTCGTACATATGTGCTAGTTGTTCCTGACTCTAGGGGGCGGTGCTCATCTCCGTTTCAAAGCCAAAGAGCTAGGGCTATCCGAAGACGTCTCCGTGGTCATGTGGCCGGCATGACTAAACATCAAAGGCGCATGGAACGCTGTGACCTTCCCACCAAAGGTGGTCCCTATTTTTCTACTTGCATTTTTTTTTACGGGCTTTCGAACTGCTAGGTTGGCAGAAGCTGGGACAAGTCATGGGAGCTCACCCCGTTTACACGGCACTCGGGATTTGAACCGCTGAACTGCCGACCTTTCGATCGACAAGCTCGGTGTCTTAGCCACTGAGCCACCGTGTCTCTAATCATAGTTATTACATTCAACCAAATTATATATTTCTAATATATAATAATACAGATTTATATTAAGTTATAATCTATCATTATTTGATTATTCAAGTATACACTAACTAATCAGGAGATCTTCCTGGCATTTGGGGAGAGTTGATCCTGCTTGGTTAAGAGAAATCTGTGTGTAGTTAAAGCACGAGATAGCCAGGAGGCATCACCCGGAAGTTGGGAAGGAAGACCAGAAAATGAAAATATGAAGGGCAGAAGTTGTTCATTGAACGTGCGACATCTTCCCCTTTGCTGTCTCTTTTTGTGTGAGGTTATGATTACATTTTTAACAGCTGCCGATGGTGCAAACTCCAGGAGCTTCTTTTCCTCTGGTTCTCTATGCTGGATTTTTTTTTTTATAACATGAGCTCGTGCTAAATTTGGGGTGCTATTTTCTTCGTCAGGTAGATTAATGCTTTTGGCCAGATGTCCCCTAAAAGGTGCAGGTTGACTGTAGGGAACCATGCATGGGAATTCAATAGTATTGGGTTGATGTTCTACCTCTTGGCCCTAATTTACTTTTCATGATGCCAGCCTTCTGGTAGCTCTTTCTATCCATTCTCCACATTTTTTTAGAGAGAGAGAGAGAGAAAGAGAATGAGAGAGAGAGAAAGAGAATGAGAGAGAGAGAAAGAGAGAGAAAGGGGGCGAGAGAAAGAGAGAGAAATAAAGAGAAAGAGAGAAAGAAAGGGGAGAGAAAAAAGAGAAAGAATGAGAGGGAGAGAGAAATAAAAAGAGAATGAGAGAGAAAGAGAAAGAATGAGAAAGAAAGAAAGAAAGGGGAGAGAAAAAAAAGAATGAGTGAAAGAGAAAGAAAGAGAAAGAGAGAGAAAGAATGAGAAAGAGAGAATGAGAGAATGAGAAAGAAAGAGAGAAAGAAAGAATGAGAAAGATATGAGAGAAAGAGAGAAAGAAAGAAAAAGAGCAAGAGAGAAAGAATGAGAGAGAAAGAAAGAGAATAAGAGAGAAAGAATGAGAGAAAGAAAGATGGAGAAAGAGAGAGAGAATGATAGAGAAAGAAAGAGAAAGAAAGAGAAAGAGAGAGAGAAAGGGGGAGAGAGAGAGAGAGTGCGTACTTAAAAGCTCCTGCAATGAATCAAAGCCCCTTCCCTCCTTGCCACAAGGAAGACGAGGGGGAAAAAAAAACCCCAACATATCCCAGATTTTCTGGAGCAGAAAAGGGACAGAGGCTGTGAAGGAGGATGGTGTGGAGCCTTAAATGCAAAATTTATTAGTGGTTAAAAAACGGTGATGTGGCAGATTATGTGGCCCAGCTGTGCCGTGTCCTTACATCAACGGTGGGATTTTCAGAAGCAGCAGCTGCCTCGTTGAAGAGGCTACTCTGCGAAAGAGCCTCTGTCGGCTTCCATTTGCCCTTCAGCTGCTCAGTGTATGTGTGTTTGAGAGAGAGAGAGAGAGAAGGGGGGGGAGAGGGAGAGAGAGAGAGAGAGAGCTGAGCTGAGCTGCCGGTCTAGCATTTTCTGAAATCCCAGCCACCCGTCACTGAGCTATTGACACAATGGTCTTGGTGTGAGTTGCGTTACACTCTGGAAGCCAAAGCAGCTGCTCTAATGAGTTAACAGTCTGGCGTTCACATTTCTCCATGCTCTGAAGCATTGCGCATCTCTTGTCAAACATTCTGGGTTTAAGAGAGCCAAGCAGGTGGGTGCAAAATACTATATTAATAATAATAACAACAACAACAACAACAACAACAACAACTGCAAGCCAAAGTAGAAAGACTGTGGCAAAAAAAGAAAGCAGAGGTGGCATCCATAGTCATGAGAGTCTTCGGTGCGATCTCCAAAACAACTTGAGTACCGTTACGAGCACCGTCGGCATTGACAAAAATCCCCGTTGGTCAATTACGGAAGGCAGCTTTACTAGGAACAGCTTACATCCTGCAAGGAGACATTGAAAACTTCCAAGCATCAACATCTGCCTTTCTCAGGTCCTTGGGAAGGTCTCAGTAGGTGGACAAAAATGCCAGACCCAGTCTAAATAATCTGCTGACAGTGCAGTGAACCATAATACAGGTAGTCCTTGATTTACAATGGTCCATTTAGTGACTGTTCGAAGTTACAACGACACTGAAAAACGTGTCTTATGACCGTTTCTCACACAACCTTTGCAGCATCTCCATGCTCATGTGACCAAAATTCAGATGCTTGGCGACTGGTTCATATTTATGACCGTCGCTGTGTCCTGAGGTCATGTGACCACCTTTTGCAACCTTCTGACCAGCAAAGTCAATGAAAAAGCCAGATTCACTTAACAACCGGGTTACTAACTTATCAACTGCAGTGATTCACCTAACAACTATGGCACAAAAGGTCATAAAACGGGGCAAAACTCACTTAAGTGTCTCGGTTAACCACAGAAATGTTGGGCTCAATTGTGGCCCTAAGTCAAGGACTATCTGTAATTTATTATTTGAATTACCACCGGCATTGACAAAATCCCCATCAGTCAATTGCAGCAGGCAGCTTTGCTTAGAACAGCTTACATCCTGCGAAGAAGCTTTCAGCACCATTAAAACGTCCACATCTGCCTATCTCAGGTCTTTGGGAAGGTCTCCATAAAGGTAAAGGCAAAGATTCCCCTCATACATACGTGCTAGTCGTTTCCGACTCTAGGGGGCGGTGCTCATCTCTGTTTCAAAGCCAAAGAGCCAGCGCTGTCCGAAGACGTCTCCGTGGTCATGTGACCGGCATGACTCAATGCCAAAGGCGCACAGAACGCTGTTCCCTTCCCACCAAAGGCGGTCACTATTTTTCTACGTGCATTTTTTCCGTGCTTTCGAACTGCTAGGTTGGCAGAAGCTGGGACAAGTCATGGGAGCTCACCCCGTTACGCGTCGCTAGGGATTCGAACCACTGAGCTGCCAACCTTTCGATCGGCAAACTCAGTGTCCAAGCCATTGTGCCACCATGTCCCTAAGGTCTCCATAGGAGGGACCAAAACCTGCCAAATCCAGTCTAAACATCTGGCCGACTGTGCAACCAATCATAATAATGACATTTCCTCCTCCACAGGGAGCAAGGTGGCCGGATCTTGTGCGGCGTGATGAGGATTGGTTTGGTGGCCAAAGGCTTGTTGATAAAGGACGACATGGACCTGGAACTGGTCCTGATGTGCAAAGAAAAGCCCACAGAGACCCTCTTATCCCTCGTCAAAGACAATCTACCTGTCCAAATCCAGGTGAGCTAAACTCGAGAAGCCCGCATTTATAATTAATCCCCGGGTGTTGCTGCTCCATGTTTTATATTATCTGGGCCAGTAGTGGGTTCCGTTTACCTTTGCTACCAGTTCGGAACTGTGAGCGTGCGCAAGGGCGCTTCTGCGTATGCATAGAACCTTCTGTGATGACATCCAGGCAGGTGGGAGGAGCCTCCCACTGCATCCGTGATGAGGATGCAGTGGGAGGAGCCTCCAGCTGCTCCCGCCGCTGCCTAACCGGGGCGAACCCACCACTGATCTGGGTATAGAAGAAATGTTTGTCAGCAGCAGTGGGTTTCACATATTCTTGCCACCGGTTCGCTCGGGCTCCTTCCGCGCATGCGCCCAGTCTTCTGCATGCTCACTAGGTGCATATGTGCCTTTCACACATGTGCCCGGCCTTCCGTGCATAGGCTTTGCTCGCACATGCGCCTGGCCTCGAAAACAGGGCTCAATAGGACGTCATTACGTCCCACCGTCGCCGCTACCGATTTGCCTGAACTGCTCCGAACCGGCTGAATCCCACCTCTGTTTCCCAGTGTATTTTTTTTTCCTTAACCAAGGAAAAACTGGGGCAGTTTTAAAAATCTGCATCCATTTTTCTCGGTAACAGAGGTTGGTCTCCAGAGAAGGTGAGAAAAAAACGGTGCATGTTTCTTTGTTTTTTTTTCCCTTCCCCCTTTTGCTGCCGGTTGCTGGAAGCAGCGTTTTGAAGGCCATTTTTCTTGGCGAGGTGTCTTTTCTGAGCTGAGCAAGGGCAGCCCCCCCCCCCCCCCCCGGCTGTCTGCTGCTCAAAAGTTTGCCCTCTAAACAAATCCTGCACCAGATAGGAAATACGGTCGTCCTTGTGACTCTTTCAGCTCATACGCAGAAAGCATCTCTCCGCAAACAAACAAGTTAAGTTGCCTCCAAGATGGGAGTGTCGGGTATCCCTTAACTCAGCGGCCCCAGGCTGCCACCCAAAATATCTTGGCCAAGGCGGTGTTATTTCTGTGGGGAGGATGGCAGTAAACCCTCCCATGTAAATGCACCATTAATGTCCTGCTGGCTTCACTTTCCAGTTGTAAAAAAAAAAAAACACTTCCACTGTGTTTCCCATGTTTTCCCTTCTTAAGAAAGAAACACAACAGAATCCTAGGGCCGGAAGAGACCTCGGAGGTCTTCTAGTCCACCTCTTTGCTTAAACAATTGGAAGGGACCTTGGAGGTCTTCTAGTCCAACCCCCTGCTCACGCAGGAGACCCTATACCATTCCAGACAAATGGCTCTCCAATCTCTTCTTCAAAACCTTCAGTGATGAAACACCCACAACTTCTTGTGGCAAGCCATTCCACTGGTTAATTGTTCTCACTGTCGGGAAGATTCTCCTTTCTACCCTGTTTCTCCACCCCCCAAAATGAGACCTCCCCTGATAATAAGCCCAATCGGGCTTTTGAGCGCATGGCAATAAGGCCAAGCGCTTATTTCAGGGTTCAAAAAAATACAAGACAGGGTCTTATTTTCGGGGAAACACGGTAGATAGATAGATAGATAGATAGATAGATAGATAGATAGATAGATAGATAGCAGAGAGAGAGAGAGATAGCAGATAGATAGATAGAAAGATAGATATAGATAACTTATAGATAGATTATATAAATAGATACCCTGTTTTCCCCAAAATAAGACATCCCCTGATAATAAGCCCAATCGGGCTTTTGAGCGCATGGCAATAAGGCCAAGCGCTTATTTCAGGGTTCAAAAAAATATAAGACAGGGTCTTATTTTCGGGGAAACATGGTAGATAGATAGATAGATAGATAGATAGATAGATAGATAGATAGATAGATAGATAGATAGATGATAGATAGTTGATAGATAGAATAAATAGATATAGATAACTGATACCTGGTAGCAGATAGATAGATAGATAGATAGATAGATAGATAGATAGATAGATAGATAGATAGATAGATAGATAGATAGATAGCAGATAGATAGATAGAAAGATAGAAAGATAGATAGATATAGATAACTGATAGATAGATTATATAAATAGATATCCTGTTTTCCCCAAAATAAGGCATCCCCTGATAATAAGCCCAATCGGGCTTTTGAGCGCATGGCAATAAGGCCAAGCACTTATTTCAGGGTTCAAAAAAATATAAGACAGGGTCTGCGGCTTGACGGAGCCCGTTTTTCTGGATCGTTTCAGAAACTCACCGAAGAGAAGTACCACATAGAACACCATCCCAGCGAAGCGTCCATCGTCATCCGTAGCACAACAGGGCTCCCGCTAACCCTCAAGGTGACCCTCACCTCTCCGCTAATCCGTGATGAAGCCGAGAAGAAGGACGGAGGTAAAGAGAGAAGTTGGAAGGAAGGGGCTGATCTTGGGTGCAACGGGGTTCACTTGGCCACAAGGGAAGGGTGCATAGCTGCTGACCTCAGTGGTAGACCCAGAGTAGAGCCAGTCTTTCTGTGGGACACTAAGCTTAGAGGAGTCTCTGGTCACCAAATAGCAATAGCATTTAGACTTACCTGTGTTATCCCCAAAATAAGCCTGGGTCTTATATTAATTTTTCCTCCAAAAGACGCCTTATGGCTTATTTTCTAGTTAGGTCTTATTTTGGGGAAAATACAGTACTAAACACCTCCGTCTGCTGACGATCTTAACGGGCTTAATTTTGGGGTAGGGCTTATATTACAAGCATCCTGAAAAATCATGCTAGGGCTTATTTTCTACTTGGGTCTTATTTTCGGGGAAACCGGGTATATACCCCTTCACAGTGCTTTACAGCTCCCTCTAAGCAGTTTTACAGAATCAGCCTCTTGCCCCCCAAGAATCTGGGTCCTCATTTTGCCGACCTCGGAAGGACGGAAGGCTTGAGTCAACCTTGAAGCCGGTCAGGATCGAACTGCCGAATCGCTGGCAATCGGCAGAATTAGTCTGCAGTACTGTATTGCACAGGCCTGCCATCGAAGATGCTACTTGAATTTCTAGAGGGATAGAAACTTATAATTTCCTATAATGCCCCCTGAATCAGAAACTGGCAGGATTTGACTTCGCCTGGATTTGCAGCCACCTACTATGTTTCCCCGAAAATAAGACCAGGTCTTATATTAATTATTGCCCCAAAAATCCATTAGGGCTTATTTTCTGGTTAGGTCTTATTTTGGGGGGAAATATAGTACTAAATGCATCCGTCTGGCTGACAATCTTAACTGAGGTTTATTTTGGGGGTAGAGCTTATATTAGGAGTATCCTGAAAAATCATGCTAGGGCTTATTTTTGATTGGGTCTTATTTTGGGGAAAATAGGGTATTTTGGTGCGAAACAAGCCAGTTTCTGGAGTGAGCTAGACTTTCTAGACTAGAAAGTTTTATTTCTACCGTCTGGAAACGGATGATCTGGTGGCCGAAGGCCCAAGGGATTGGGATTAGATGGGTTTTGGTGTCCCTCCATCTCTGAATGCATTCAGATGTCTGGATTTGGGGCTAAGCATGAGGAGAAAATTTGTAACCTGACATTAAAAGCCTCTGGAGGTTGTGACCTTTCTTTCACTGGATGCTGGTTTGGAGGTAGAAAAAGCAGATTCTTTTGGTTCCTTTCTAAATAAATGGTCCTAGGAGCAGTTCTAGTCATATTTCAGTTAGTGCCAAAGGAAAAGAAAGGTTTCTAAAAGTCATTCCCTATTTTCATAATTTTATAATCTTACAAGGAGGTCCTTTGAGTAGGATTATGTCCCACCAAGTAACCTTCACCACTGACGTTTCTTCTACTTCGCTATTGGTTGACAATCAACATCAAGTCAGTTTGCTTTATAAATGCTGGCCCGGTGATGAACAGGGGTGGACAATTACGTGAGACAAGGGTTCCCTCGAAATGTGTGTCTCTGCTTTTCCCACAAACGTGCTGGCACGCCAGTCTAGAAGGAAAGCGTCACACGGTCCAGTTGTGACAAGAGCGATCGCAACTGGTTGCAGCCAGGGGTGGGCTTCAAAACTTTTAGCAAGGAGTCCTCTGCCCGGTTGCTGGGTGGGCATGGCCATGGTGGGCGTGGCATAGTTGCCTCCTGCACCACAGTGGAGGGGGGCATTTTTGCCCTCCCCGGGCTCCAGAGGCTTCTCTTGAGCCTCCGGGAAGGCGAAAACGGCCTCCCCAGGTTCTGGAGGCCGGGAACAGGCCTGTTTCCAGCCTTCCCGAACTTCCAGTAGGCCCGTTGTTCGCCTTCTCCGAGTCTCCGCATGCGCCCTGCACTTGCCTGCATCTAAAACGGGCCGTGTGGGGACTCCTGGGAGGGGCCGTGTGGGGTGGGCGGGGCCAGCCAGGATTTGGGGGTTCTCTGAACTGCACAGAATCTTAGCTAGAGATTCTCCCGAACCCGTAGCAGCCCACCGCTGCATCTTCCCCCTTTTGAGTTTACCTCAGGGGCATCTGCTTGCCTTTCCTCCATGCAGTGTCAAGCCGACATCGCTGTCCTTGATGTTGGGTCTTCTGCTTTTTTGGAGCAGACCAGCCAAGAACTTCTGACAGTTTTGGTTGGATGGGTCAACTGATCCGAAAAGGAGCCCAGAGCAGATTTGAGAGTTCTTCCATGCCCTAGCCATCAACTGCATTTTATTTTGGTGGTTGGTGCTGTCATTCCGGACCAGTGATGGTGAACCTTTTCAGCACCGAGTGCCCAAACTGGAACGCATGTACGCTGGAGCACCTGAAACCCAAAAATCAGCTGGCCGGTGACCTCATGCCTGTTTTTTGGCCATTTTTTGGCTGTTTTCAGGCCATTTTTCGGCCCAAAACCAGCCCTGAAAATGGCCTGAAAAACCATTTTTTTGGCTGTTTTTCAGGCCGTTTTCCAGCACTCCGGTGCCCGCAAACACCAGCTGGCACACATGCCCACAGAGAGGGCTTTGCGTGCCACCTCGGGCACGTGTGTGCCCTAGGTTGGCCATCTCGTTTCTAGACCCAAATCTTAGGCATTGCACCAATTCTATTGCAGAAGAAACGAATTGGATTTTCCCACCTCCCGATGCCACCCACTGAATCACTTCAGCAGCAAAACTTGGACACCCGGTGTTCAGTTGGCACTCTTCCCAAATCTGTGCCATGCAGACAAAACGCTCTTTTTACTATTGTTTTTTTTTTTAATTAGAAAAACAAAACAAAAGCGTTTTCTATTGCGAGTCCATTTATTAATTTTTGTCCATTTGCTGGCAGTTTTTCGATGTAGTAAAAAAAAAAAAATGTGTCTTTATTGATGGGCTGTTATCTGGATGAATGGCTCCTTTGTCCATTTTTTTTCTCCCCTGTCCTTGGGTGGTGGGAGGAATCTCCCTTTTCCCTGCCCTGTACCAACTGCTGGGAGCAATGAATGACAGCCCTCCCCCCACCCAACTCAACTCCCTCCCCCCCATCACATTTGCTTACTGTGATTTCATGGATCTCCGCTTGGCCTGACCCAACCTTCAGATATTTCTTCAATTCCACTTCCAGAATAACCAAGGCTGTTGAAGATGTTGATTTGCTATCATTATGGGTTCTCCTACAGTAGTGGCCAAAATTGTGGAAACCTTTTGGAGGAAAGTGTATTTTCTAAAACTAGCTAATAACACCACTTTTTTTTGGACTAGTACCATAAAGATACCCGTGTTTCCCCAAAAATAAGACCCTGTCTTATATTTTTTTGAACCCTGAAATAAGCGCTTGGCCTTATTGCCATGCGCTCAAAAGCCTGATTGGGTTCATTATCAGGGGAGGTCTTATTTGGGGTGAAAACGGATAGATAGATAGATAGATAGATAGATAGATAGATAGATAGATAGATAGATAGATAGATATGGATGGAAGATAGATAGATAGATAGATAGATATGGATGGAAGATAGATAGATAGATAGATAGATAGATAGATAGATAGATAGATAGATACCATGTTTTCCCAAAAATAAGACATGGACTATGCTTGGCTCTCGTAATGTTGCTTCTTAAAGATTAGAAACAATAAGACGTACCGTATTTCCCCGAAAAGAAGACCCTGTCTTATATTTTTTTGAACCCTGAAATAAACGCTTGACCTTATTGCCATGCGCTCAAAAGCTCGATTCGGCTTATTTATTTATTTATTTATTTATTAAATTTTTATACCGTCCTTCTCCCGAAGGACTCAGGGCGGTGAATAGCCAGGGTTAAAATACATACGGTATGAAAATTAAAATAATTTTAAAAATAATTAAATCCATTTGGCTTCCCGATTTTAAAACCCCTTACCCATAAAATTAATCAATTAAAATCTTAAGCCAGCCCGGCTCGCTGAAACAAGAAAGTCTTCAGAGCCCGGCGGAAAGTACGGAGGTCCGGGATCAGTCGTATCCCTGGGGGTAGCTCGTTCCAGAGGGCGGGTGCCCCCACAGAGAAGGCTCTCCCCCTGGGGGTCGCCAGTTGACATTGCTTGACCAGCGGCACCCTGAGGAGACCCTCTCTGTAGGAGCGTATTGGCCGGTGGGAGGTTATCGGTGGCAGAAGGTGGTCTCGTAGATAACCAGGTCCTAAGCCATGGAGCGCTTTAAAGGTGAGAACCAAAACCTTGAAGTGCACCCGCAAGACCACCGGAAGCCAGTGCAGCTTGTGCAGGAGAGGTGTTACATAGGAGCGCCATGTCGCCCCCATAATCACCCGCGCAGTCGCATTCTGGACCAGTTGGAGCCTCTGGGTGCTCCTCAAGGGGATGTCTCATTTTTGGGGAAACAGGATATCTATCTAATCTATCTATCACTTATCTATATCTATATCTGCTATCTCTCTCCAGTTGGGCTTATTATCAGGGGATGTCTTATTTTTGGGAAAACAGGGTAGGTAGGTAGGTAGGTAGGTAGATAGATAGATAGATAGATAGATAGATAGATAGATAGATAGATAGATAGATAGATAGATAGATAGATAGATAGATAGATACGTAACATGTTTTCCCAAAAATAAGACCCTGTCTTATATTTTTTTGAACCCTGATATAAGCTCTCGGCCTTATTGCCAGGCGCTCAAAAGCCCGATTGGGCTTATTATCAGGGGATGTCTTATTTTGGGGGAAACAGGGTAATTGTATCAAGAATGTAATGTTGTAACTTTTATGAAGAATTTGCTATTAGAATAGCCGTTACAGTATAAAGAAGAAAAGTGAAACACATAGAAAAAAACCTAGATCTACAAAAATGATCACCCTAGAAAAAACGAGATATGCAAAAACTATCACCATGTCAGTTAATACTTCATTGGGTAATCTTTAGCATGAATTACGACCTTACAACGTCTTCCCATGGAGTGAACCAAGTCTTTTAGTTCTGCAGCTGTTATCATGTGAAACCAAGACTGAATGATGACTTCTATTAACTGGGTTTTATTACTGAGTCGCTTCTGACTAACAAGTTTCTTTCGTTGGCTGCTCCATCGATTTTCACTTGGGTGAAGGTCTGGGCTCTTCCCAGGCCATTCCAGCAGTGGAATAGGATTATCTTGAAACTCCCCCCAAAAAAGTGGTGTTGTTAGCCATCAAACTTCAAAAATACACTTTTTCCACAATTTTGGCCACTACTGTAGATACGTGTCTCTTTCCTCCTCACTCTGCCCTCAGTCCAGCCCCGGTTGTTTAATGGACTCCATGGCTTGAAGTCTGGAGAAAAAGAGATGGATTCTTCTGAAGAAAACCTGGGTTTCTTCTGGATAAAAGTGAGCTGGCGTTAGTTGACGTGGCCCATTGGTCTGGCCAAGAAAGAAACCCAAGTGAGAAGAAGAAGAAGTCAATTAACCTTTAGAGGAAGGACTCACGTTGACACAGATTCCACCTTACATCCTTTTGCAATGCTAATGCCTCTTCTTTCTTCACCCCCTGGTCTCCTTTGTGGAGTAAATCATGACCTATTGTATCTCCTCAACCTTACCTAGAACTTCCCTTACTAACCTTTCACCACCATTGATGGACCAGGCATGAAACCAATGACCGTTTTCTACCCGTGGTTTTTCCCGACTGGTCCTCTCCTTCTCTTCCTCCACCCCAGCTCCTCTTTCCATTCTTCTCTTTCCCCCCCCCCCACCAACTACCCCCTCTCCCCTCCTCCCAAGAGTTTCACTCTCTCACAATCGCTGTCTCCAACCTAAGAGGCACAACCTTTTCAGAAACACCACAACATAACTTCTCCCCACCCCTGTTGTTTTCCAAGGTCTTCCCTCAAACCTCTTTCAGCATGGCTCCTTCAAGTAAGCATTAACCAGCAACTTTGAGGGGAAGGTCTTATCTTCCTCCGGGTGAACCATTAAGACAGAAGAAAAGCTACCGCGTGGGTCTCAAAAAAACTTCATCTGCCATTTTGCCTTTCCTTCGCTCTGTGTTAATGGTTACCCAACTGCACGATTCAGTGAAGGAAGCTGCTTAGGACCATTCGTGGTTGGTGAGATGGCCTTGGAGACGGACAATCTGTAGTTGTTGTTTTTTGACCTCCCCTCAAAGGACTTTCAAGCAAAGTCTTCGATTTACTCGCCGGTTGCTGTACAATTTGAGCAGATCGTTCTGCTGTGTCTGGGCCGCGATTTGTGAAAAGGCCACAAATTCGATCAATTAATCAATAAGCGCCATTCGCCTTCCCTGAAGTACAAACGTTTTATCGGATCCAAATGACCCCCCAAGTTATCCATGGAAGGTGACCAGCGTGGTCCTTCCCCTCACAGGAGAAGGAACCGTTGCGGACTAAAAGTTGAGGAGAGAAAAGAAAAAACAAAAACAACAACTACAACTTTAACTTCGTTTTTTTTTTCCCCCTGGAAAACCAACCGACCGACCAAATCCCCCAAAACTAGAGTTGTGTCCTTGTTGTTGCTTGTGAGCCTCTTGAGGGCTTAATCTTGTGGATGACTTTGCAGCTTTTATTGGGCCGTCTTACAAAACCGGTCACACCAGTAACTCTCCCTCCGCCGAATCGAAAAAACCAAAAAAAATCAACGCTGCAAAGTTCATAAGAGGGTCGACGGTAACTGTGTGAGGCTTTGTGGTATCTCAACAAGGCAAGAACAGCGAACGCAAGACAGATTTATTTATTTATTTTTGAGGTTTATTCTCTTTTTTTCGGCTTCCTTATGCCCCGGCGGGCCCACTGTTGAGTAAAGCAGAGGTCTTCCATCTTGGCGATTTTACGGCTTGTCGACTTCCAACTCCCAGAATCCTAGGCGTTGAAGTTCACAAATGGTAGTAAAGTTCCCAAGGTTGGAAACCCCCTGGAGTAAAGGTATGGCTGAAAACACAAGCAAATACAAAACTATAAAATTGCCCCTTCCGACCACAATTTGCACTGTAGCACAAAGGGGACCCGGTGGCTCGGCGGCTAAGACGCTGAGCTTGTCGATCGGAAGGTCGGCAGTTCAGCGGTTCAAATCCCTAGTGCCGCGTAACGGGGTGAGCTCCCGTTCCTTGTCCCAGCTTCTGCCCACCTAGCAGTTCGAAAGCACGTAAAAAAATGCAAGTAGAAAAATAGGCACCACCTTTGGTGGGGAGGTAACAGAGTTCCGTGCGCCTTTGGCGTTGAGTCATGCCGGCCACATGACCACGGAGACGTCTTCGGACAGCGCTGGCTCTTCGGCTTTGAAATGGAGATGAGCACCGCCCCCTAGAGTCGGGAACGACTAGCACAGATGTGCGAGGGGAACCTTTACATTTTACACTTTTCCCAGCCAGCAATATCTGTTTGTGTGTGTTGATTCACACCCATCCATTGCTTCCTTTCCCCAAAAAACGGCAGTTGTTCTGGGGAACTTTTTCAGGAGAATCACACAAACACACCCTTAAAACTTCCGCCCCAGTTTCCTCTTTCTCGAGAGCTTTGTGGGAGCTCTTATTTCAACTTTGAAAAAGTTGTCATTCTTATTGCAAAGTTCAAAACACAACATTGGCTTGTCGTCTTAAAAATTTTTTAAAAAAATTGGGTGTGGTTGGTCGCCATCCAAAGCTGAAGGTTGAATTTGTCCGGGGTCCCGAATGGATTCGTTGCCCATTTAGCACCCGCAAAATTTCTTAAAAGTTGTGGATTTAGAATCTTACCCAGAAAGCCTTTGATCTGATGACAAGGGACGAGGCCCAAGAATTTGTTCACAGATCTCTCTCAGCAAATGTCTTCCCCACCCCCCAAAAAAATACTTCTACCTAACGAACTGGCAAAAGTATTTTGATGTTTGCTGCAGCCAAACCAGGTCTTATCTAAGAAAAAAGAGAAAATTGGAGGAAACCGACAGATTTTCCCGCCTTCCAAAGTTTGTGGGCCACGCCACAAGGCTTCCAAAGGAAAAAAGAGTGTAAATTTCAACGATTTGTTGCTTCTTCATCCAAATTTGTGAAAAGAACGCTTAAAATAACAAAAGTTCTCCGCAGATTCCTGGTTTTCCAGGCGTCTTGGCTCTGAAGGTTGCTGATCATTGCTTTTTCTGAAAAAGTAGATGAGTACATAAGCAAACCCTCAAGCCTTTTGCAAGGAGCAGAGAAGCCGCTGAAAATCTCTCTCTCTCTTTCTCTCTCCCACCCTCCCTCTCTCTTTTCCTCCCCCTCTCTTTTCCTCTCTCTTTCCCTTTCTCTCTCTTTCCCTCTTTCTTTTCCCCCCTCTTCTTTCTCTTTCCCTCTTTCTCTCTCTCCTCTCTCTCCCCCCCTCCTCTTTTTCTCTCTTTCCCTCCCTCCCTCCCTCTTTCCCTCTCTCTGCCTCCCTCCCCCTTTCTTTCCGTCCCTCCCCCCCTCTCTCTCCCTTTCTCTTTCCCTCTATCTCTTTCCCTCTCCCTCTTTTCCTCTCTCTCTCCCTTTCCCTCCCACCCTCCCTCTCTCTTTTCCTCTCTCTCTCTTTCCCTCTTTCTTTTCCCCCCTCTTCTTTCTCTTTTCCCTTTCTCCTCTCTTTCTCTCTCTCTCCACTCCTCTTTTTCTCTCTTTCCCTCCCTCCCCTCTTTCTTTCCTTCCCCTCTCCCTTTCTCTTTCCCTCTCTCTCTCTTTTCCTCTCTCTCTTTCTCTTTCCCTTTCTCTCTCTTTCCCTCTTTCTCCCTCTCGCTCCCTCTCTTCCCCTCTTTTTTCTCTCTCTTTCCCCATCTCTCTTTCCCTCTCTCTCTCTGCTTCCAAATTTTCTTTTTTGCCTTGAGAAATCACGAGAATGATGCAAAGCAGCACATTTTGTATCGTCTGCCCCGAGTTCTTTTTAACCAATTAATAAGATCCCAGATTGTCTGCAAACACTGGAAGAAAAAAAAACAAAACACGGCCTATATTTTGCTCCTTGTACAACACGCCTAATTACTATACTATTTTAAAGAGAAAAAAAAAAAAAGAAGGACCTGGCACATGTGTTATGTGGTTTTGTTTTTTAAAAAAAAAAATACGCGATGCCTCCTTGACAGGACAAAAATTACGGAGTTAAAATGGAAAAGCCAGTGCAATTCTGGGCGTCTTATTAAAAAAAAAACCTCTTCTGTCTTGCTGGCATTTGTTCTGTGTTTGGGGCATCAGAATTGTCCGCTTGTTCCAACTCTGCATGTCTCTTTTTGTTTTCTCTTCATATTCCCATTTCCCCAGTAGACAATGTCCCGGTGAAAGATTCTTCGGATTTACTCAGCAGGCAAAAGTGCCTCGAAGCTTTGGCGTCTCTGCGACACGCCAAATGGTTCCAGGTTCGGCATTTTGTTCTTACCTATCGTAGCCTTTTCAAAAGTTTCTTTTTTTAAAATAATAATCATAACAAAAAAATATAAAACCGTAGTCGTTTAGGTTGGACCACCCTTGCAGACAAGAACGGGACAATTCTGGTTTTTTTTAGGCCAGAGCGAACGGGCTAAAATCGTGCGTGATTGTGCTACGAATCCTGAGAGATTTATGCAACCGAGTTCCTTCCTGGGCGCCGTTGAAAGGTTGGGTGAGTGTCGCTTCGTCCACGTTTGCAAAAATTTGCAATGCGGTCCGTAATTACATCTTTTTGCCTCTTCTAATTTCTCCTCCTCAGCACTTCAGTTCAACCCCGGTCAATTTCCTTTTGGTAAAAATAATCCTTGCAGGTTTTAGTACTTTCTGTGGAATGTGGGGTTAGGTTACCTGTCCGTAAGACAGAATCTTCAGGGCAAGCACCCAGTTGAACAAACATCTCAAGAACTTCTCCTCGACCATCCGTGGTCCCAGGATTGTCTCCTAAGTTAGGCCTGTTGAAAACAAAAGAGCAACCCTTAATTCCTTTTGGTGAGCAAGGAGGACCAAAGTTTTCACAACTACCACATGGTAATTCCCAAGTTTGTCCTGCGAGGACACTTCTGTCCAAAAAGTAATGGATCCAAAACAGAAGTCCTAGAGAGACAGTAGAAGAGCAGATGTGTACCTCAGGGTTGAACAGTGGAGGTCTTGGTGCCTTCTGATCTTGATTGTTGGCTGGCAGATGTTTCATTACCCAACTGACTAGGATAGGATAGGATAGGATAGGATAGGATAGGATAGGATAGGATAGGATAGGATAGGATAGGATAGGATAAGGGATAGAATAAGAATTAGCATAGCATAGCATAGCATAGCATAGCATAGCATAGCATAGCATAGAAAAGAAATCGGAATAGAATAGAAAAGAAATTGCAATAGAATAGAATAGAATAGAATAGAATAGAATAGAATAGAATAGAATAGAATAGAAGAATGAAATAATGAATAGGATAGATAGGATAGGATAGGATAGGATAGGATAGGATAGGATAGGATAGGATAGGATAGAAGAAGGGATAGAAGAAGAAATAGAATAGAATAGAATAGAATAGAATAGAATAGAATAGAATAGAAATTGGAATAGAAAAGAAATCGGAATAGAATAGAATAGAATAGAAGTTGGAATAGAATAGAAGTTGGAATAGAATAGAAAAGAAATTGGAATAGAAGAATGAAATAATAGAATAGGAATAGAATTAGAATGAATAGAATAGAATAGAATAGAATAGAATAGAATAGAATAGAATAGAATAGAATAAGGGATAGAATAGAATAGAAATTGGAATAGAATAGAAAAGAAATTGGAATAGAATAGAATAGAATAGAATAGAATAGAATAGAATAGAATAGAATAGAATAGAATAGAATAGAATAGAATAGTTTATTGGCCAAGTGTGATTGGACACACAAGGAATTTGTCTTTGGTGCATACGCTCTCAAGTGTACATAAAGAAAAAATAAAATATATTTGTCAAGAATCATAAGATACAACACTTAGTGATAGTCATAGGTTACTAAATAAGCTATCAAATCTTACTAGGAAACAAATAAAGCCAATATAAATTGAAAGATACAAGCAACATGGTTATAGTCATAGGTGGGAAGAGAAAGATACTAGTAAGGAAGAGAAGAATAATAGTAGTGCAGCCTTAGTGAATAGTTTGACAGTGTTGTGGGAATTATTTGTTTAGCAGAGTGATGGCGTTCGGGGAAAAAAAACTGTCCTTGTGTCCAGTTGTTCTGGTGTGCAGGGCTCTATAGCGTCATTTTGAGGGTAGGAGTTGAAACACTTTATATCCAGGATGCGAGGGGTCTGTAGATATTTTCCCAACCCTCTTTAACATCAATAATGAGGGGCATCCTTGTTGGCACTTATCTCTGCTACAGAGCAATTTCTTTTCCCCCATCCTGGAATATTATTAGATATATATATATTTTTTTACATATTCCACATAAGGGATTTTTCTCCCTGGTCCCGATTGATGTGCTGGTTGATAAAAGAGTCCCTACAGAAATTGTGTTCTGTTATTCTGATGCAAACGTTGAACTTGGATCACACGTACTGCTGCTTCTGCCCATGGTATACTCAATGGTGAATGGATCTCAAAATACCAATCGCCAGAACAGGAAATGCTTCTCCTTTAGTGGATCCAAAAGTTCAGATACCTCAAAAGAAAGAGGGCCGAATTTCGAACCATAGCGACGACGGATGGAAATTTATTCCGTGCCTTTCTGACCTCCTGCTTTTGGGCTTGCCTTGTCTGTCCATCAGTCTTTCTTTCTGTGATATTTTCATACCATTAGTACTGACACCGTCCAGTTGTCTTCCAGCCCCTGGAGCTGCTGTGCGAGAAAGCCATTGGCACCTGCAACAGGCCGTTGGGTGCAGGGGAAGCTCTCCGGCGAGTGTTGGAGTGTTTGGCCTCCGGCATCCTGTTGCCAGGTAAGATCCGCCAAGCTTTTTCTCCAAGGTTGACCGGTCGTGCATTGATGGACCGCGCTAGCATGTCCTATCTGGATGGCCGTCTTCTGGTTTGCTGATCTTGTTGAGTTTAGAAGACAACTCCTGTTCTGACCTAGGCTTCCTTAGAAAGTATACGGCACAAACTTAGTCCCGGCAAACCTCTTCAATTCGTACGGCTGTAAATTACTTTCATTTACAGTCTGCAAGGGTTGATAAACAGTCTTTCAGAGGAGTGTTTACAAACACCCACCTTATCTCCCTTGGAACGCTGCCAGAAAACTAATTGCCACACGCAGGGCAAGGCCAAACTTGGCACAGAGTCACAAACAGAACTTTTCCAGAGCTTTTACCGACCAGATGAACTAATTGCTTCCTGCAAAAGCTCATGTCCCGTTCGCTCCTCTTTTATGTCTTATGGGAGGGGCCAATCATCTCCAAGCCTTACTCCCAAGTCGACCCTGCTTTCTTAATTGTTCCTGTCTTCTGGCAGCTCTGCACATGCGCACTCTGGGAACAGACTCATACTGTTCTTCTGCCTCACTGATGTCAGACTCCGGAGGCAGCAAAGAACTTGGCTCCCTCTCTGCCTCCGACTCAGAGCCCTCGTCCGAGCCTTCCCCAGACTCCAGGACTGGCCCACGTTCCTCCCCAACCTCCTCACTGTCCGAATCTGCTGCCAGCTCTGCTGGCTGCTGGCGGGCCACAACAACTCCCCAATGTGTGGTCTTCTCTAAGTAGGAGAATGGAACGGGTTGTCCATCCTTCTTGAGAGCGGGCAAAGGTCTTCTTCTCAGATCTGTTATCGTGGGGTGATGACACCAACGTAAAACACAGTGCAGTTTTTCATAGCTGTTCACCTTTCTGAAAACACAATCTCATTTTTGAGGTTGGCTTGAGGAACCTTGACTGATACAAGTCAAGGATGGTTGGGGGGGAGCCATTTTTTTTTCATCCCCAGCTGTCTCCCCAGCTTTTCTCTTTAGACCTTCCTTTGAAATCCATATGCAGAACTGATAACAAACCAACTGATAACATTGTGTTAGAGATGCCCAGGAGTGAAATCCAGCAGGTTCTGGAGAACCGGTAGCGGAAATTTTGAGTAGTTCGGAGAACCGGCAAATACCATCTCTGGCTGGCCCCAGAGTGGGCTGGGAATGGGGATTTTGCAGTATCCTTCCCCTGCCATGCCCACCAAGCCACACCCCGCCTACCAAGCCACACCCACAGAACCAGTAATAAAAAAATTTGAATTTCACCATTGGCAGATGCTCATCTCTTAACTAGCTATTTCCCTCCCAGGTAGCTCTTTTTTTGTTGTTGTTTCTGTGGCATCAGGATTATGGTTTTGAGGGTCCATTGGAGAGGACTGAGGGTTGAACTCCTTCCTTGTACCTAGGTGGGCCCGGCGTGCATGACCCCTGCGAACGAGAGCCAACGGATGCCTTGTCTAGCGTGACTGTTCCACAAAGGGAAGCCATAACCCATAGTGCCCAGGTAAAAACATGCCAGCCACCTAGGTTGGTCTCCTTTCCCTCCAGCAATGGAGAACGAGGGTCCTCGTGGATTAAAGGCACCCGACGCCGCTGCTTAGGGTGATAGGTTGAAAGCAGGGGTGGGCTGCTGGGGGTTCGCACGGGTTTGGGCAATCCTCTAGCTAAGATTCTGCTCACAAATCCCACCCCTGGCTGGCCCCTCCCACCCCACCCCTCCCCTCCCAAGAGTCTCCACGCGGCCCGTTTTGGATCCAGGTAAGTATAGGGATTGCATGGAGGCTCAGGGAAGGTAAAAAACGGGCCTCCGGGAAGTTCCAGAAGGCCAAAATTTGACTGTTTCCGGCCTTCAGGAAACCCTGAAGAAAGCCTCTGGAGCCTGGGGAGGGCGAAAAACGGGCCTACCAGAAATTCAGAAACAGGTCCGTTTCTGGCCTCCAGAGGGCCTCCAGAGCCCAGGGGAGGCCATTTTTGCCCTCCTGGAGGCTCCAGGAAAGCCTCTAGAGCCTGGGGAGAGCAAATAATGCCACACACACCCCAGCCGTGGTGTAGGAGGCCAACTAGGCCACGTCCACCACGCCCACCCAGCAACCAGGCAGAGACCCCGTTGCTTGTGATTTTTGAAGCCCACCCCTGGTTGAAACTGCCCAATCTGTGGAGCAGAGTTCTCTTTGGTATCGGAGTTGGGGCTGACTCGCCAAATAATGTCCTTTCGCCCCCTTATGTTTGACCCATTTTCATGGTATCCACAGCATGCCCTGAGACTCTCGGCTTTCGGCCAAATCTACAAGGTGCTGGAGATGGATCCTCTTCCTTCCAATAAGTCGTTCCAGAAATACTCGTGGTCGGGGGTCGACAAAGAAGGTAGGTGCACCCGAAGGCAGGACAAGAAGCAACGGATGGAAACTAATCAAGGAGGGAACTAGCTAATAAAACCACTTTTTGGGGGGGGGGGAGTAGTGCCTAAAATTATAGACATTATAGCATTGATTCCACTAATCAATGGAAAGAGAATTTAATCAAGAATGTAATGCAATAACTTTTAGGAAGGATTTGCTATTAGAATAGCAGTTACAGTACTAAGAAGAAAAGTGAAACACGTAGAAAAAACGAGATATACAAAAATGATCACCCTAGAAAACAACGAGATATGCAAAAATGATCCCCATGTCAGTGAATACTTCGTTGGGTAACCTTTAGCATGAATGACGGCCTTACAACATCTTCCCATGGAGCGAACCAAGTCTTTGAGTTCTGCAGCTGTTACAATGTGAAACCAAGATTGAATGATGGCTTCTGTTAACTGGGTTTTATTGCTGTGTCACTTCTGACTAACCAGTTTCTTTTGTCGGAAAATCCATAGATTTTCCATTGGGTGAAGGTCTGGGCTATTCTCAGGCCATTCCAGCAGTGGAATAAGATTATCTTGAAACTCCAGTGAATATTCCTAATAAAAATGTCTCTGGTTTCCTATCAATAGGTTATTTTTTCTAGCCATTTCTTGATTTTAATCCAAAACTAGAAAATATACTAAAGAAATAAAATACTTGATTTTACATATTATAACGGCCGCGCGAATATCATTTGCACAAAATTGGAAAAATAAAAATACACCAACAGAGGAAGAATTGATTAAAAAAAAATCTTAAAAGTGTGCGGAGATGGGCAAATTAACAAAAGAACTTAAAGAAAAGGAAGATACGGAATGCAATGTAATATGGAACAAATGGTACAACTAGCTGGAGATTAGAAATCAGGGGTGGATAAAAATCAATGATTTTTTTAAAAAAATCAAAAAAATCAGTTTTTTTTTTATTTAAATCGGATTTTTTTGATTTTTATCGAATTTATTTTAGTAAAAAACTTTTGGGGTAAAAATCTATCGTAAGATAGTTTTCTATTTAAGATACATAAATAATTTAGTTTATTCAGCATGAAATGGAGCTTAGTTATGGAGCAGGAGGCTGTATATTCTGCAACACTGGGACTATCGGTGAGTCAACAGTGGGTCAAAGGAGTAGCAGAGATGACAGTTGCTCTTTAAAAATTAGGATCTAAATCGAGTTGATTTAAATCAAGCCTTTTTACTAGTGATTTAAATCGTGATTTAAATTGTGATTTAAATCAACTCGATTTAAATTAACTCGATTTAAATCAAATCCACCCTGTTAGAAATAGTGAACAATAATGAAAGGGGAGAAATCATAAATGTAAAAAAGTTTATAAGACAATGTATAAAATGTACAAAATTAATATGATTGTTAGGAATTATAATGTAAATAAGAGAAAAAGGGACAAGAAAGAAAAGTACAATATAAGGGGAAATGATGTAAATATGAGAAGATGACTGTTACAAAACAGTTGTAAAAAAGGACTTTATATTTTGTGTTTTGTATTTGTTATTTTGTGTTGTGTTATAAATAAAAATTTAAAAAAAAAGATGATCTTGAAACTCAAAAAAAAAAAAGTATTGTTATTAGCCATCAAACCTCAGGTTTTTAAGAAGGGACTGGACAGCCACTTATCTGAAATGGAATAGAGTTTCCTGCCTAAGCAGAGGGTTGGACTAGAAGACCTCCAAGGTCCCTTCCAACTCTCTTATTCTGTTCATTCTCCCTTTCCTGGACAGCTGATCGTTCCAGTGATACAATCACGGTCTAATTAATTGCAACTAATTGACTTGCGTACTGGAAAATTAGAGGGATGTGGTGGCTCAGTGGCTTAAGATGCTGAGCTTATCGATCAGAAGGTTGGCAGTTCAGCGGTTCGAATCCCGAGCGCCGCATAACAGGGTGAGCTCCCGTGATTTGTCCCAGCTTCTGCCAACCTAGCAGTTCGAAACCAAATAAAAAATGCAAGTAGAAAAATAGGGACCACCTTTGGTGGGAAGGGAACAGCGTTCCGTGCGCCTTTGGCGTTGAGTCATGCCGGCCACATGACCACGGAGACGCCTTCGGACAGCGCTGGCTCTTCAGCTTTGAAATGGAGATGAGCACCGCCCCCTAGAGTCAGGAACGAGTAGCACGTATGTGTGAGGGGAATCTTTATCTTTATTGGAAAATTATAATCTCTGTGATGTTTTTAAATCCCTCCTTGATTCGGTTGTGTTTTACTTTTTATTCCTCCGCCTTGGGGTCGTTTAACGTTCTTTTAAATATATATATTTTAATAGAGATTCCTACCCACCCCCTCCCCAAAGAATCCTTTCTCTAACTATCCTAGAAAACTGACATCCAAAGTGCAGGGCCCACAGCCAATCTTCCTTCATGCAAAAGGGGTTTTTTTTCTCAATGCTTTTACACGGCTCAGCTGCATCGTATCCATCAGCGATGCTCGCCTTTTCCTTTTATGCAATTGAACACAAAAAAAAAAGATTTTTTTTTTCTTTCCAGGCGCAGGTTCGTCTGCCCTAAAGAGGCCTTTTGAAGACGGGTTGGGGGACGAGAAAGACCCCAGTAAGAAAATGAAGAGGAATTTGAGGAAAAGTAAGGAGGTTTCTTTCTTCTCCTTCGCTTTTATTACCGCCACATTCTTTTGTTTTAATTTTTTTTTTTTTTTTAATTTGATTTATATGCCGCCCTTCTCCGGAGACTCAGGGTGGCTTACAAGGCGTTAAGCAATAGCCTTCATACTTTTGTATATTTATACAAAGTCAGCTTATTGCCCCCACAAACTGGGTCCTCAATTTACCTACCTTAGAAAGGATGGAAGGCTGAGTCAACCTTGAGCCTTGGCGAGATTCGAACCTGCAGTAACTGCAGGCAGCTGGTCTTAATAACTAGCTTAATAACAGTGTGTCTTAGACCACTGTACTACCAAGACTCTTCTAAGCTGCCCTTTGTTCATTTCTGCTCCACTTGTCAGCTCACTCTTGCAGCGGGGAATTTGTGGTCCTCGTTTATTGACTGCCCCGTTTGCAGTTAACGACGGCGATGAAAAAGTGCGCTTGCATTTACGAGCAGTTTACAACACAAAAGAAAGTGGAAGTAAGACGGTGAACCCGGTCATGGTTTCACTGAGCAATCGCTTCGCTTAACGACCGAGTTCCCGGCCCCAATTATGGTCACTAAACGAGCCCTTTAAATATTTGCAGTGCTTAGCAGCAGATGCTAATTCTGCGTTTTGAATCTGCCACAAACGGCTCTGATTTCACATCTTTAGCTTCTCTCTAGTAAAGAAATGAAATTAGAACATCCCTATTTTCTCTGTGTAAAGCAGGGGTCGGCAACCTTAAACGGGGTCGGATCCTTATACGGAGGATCCCGGACCTACGCGCTTTCCGCCGTGCCATCAAAACATTTCTATTTCAGCAGGCCGGCCTGGCCTAACCTCTCTTTTAAATTGTTTTTAAAAAATTTTTAAATTTTTAAATTTTAAACTTGTCTTACGAACTTGGGGTGTTTTAAATTTCGTTTTCCGGGCCAATTATCTAATTGCATTTTAATGGTTTTTTAACATTTATATTATATGTATTTTATTCGGCTGTTCACCACCCTGAGTCCTTTGGGAGTAGGGCGATATACAAATTCAATAAATAATAATAATAATAATAATAATAATAATAACAACAACAACAACAATAATAATAACAATAATAACCAACAACAACAACAACAACAATAACAACAACAACAACAACAACAACAATAATAATAATAATTAATAATAATAATAATAATAATAATAATAATAATAATAATAATAATAATAATAATAATAATAATAATAATAATAATAATAATAATAATATTGCAATACCTGGTGATGCACGGACTGAAGATAAGCAGCAAGAAAAAAATCACAAAGTACCGGGACTTACAAATTGAAGTTGAGCGACTGTGGAAAAAGAAATCGTGTGTTGTCCCGATTGTAATTGGAGCCCTTGGAGCAATACCCAAAGGGCTACCCCGCTATTTAGAAATTCTAAATTTGCCAGACTTGAACATTTTGACTCTCCAAAAAAACACCTTACTCGGAACAGCTTACATCCTCCGACGATACCTTAACAGTTCCTGGGTCCTTGGTTAGGACTGGAGCTGCTGAGCTATTAACCAGCCTCAAAGGCTGTGAATCTCACTAAAGATTAACCAATAATAATAATAAACACTCGAAGAGCTGTTTGGACCCGTTTCCCACAGAAAAGAAAACACCAGGAGCCACAAAACCCTTTTGACATCTAAAATGAAGATAACACTGCATATATCGTTCTTTACCTTTATGCTCTGTATAAAAAAACTATAGCGTGTTGCATTTATGAAATCAGTGACCTGCTACAGAGAAAACAAATTTGTATTTCTCTGTGCAACAAAAACATTTTGAACTCCGGAAAAAAAAAAAAAAGATGGGTTGAAAAGCTCAATAAATCGCGTGCCAGCAGGTGTTGCACATTGGTGGTTGTGACTCATATTTTGAGCGACAGGGAGCCACAGCAGAGGGATGAAAGAGCCACATGCTCCAGAGCCCCGAGTTGCCGACCCCTGATGTAAAGATTACTGGACTATTTTTTTTCCAAACATCAGCATAGTCACTTTGGATTGGGATAAAAACTCTGCTTAACAACTAATTCCCACAACACTGACAGTGTTGTGGGAATTAGTTGTTAAGCAGAGTTTTTATCCCAATAATTTACTGTATTACTGTTATTCTTCTCTTCCTTACTAGTATCTATCTCTTCCCACTTATGACTATAACCATGTTGCTTGTATCTTTAAATTTATATTGTTTTTATTTGTTTCCTAGTACGATTTGATAGCTTATTAGTAACCTTGAATATCGCTAAGTGTTGTATCTTTTTATTCTTGATGAATGTATTTTATTCTCCTTATGTACACTGAGAGCATATGCACCAAATTCCTTGTGTGTCCAATCACACTTGGCCAATAAAGAATAAAGAAAACATCAGCCTCTTCAGTTCTTCCATTCAGACAATAATATAAAAGGAGTGTCTCCTTTTTCTGGAATTCCCAGTTTTCCTGACAAAAAACCTTCAGCTCTAGGATCGCCCAGTGGCCTCCTCACCCTGCTTAGTTTCTCAGAGACAAGGGAGGGAATCTTCAAGACTCTCAAAGAGCTTAAGAAAAGCAGATCTTTACTGTTTTCCCTACAGAAGGCTTAAGGGATGTGGTGGCTCAGTGGCTAAGACGCTGAGATTGTCGATCGAAAGGTCGGCAGTTCAGCGGTTCGAATCCCTAGTGCCACGTAACGGGGTGAGCTCCAGTTCCTTGTCCCAGCTTCTGCCAACCTAGCAGTTCGAAAGCACGTTAAAAAAAAAATGCAAGTAGAAAAATAGGGACCACCTTTGGTGGGAAAGGAACGGCGTTCCGTGCGCCTTTGGCGTTGAGTCATGCCGGCCACATGACCACGGAGACGTCTTTGGACAGAGCTGGCTCTTCGGCTTTGAAACGGAGATGAACACCGCCCCCTAGAGTCGGGAACGACTAGCACAGATGTCCGAGGGGTACCTTTACCTTTACAGCCTTGGGATGCCCCGTTAGCCATCCCATCTTCTCCCCTTTCTTAGCTCTTGTCTCTTTCTTGGCTTCCTTCTCCGCAGTCCTTGATAGCAAAGCAATAGACCTTATGAATGCCTTGATGCGGCTGAATCAGATCCGGCCCGGCTTGCAATATAAGCTGCTCTCTCAATCGGGGCCCGTCCATGCCCCAGTCTTCACCATGTCGGTCGACGTGGACGGGACGACCTACGAAGCCTCAGGACCTTCTAAGAAGACGGCCAAGCTTCACGTCGCCGTAAAGGTGAGCCAGGCAGCTCTCAGCTAGCTCTCTCGGACGTCTGTCGTGTAAGGAAGGGTTGGGGCTCGGGAATGGGTGGGCTTCCTGGGCCGAATGAAAACTTGTCTCCTGATAATGCCAATCTATACAGGTGTTACAAGCGATGGGTTACCCCACCGGCTTCGATGCGGACATGGAATGCACGAGCTCCGATGAGAAGTCGGACACAGAAGGCAAAAACGAGACGGTCTCTTCAACCACGAGCAATAATAATGGAAATGCCACAGTTGATACCTCTGCAACCTTAGAGGTGTGTCTTCTTTCTCCTTCCTCTCCTTCTCTCCTTCCTCTCCTTCTCCTTCCTTCCTTCCTCTCATTCTCATCTCCTTCCTTCCTCCTCTCATTCTTCCCTTCCTTCCTCCCTCCCTCTCATCTCCTTCCTTTCTCCTCTCATTCTTTCCTTCCTTCCTTCCTTCCTCTCATTCTCATCTCCTTCCTTCCTCCTCTCATTTTCCTCTCCTTTTTTCATTCTCTCCTTCCTTCCTTCCTCTCATTCTCATCTCCTTCCTTCCTCCTCTTATTCTCTCCTTCCTTCCTTCCTCTCATCCTCATCTCCTTCCTTCCTCTTATTCTCATCCTTCCTTCCTTCCTTCCTTTCATTCTCATCTTCCTTCCTTCCTTTCATTCTCATCTTCCTTCGTTCCTTCCTTTCATTCTCATCTTCCTTCGTTCCTTCCTTCCTCTCATTTTCATC
This sequence comes from Pantherophis vulpinus, assembly GCA_037215915.1. Classification (NCBI taxonomy): domain Eukaryota; kingdom Metazoa; phylum Chordata; class Lepidosauria; order Squamata; family Colubridae; genus Pantherophis; species Pantherophis vulpinus. Next base: position 6,976,987 of record JAXLNS010000017.1, on the reverse strand, counting down.
TCCTTCCTTTCTCCTCTCATTCCCTTCCTTCCTCTCATTCTCATCTTCCTTCCTTCCCTCCTTCCTTCCTCTCATTTTCATCTCCTTCCTTTCTCCTCTCATTCTCTCCTTCCTTCCTTCCTTCCTCTCATTCTCATCTCCCTCCCTCCCTGCCTCCCTCTTTGCATTTCTTGTTTATTCTCTTACGAGATCGAAAAGTTTTTCCTTTTTTTTTTCTTCTTCAAAAAAACGGAGTCAGGAGAGAAAGCACAGAAAGACCATGGCGCCTCTTTAGGCACCAACGATCGAAACTCTCAAAACGGTGTGTTTCGTTTCTCCACGGCCTTCACGGCCTTCACCCAAGGCTGTTAACGGTAGGCAGAGGGTTGTTTATTGCTCCCGCCTCTTTCTGCCATTCTCTTTTTCTTCTCCCTTTTCAAAAAAAAAAGAAGAAGAAGAAGAAGAAGAAATAAGATGAAGCCGGGGCTAGGTAGGACCAAAATGATTTCATCCACCCTAGAGTTTGCCTGCGGCGGTTTCGGTGGCTCCAGGCTGGCCAGTTACATGATCTTCCCCTTGCTCAGCATCAGAGCAGGCGCCTTGGAGTAACTGGAAACTTTGGCCTCGAGTATTTCTGGCCCAGGAGGGGGGAAGATGCCAAATTATGCAGGCATGGGGACAGCAGCCGTGAAGGAGCAGCAGGCACACAGTTCCCCCAACCGGGAGGAAGTCCCCTGTGCTGCCGGTTGCCATTTCCTGAAAATACGTGGGAGTGGGGGGAGGGCAGGGGAAATCAGGTATGAAAACACGTGGGAGCAAAAGATTCGTAGGGATGAGGCCACCGGTGGGTCCAGGAACCATCTGCCTCCCCTTCTTGTAATGAATTTGTGCCAGAGCGGTTTCTGTTCTGCTGAGAAGAGGGATCTGGAGCTGCTCCTTCCTTCCTTCCTTTCTCTTCTCCACTTGTCTATCCGTCCATCTCTTGATCGTCTCTATTCGCCTGTCTTCCTTCATTCTGTTTATATATCTTCCCTTTCTGTTTATCTATCCAGATCTCTCTCCCCCGCTCTCTTTCTCTCTCTGCTTCTCTGTCTCTTCCCTCTATCCATATTCCATTCCATTCCATTCCTTCCTTCCTTTCTTCCATCCATCCAATTATTGCTGTATCTCTCCTTCCCTCTCTCTCTCTCTCCCGCTCTATCTGTCTGTGTCTGTCTGTCTGTCTACCTACCTACCTACCCTCCCTTTCATCCATCCATCCATCCATTTATCTACCAACCACATACCTATTTATCTATCTATCCTGTCATCTATCCATCCAACCATCCATCTATCTACCAACATACCTACCTACCTATATATATATATATATCTACCAGCATACGTACCTACCTATCTACCTACCTACCCTTTCACCTATCTATCCATCCATCCATCCACCTGCCTACCCACCTACCCTTTCATCCATCCATCCATCTATCTACCAACATATCTACCTATCTATCCTTTCATCTATCCATCCATCCATCCATCCATTTATCTACCAACATACCTACCTATCTACCTATCTATCCTTTCATCTATCCATCCATCCATCCATTTATCTACCAACATACCTACCTATCTACCTATCTATCCTTTCATCTATCCATCCATCTATCTACCAACATACCTACCTATCTACCTATCTATCCTTTCATCTATCCATCCATCCATCCATCTATCTACCAACATACCTACCTATCTACCTATCTATCCTTTCATCTATCCATCCATCCATCCATTTATCTACCAACATACCTACCTATCTACCTATCTATCCTTTCATCTATCCATCCATCCATCCATCCATCTATCTACCAACATACCTACCTATCTACCTATCTATCCTTTCATCTATCCATCCATCCATCCATCCATCTATCTACCAACATACCTACCTATCTACCTATCTATCCTTTCATCTATCCATCCATCCATCCATCCATTTATCTACCAACATACCTACCTATCTACCTATCTATCCTTTCATCCATCCATCCATCTACCAACATACCTACCTACCTACCTATATATATATACCAACAAGATATAAGAGCCTGCAAGAGCCTGGTGGCGCAGCAGACTAATAGCCTGTTATTAACATTCAGCTGCCTGCAATTACTGTAAGTTCGAACCTCACCAGGCTCAAGGTTGACTCAGCCTTCCATCCTTTCTAAGGTAGGTAAATTGAGGACCCAGTTTGTGGGGGCAATAAGCTGACTTTGTATAAATATACAAAAGGATGAAGCCTATTGCTTAGCACATTGTAAGCCGCCCTGAGTCTCCGGAGAAGGGCGGCATATAAATCAAATTTTAAAAAAAAGAAAAGAAAGAGAAAGAAGGAAGGAAAGAAAGAAAGAAAGAAGGAAGGAAGGAAGGAAGGAAGGAAGGAAGGAAAGCTGACTTTGTATAAATATACAAAAGTATGAAGGCTATTGCTTAGCGCATTGTAAACCGCCCTGAGTTTCCGGAGAAGGGCGGCATATAAATCATTTTTTTAAAAAAACAAAACAACGTACCTACGTATCTACCTACCTACCCGTTCATCTATCTATCTATCCATCCATCCATCTATCTACCAACATACCTACCTATCTACCTCCCTCCCTTCTGATTCACACCAATTGGTGGGAGAAGAGAGCCGTCCTTCTCCCCAAACGTTGCACGGGATGAAACTGAGGGCCCTGGTGGCCCCTGGCCCTCCCCTCAAGCCCTCTATGCTTCTCCTAGGTCCGAACTCAGGGTCCCATCCTCACAGCCAGCGGCAAGAATCCGGTAATGGAGCTCAACGAGAAGCGGCGAGGCCTGAAATACGAGCTCATCTCCGAGACGGGTGGAAGCCACGACAAGCGGTTTGTGATGGAGGTGAGGAGAGTCTCCACCCACCCACCCACCCATGGCTTGGGATTTCCTCAGTGGAGGGGGGGCTCACGCCCAGCCAGGGTGCCAATTACCAATTTCGCTTCCAGGTAGAAGTCGACGGGCAGAGGTTCCGAGGGGCTGGCCCCAACAAAAAAGTAGCCAAGGCCAGTGCTGCCTTGGCGGCTCTCGAGAAGCTCTTTTCAGGCCCCAACGCGGCTGCCAATAAGAAGAAAAAGATTCTCCCACAGGTGAGCGGGAAGGGGCTGCATCAGATGGACCCGAGTCCCTGTTCAAGCTTCTGAAGTCAGCAGAAACCCAGAAGAATTGGGAGGGGGGGAGAATTTTGGGGTGGAGAAGAAGGGAGGGAAGTTGAGTGGTGCGGTGGCCTAGAGGTGGAGCTCTCACCTCACTTTCAAGAGGCTGTGAGTTCGATCCTAGGTAGAGGCAGATATTTCTCTCTCTGGGACACATTGAGACTATGTCTGCTGAATAGAACTCCGCATTGGCGACCTGGAAGGGCATCCGGCCAGTAAAACACTCGGCTCCATTCAATTGCCCAGACTTCACCCTGCAAGGGATTATGGGGTTGTTAGTTATCACCTTTAAAGCGCTCCATGGCTTAGGACCTGGGTACCTACGAGACCGTCTTTTGCCACCAATAGCCTCCCACCGACCAGTTCGTTCTCACAGGGAGGGACTACTCAGGGTACCGTCAGCCAAATTATGTCGACTGGCGACTCCCAGGGGGAGGGCCTTCTCTGTGGGGGCTCCAACCCTTTGGAATGAACTGCCCCCGGAGATACGGAATATCCCTGATCTCCGTGCTTTCCGCCGTGCCCTCAAGACCCTGATGTTCCAACAGGCAGGGCTAAACATACAAACATGCGAATGATTTTTTAAATGTTATCTAATTCTGGGTTTTATTTAATTGACCAAACTAAGTGGCAATTTTAATTAGCAATTTTGTGGTGTTTGTGTGTCTATGTTTTTCTTGACTGTACACCGCCTTGAGTCCTACGGGAGAAAGGCGGTATAGAAATATAATAAATAAATAAATAAATAAATGAATAAAGGAATAAAGGAATAAAGGAATAAAGGAATGATGAAGAAGGGAGGGAAGTAGATCCAGCTGGGGGGGATTGAGGAAGGGGTTTGAGCAGAGCCAGAGAGGACAAATTGTGCCCCTTCATGACAGCTTCTTGGGGAAGAGAAAGCCATCTTCAGATGTCATGCAGAAGGAACCTAGAACATGGTCCTTAGTTCACTTATCCTTGGCCACCAAATAGGACCGAGCTGGTCTCCTCTGCTCTTGAAGAATCTCATTCTTCTGATCTGCAGCCCGATCGGTCCCTCCTTCAATCGGTCCTGACCCCTCCACCCCCTGCCCCCAGGACCAGAATCCCCCTTTGAAGATTTACAAAACGAAAGGAAGGGAGTCAACAGCAGCTGTGACCTTTCTTGGTTGGGGTTCATCCTTCTCCGCCTCTCTCCACAGACCAAAGGAGGGATCGTAAACACAGCCATGTCTGCGGCGGCGCGAGGAAGAGGACGAGGGTCTCCCATGCGGGGGGCGTTTGTCGGGGCAGCAGCGGCCACCAGTTACCTGGCACCAGGTAGAACCCGCTCGGGTTGTCCTGTGGTTGTAAGAGGGGAATGATAAGCCCTACCATGAGGTTGACCTTCCAGGGGCGAATCATCATGGATGGTCCATATCTTCTGCTTAGATCTTTTAGACAGCTGAAGTCCCATTTTTAATTAAATTGAGGTGCCCAAATTACTCTAATCACCACCCCCAGGTCTTTCCAGCATGTGGACTTCTGTGCAGTGGTCACAACCCTCAGGACTCTCCTTACAGGAGGGAGTCCACACCACTGGTGAAATTCAAAAATTTTCCCTACCGGTTCTGTGGGTGTGGCTTGGTGGTGGTGTCAGGTGACTGGGTGGGCGTAGCCAAATCTTTTTTATATACTTTTTTAATAGCATTTTTTCACTAAAAAAAGTTTTTAAAAAGTTCCGACAATCAGCTGTGCCCGCGATTGTCGGAACTTTTTTTGTACTTTTTTAAAGTATTTTTTTACTACCGGTTTGGGCGAATAGGTAGTAAAAAATGCTTAAGAAAAGTAAAAAAAAAAAAAAAAAAAAGTTCCGACAATCAGCTGTGACAATCAGCTGTGCCGCACGGATCATCGGAACCTTTTTTTTTTTTTTTTTTTAACTTTTCAAAGCATTTTTTACTACCGGTTCTGGCGAACCGGTCTGAACCGGTAGCATTTCACCCCTGATCCACCCCTGTTCTTGGAAAACAATGCAATTTTGAGGAGCTGACGGCCTCCTTCGTACTTGAATTTATTCCATCCAATGTGTTGGATGGATGGTGTTGGGAACTGCTGAATGCTTTATGCCAGAGGTGTCAAACTCGATTTCATTGAGGGTCGCGTCAGGGCTGTGTTTGACCTTGGAGGGCCCGTGGGCAGGGGGACATGGCGAGCTCGACGTCACTCATGTCGGGGACGCCTGTGGTGACCCGAACGCTCTGCCAGTGAAAACGGGCTCCCGAGCTCCGCTTTTGACTGCGACGGCCTCCTGCAACCCTCTGCCAGTGTGGTCATTCAGCAAATCTTTACATGACCGGACTTGATTTTTCAACATATTTACAGTGTTCATTCAATGAATCATACATATTTAAGTGAATCTGGTTTCTCCCTTGAACTTTGCTGGTTGAAAGCTTGGCTAAGATGCTGCTAGCGTTGTAAAATATCACCGGCGGGCATCTCTGCTACGCTCGTTTTGTCCTCCGTGCCCACCCGGGAGGACCTGTCACCGTGTCTTGTCTGCTTCCCTTGCAGGGTACGCGGCACCGTACGGATACAACGCGGCAGCTGCCGCTGCACCGGCTTACGGTACGTCCTTCCCTTTTCCCTTGTCTACATGTATCTTCCCCATTCTCAGGCCAGCTTTTTTGGGGGGGTGGATCGGTGAGGCAAAGTAGGGTTCTCTCTGGATGGCCATCAGCCAAGCTGCTCTTCTCGCTGTGGCTTGTTCCTCCTGGTTTGCTTTTGCCTGACCGCAAAAGAGCTGCTTGCCCTTAACTGCCTGCTCCCTCGCCCGCCGTGCCAGAACCCATAGAACCGTCCCCCTCCTGCCTTCTGAACGGCCATTTTGTGCTCCATTCAAAGCTGCTCAAAGGGCCAAATCTTCCTCCTATCTCAGAGTACACTCAAAAGATTCCTTTATTAGGAGTGTTGGCAGCTCCGGCGAAAAGTTTCTCTCTCACCGTGAGCAGGCTAACAAGGCCGCCTGGCCGGGAGATGAATAGTTGTCTGCCACACCTATTCATCTCTGCCCCCTGCCTTTTATCCCCAGAGCTAGGGTGGGGCTTCGCTAGCAGCGGTGACTCTTCCGTCCCAAGGACCGGCCCATAGATTTCCACTGCTCTCCTCTCCTCTGCCTTCTGCGCATCCGTGCATCAGGCTCTGTACCCAGCTGTTCCTCCTCCTCCTCATCAGCCACTCCAGACCTGGGGGCTGTTGATTCTCCATCTGAGGGCTGACGGACGGCCCAGGCTCCGCCTCTCTCTCCCTCTCTCTGCCAGCTCCATTCCCTCTTCCCCCTCAGAGCTCTTGATGCTGATCCTGACTCCCACGCCTTTTCCTCCTCCTCTGATTCACCTATTGGAGGGGCTGGCGGCTGACAGGCCACAACAGTTGGCTTCTCTTCCGCCTCCCCTCCGTGGTCCTCTCTTCTGGCTTGCCAAGGGCTGGGTCATCTCTTGGGGTCAAGTTCTGAGATATTGTAGGCCCGTGATGGCGAACCTATGGCACGAATGCCAGAGGGGGCACACAGAGCCCTCTCTGTGGGCACATATGCCGTTGCCAGCTGCTCTTCTGATTTCTGGCCAGCTGGTCTTCGAGGGTGCCAGAGCACCGGAAAACGGCCTGTAAACGGACGATAAATAGGCCATTTTCTGGGTCATTTTCAGGCCGTTTTTCGGGCTGTTTTCAGGCCGAAATTAAACGAATTGTTGTAAGTCGAGGACTACCTGTCCTGACTCCGCCACTCTTGGAAAATCCACCCGTTGTCATGACCAAGAGCTCCCCCCTCCCCCCACATCACTTTTCCCTCCCCAAGCCAGGGGAGCCAACAGGCGCTGCTAATATCTACGCTTCCCTCCCCAACTTCAACAGATCTTTGACGGCGACCTTCCTGTCAGCCCTCGATTTTTTTTAAAAAAAAAAAGTCCTGACTTTGAATCATTGGGAGGGGGGAAAAAACGAAACAAACAAAAACAAACAAAAAGAATTGGCTCGTTGAGGACTTTGAATGTAGTTTTATGCAGCAAAGAGGGGAAAAGCCTTTGGAGTCAGCGATGGCCGTGTTCTTGCCTTCCTTTGAGTAGCCGGACGCTTTGGTGGATCCATGGGAGAACTGGGAGCTGCCCGTTGCGTCTCTGCATGATTTCCTGGCCCACTTCCCATCTGCCTTTTGTGCAGGGAAGCACACCGACAGCGTTGCCGAATTCTTTTGGCGGAGAAGCTCTTGAATCTCTCTCTTCTTGGAAGGGAGGTCCTTAGCCCGTGGAGGTTGGGGGGGCTGCTTTGCACCCCGCAAACCTTAACTCCCAATTTCTATAGCAGTCTAGGTCGCCTTGCTAGTTGTCCTGGGCTGGATATGGCGCTTAATATTGCCAACTTCCCTCAGGAAGAAATAAAATACGCTCTGCAGAAAAAGCGTTCGGATGGGAAGGATGGACTTTTAGGGGGCAGATCGACTCGTCTTTCTGAGGTGGGTTAAAAATGAGGAGCCAGATTCTTGGGGGCAAGAGGCTGACTCTGTAAACCGCTCAGAGAGAGGGCTGTAAAAGCACTGTGAAGCAGTATATAAGTCTTAAGTGCTATTGCTACTTTTTAAATTTTAGCAACGGGTTCTCTGCCCGGTTGCTGGATGGGCGTGGCCATGGTGGGTGTGGCCTAGTCAGCATCCTGCACCATGGCGGGGCGTTTTTGCCCTCCCCGGGCTCCGGATGCTTTTCTCGAGTCTCCGGAAGGGCAAAAACGGCCTCCCCAGGCTCTGGAGGTCCTCTGGAGGCTGGAAATGGGCACGAACTTCTGGTAGGCCCATTTTTCACCCTCCCCGAGCCTCCACGCGCGCCCTGCACTTACCTACGTCCAAAATGGGCCGAGTGGGGACTCCTGGGAGAGACAGGGCAGGGCGGGTGGTGCCAGCCAGGAGTGGGATTTGGGGGTTCTCCGAGCTGCACAGAATCTTAGCTAGAGGTTCTCCCGAACCCTTGCGAACCCACCCCTGAATAAGACCCATTCAGTGTCCACGTTGCAAAAGATGATGCTGATTTAGAACTTCCAAACCACCCCATAGCCGTCCTCCAGCCCTCAGGAGTTTGCGGTGTCCCCAACTCGTGCATCATCGGGGTGGGGGGTGGGGGGAACACCTCAAAACGGCCAGAAGTCCAACTTTGGGAGGTGGGGGGGGTTGGGGAGGGCTGACATGCAACTGTTTTCCTCTCCTGCTTCTCCCCGCCTCTGCTTAATCGAGCGGTCCATGGCTGACTCCAACAGGCTTACGCAGAGAATAGCTGCCCTCCTTTCCGGCATAAACATTTCTCACGGGCTCCCTTCGTTGGCTTTGTTTCTGTCCTTTGGAAATGTCTGGTTGGTTGGTTGGTTTGTCGCTTGGTTGTGGTGCTGAGTTTTTGGGGGGCCGCGGCACTGCCCCTGATTTTGCGAAACCCTCCCTTCCTTTTTTCTCTCTCTCTCTTCTCTTCTCTTCTCTGCCTGCGTGAAGCTGTTTGCATGCCGGAAACAAAAAATATATATAATTTCACTCGGACCATTGTCGCTCCTCTTGGAAAACCTGCTGTTGCTGCTTTCTGATTTCTAAAAAAAAACCCGGACACGATAGTTTTGGGGGGTGGGTGGGGGGCGAAACGATTCAGAGAGATCATCTGACAGGGAAAACCAACCCGAGCATCTCCCAAAGATACTCGCGAGGCCACAAGAATTAAAAAAAAAAAAAAAACTAGGCCAAGAAAGTCCTTCAAAACAACCTGCCCACCCTCCCTCCCTTCTCTTCCTGCGCCTGATCGTCCAAGGAAAGAATCGGCCAATCCGGGTTGGAAGCCAGGCTGTGCCATATGGACAGGGGTGGGCTTCAAAAATTTTAGCAAGGGGTTCTCTGCCCAGTTGCTGGGTGGAGATGGCCTAGTCGGCCTCCTGCATGACGGTGGGATGTATTGCCCTCCCCGGGCTCCGGAGGCTTTTCTTGAGCCTCCAGGAGGGTGAAAATGGCCTCCTCAGGCTCCGGAGGCCAGAAAAACAGGCCCGTTTCCGGCCTTCCCAAACTTCCGGTAGGCCCGTTTTTCGCCCTCCCCAAGCCTCCACGCGCGCCCTGCATTTACCCGCATATCAAAATGGGCCGCCTGGGGACTCCTGGGGTGGGCGGGGCCAGCCAGGAGTGGGATTTGGGGATTCTCAAAACTGCACAGAATCTTAGCTAGAGGTTCTCCCGAACCCCTGCGAATCCCTCAGCAGCAATAGTGAGTTTGCTTGTCCGCAGCGCTGGATCAAGACTTGGTGGGACCTGCCAAGCTCTTGAAATTGGTAGCTCTTGTAGGATCCCTTTCCCGGGGAGAAGTCCGTTGGGCAGGGATGGACCTCTCTGGTTTTTGGGATTGGTGGTGGAGGGTGACTTACTTTGACCCACAGACCCATCTGTCTGTCTGATGTCGGGATGAATTAGGAGACCAAATCCGTTTGCTTTCCTCCTCCTCCTCCTCTTCCTCCTCCTTCTAGCTTACCTTTTTTCGGATACTTAGATTTATCCAAGTGCTTTCGGTTTCTTCCTTCCATAGGTCTGCCCAAGAGAATGCTCCTGTTGCCAGTTATGAAATTCCCAACTTTTCCAATGCCCCATTATTCGTTCTTTTAGCCTTCGGCTGAGACCGACTCACTCTCTTGACCGGCTTCCATAAACCCAAGACAGGATGTTAGAAGGAAATGAGAAACAGAACACTCAGCTAGCCAAACAACCTACCTTTTAATCCTGGTTTTCCTTGGAAACGCGACACACTTGAGCAAAAACCATTTGTAAAAAAAAAGATCCATCTTTTTTTCCACTTTTTTTTTAATTTTAATTTTATTTTAAACAAAACGCAAACTTAGTTCTCTCTTAAAAACTTGAAGAAAAGGAAAAAAAAACCCAACGTACATGAAACTATGGTCTGTGAAAATGGTTACCTCATTTTTTTTTTCCTCCCCTTCACCTCCAAAATAACTTATATTATATCAACCTTCTGTGATAGGAAAGAAACTTAGATGCTTCGTTTTTAATCCGAATTATGTAAAACCTTAAAACTTGTGAAGGATGTATAGACTATAAAAAAAAAGCTGATCACAAAATAAAAACAGTTTTTGTTGTAATAGAGAGTTTTTTAATATATATATATATTTTTGCCTGTTTCCTAATACCAAGCCCTGAGCCCAAATTTTTTAATTTTAGGATTATGTTGATGCAGTGTGTTTTTTGTTTTGGGATTCTTTTTGTGGTGTGTGTGTTTTTTTTAAAGAAACTGACGTGCCAATAAATTACCGTATTTTTCAGAGTATAAGATGTACTTTTCCCCCCCTAAAAGAGGGTGAAAATTTGGGTGTGTCTTATACACCGAATGTAATGCCCTCCGGCTCCCACCCTTTGGCCTCTGCCTCCCAGCAATTTGCCTCCTAACAGCAAACAGCCCATTTCAGTTTCAGCTTCAGCACAGCCTGATTAGCACAAGCAGCTGATTGTTGGTTGGATCGACCATCAGCTGTTTCAGGCTGCAGGGATTGCCTATTGCTGCCTCCACGTCGGGAGGCCGATCAATCAGCTGTTTGTGCTGTAACTGAAATGGGCTGTTTGCTGCAAGGAGGCAGATTGCTGGGAGGCAGGTTTTTTTCCTTGTGCTAATCAAGCTGTGCTGAAAATGAAACTGAAACTGAAACAGGCTGTTTGCTGCAAGGAGGCAAATTGCTGGGAGGCAGAGGCAGAGGCAAATTTTTTTCTTCTTGTTTTCCTCCCCAAAAAAGGTAGGTGCGTCTTATACTCAGGAGCGTCTTATACTTTGAAAAATATGGTACTATTTAAGAAACAAAAGGAAGCTAAGAGTTAGTTTTATAATCAAGGAAGTTTGCCTTAAGGTTAGCAGTGCATAAGGCCTGGGGGGGGGGTCTTTCCTACGACATCTGCCTCCAAATCAAAAATACGTCCCATGGCTTTCTCGGCACATATCTGGGATGCCACGGTGGCGCAGTGGTTAGAGTGCAGTACTGCAGGCTACTTCTGCTGCCTGCCGGCTGCCTGCAATTCGGCAGCTCAGATCTCACCAGGCTCAAGGTTGACTCAGCCTTCCGAGGTGGGTAAATTGAGGACTCAGATTGTTGGGGGCAAGAAGCTGACTTTGTAAACTGCTTAGAGAGGGCTGTAAAAGCACTGTGAAGCAGTATATACCCTGTTTCCCCCAAAATAAGACATCCCCTGATAATAAACCCAATCAAGCTTTTGCGCACATAGCAATAAGGCCAAGCGCTTATTTCAGGGTTCAAAAAAATATAAGACAGGGTCTTATTTTTGGGAAAACACAGTAAGTCTACGTGCTATTGCGATAAATAGGCACCTGTCCATCCATCCGTACCTGTGGCTTTTTCTCCGAAGTCCTTGGGAATCGTAGTTTTTATGTTGGGATTCTCCCAACCAGCAGGCTTTTTCCACCCCACACCCCCCCTTTCTCCGTTCTGATTTCTTTTTGATTTGAAACCAAAAAAAAGTGCTTGAACCTTGTCGAGAGTTTCTGTTCATTAGTTGCCAAATTTTTACGAAAGCTGCTTTGCGCTAAGACGGCCAGACTATTCGGGGAAACCCGTTGCGGAGATCAAAGACGACCATTAGCTTGTTATCATGTAAACGCAGGGATTCCAATTTTAAAAAAAGGAAATTACTTTTTCATTCCAAAGCTGTTAAGAGAAACCCACCTCGAGTAGATCAAAACGGTTCTTGTGGCCTCTTTTTAATAGCCCGTCAATGCGTTTTCTCCCCATCCCGCTGGGGCTTAAAATAAAAACTACGATGGTTCCTTTTCTTGGCAGCCCTTGTTCAATTCTAAGAATCTGAAGCAGCAACAGCCCCCCCCACCCCCCATGAAAACTCGCTATTTTAATTGTCTGGTCTCGTCCAGCACTGCTGTGAAATAGTTCAGTGTTTCAGCCATAGGCCGGTATCGTGCCTCGAATTTCTGTACCCCAAAAACGCTCATCGTTCATGCGGCTGGGCACCCCTGCACATATCTTTACTTTCTTCCCAGGGATCTCCTGCTCTCCTTGGGGGGAGCCCTCCCGAAATTAGGGGCCCGTGAACGAGGAAAGGACGGTTGGGTTATTAAGGCATCACCTCCCCACCCGAACGCAAAGCGACCCCGTTGGCTCTTTTCAAAATTCGCCCATCTGTGGTCCTCTCCCCTTTTCAAAGCATGTTGACCTTCCAAAGATGCGATGGACAGACCTTCTGGGCGGGGAGGAAGGGAGGGTGGAAAAATGGGAGGGAGGAGAGATGGACATGAGAGGACCGGTCCTTGCGGTCGGAGAACCTCAGAGCCGAAAAAAGAAACCACAGCTGATTTTGGAAAGGAGAAAGGAAGACCGCAGCCCAGGCTGCCCAGTGATGGCTGTGCTTCTCGGAATGTGCTCCTTCCGTTTTATTGTCCCCGTCCTTCTTGGTGGTGTAACACTCCTTTTCCCTTGTTGTTCGGGGTGGTGATGCTTTAATCCAATCTGGGAATCCTTCGCCGGTTAGTGCAGCACCCCTTTTGTGGGTGTTATGCCTTCCTGCGTCTGTTCCTTCCTTCAAAAGGGGCGACAGGGAGGGTAGAGACCCTAATCTTCCTTGGGGTGGTTGTCTTTCCCACGGGGGGGGGGACGGAACGGGACGGACACAGCATTGGTGAAAACACAGACTGCCTGCTGGCCTATGGATGAAAAAGGCGCCATCACAGAGCTTGGAAAAGCATGGCGATCGATCGGAGGATCGACCGGATCTGTTTCGTTCCCTGCAAATTGGCGGACGGATCGATTCCTTGGAGGGGGGTGGCCCGTTCTGTGAGAAGGCCACCAAATTCTTCCCCGCCCACCTTTATAATGGATCCCTTCCCCAGGTCCCAAAGTTCTGGAGAAGTTTGTCTTCCTGAGTGTGGGCCTCTCATGGTTAGCCGGTGGGCTCTCTCGAGCGCTCTGCTTTTTTTCCAACGCAATGGCCGTCATATCCAACAATTGATATGAAGTCATTTTTTTTTCTTCCCCCATCCCCCTCTCCATTTATTTATTTTGATTGATTGACTGATTGATTTCTCATGTTGGGAGCTTACTAACCACATTGTAAGTTGCTGCATATTTTACACTACTCTGCTTTACTGTTGAGGAGTGAGAAACTAACCCATTCCTAAATTACCTTAGTTGTGGGATTTTTTGTGTTTGTGCGTGTTTGAGATCCAGAACAATCTTTGCCTAGAAAAATAAAAGAGGGGGGCGAGGGCATTTGGGAAGTGGCTAAGAACTACATTTCCCACGCACCCTGTTGTTGCAATGGAAACTCCACCCACAGCTGGAAAGAGCAGAGAAATTGAAGGGGTGCTGTCCCGTGTTTTTTTTTTAATAAAATTAACCTTCCTTTTTTCCCCTTCTTCTTCCCCCCCCCTTGTCTTACCTCTCTGCTCTTCCCTGTGCTGTAGGTGGCTGTTTCATTGACAGTCCTTACTGCCAACCATTTGACGTGACGCCTTTTATAATTCACTTGGGGCCTCAGGAATTCTTCTCTGACTTCTAGAGCAAAGGGGAGCTCCAAAAGGTGCTTTTTCCCACCTGAGAAATTTTCAAAAAGCAAGAGCTAACCGAGACTCCAGAGGGAAGGGACGGGAAGGAGGGAGGGAGGGAGGGAAGGGCGGTTTGTATAGAATATTTTAAAATCCTCGGACTTCCTCCAGCATCCCAAAAGCAATAGGCCCCCTTCACCCCTCCCCCACCCCCCACCCCTTTGCTCTTGAAAAACCACAGCAATAGTTGTACGATAGACGGGCCTCTTTTTATGCTTTGCACTATGGATCAGGTCTTGGGGGTTCAGCCGTAAGCCTCCCATCCGCTTTGAATCTAGCTACCTTCGAACGCCCCTTATGAGCTCAGGAGGACCCGAGTGGATGTTTCTGGAGGCAGGCGGGGTGTTTTGGGGGGGACCGAAACAACCGCAAACGTTCCCGGCTGGTGGAAATCGCTTGAACGGCGGGCGTCCTGCGACTCGGAATTGCCCGAAGGATGCCCTCGAGTTGAGATGGTCATCTTGAGCGATGACGTCCAACCAGGAGATGGACTTAGGAAGCCCAACTTCCCCAAGAAAAAGCGAGATGAGAATATGGCCAGAAAGAAGGGGACCCACTCGGAGCTCGCACCAACTTTACAAAAGGGGCGGTGGGCTCGGGAAAACCAGGAGAGTTCGTAGCAAGAAGATAGAGAGGGCAAATCTAGAAGGTGAAGTCCTCGTTGTGATGGGCTCCTTCATTGACTCTTTGGGAGAAGTTGCCGCTGGATTGTGCCTTCACTACCAAAAGAGGGGTAGACTTTCTACCCATGATTGTTTTCGAAGCAATTATGTTTTCCATTCCAACCCGGAGACATTTTAGGTGTAAAAATAAAGCCAAAAGAAACCGTAAGCTGAAGTCACAGAGATTGTAAAGGGTAAAGCAGCTAAGCGCTATAGAGATTTATTTCTGTTCCTGCGTTTTGCTATCTCGCAACAACCTCTTCGTACTTCACGCCAGTTTTTTTTCTTCTCCGTGTCCTTCTCAATGAAATGTGATGTAAATATTTACGGGGACATGCTGGATTCTGAAAAAGGCTTCCTCAGATTTTTTTGGGGGTGGGTGGGGAGGGCCAGGGTGGGGTGTGTGGGGAGAATATATTTATTTATTGGGATAAAGACCAAACGGAGTTGTAATCTTGACTTTCCAACTGTTTATTAACGGGATAATCTGGGCAGGAATGTGTTTTACGTGGTGTAAAATGCAGAAGGTGGTGTGTTGCTCCAAGGAATGTCTTGTTGAGTTAGGGGTGAAATACTACCGGTTCGCACCGGTTTGGGCAAACTGGTAGTAATAAAAATTACCGGTTCGAGGCGAACTGGTAGTTTAAAAAAAGCTACCAGTTCGTCTGAACTGGTATTTCCGACGATCAGCTGTGCCGTGCAATTTATATTCTAAATCGCGCCGCACAGCTGTTCCCTCCCCCCTCACTGTTCTACTTACCTTCTTAAGCCTCCTTTTTCTGTGCGCAGTGTGCGTTCAGAGCGCATTACACATGCACGCACAGCGTGCGTTTGGCACGCGGCGCGCAATGTGCAGGCAACAAATCAGTGGCAAACCGCAGAATATTTCACCACTGCGTAGGACTTAAGTTGTCTGAGTAGCATCCAGAATTGATTTTTCCAGACTTGGGTGCTTCTGCAGGCGGGCTGCCTGAATTCTCAGGTTTTGGAGATTTGGACCAGGGACAGGGAGTCAAGTTTGCATCAGTTGGTCCAGGATCTACTTCTTGTTCTTGGTTCACGTTGGGGTGCCTTCTTCAACTAATGGAAGCGACGGTGGGAGGGAGAAAAGGTTGGTGGTGCCATCCGCGGTCCCTGCTGTCCAACTGAACACCACAACGCGTTGTTAGCTTGAAGAACTGAAGAGGACAACCCATTTTATCTATGCTTCCAACTTAAGACGTTCATGTTTTCACTATCAATAATTAAAAATGGATCTCCCAAACTGTGATAGACTGATCTTTTTTTTTCTTTCTTTCGAAGATCTACCTTCAAGCTTAAAAAAAAAAAAAAATCGATGGACATCCGGCTGGTAAATAGAACCAATTAATTCTTGGGGTTGATTTGAAACTAATTAATTCTCGGGGCTGATTCTTTGAATGAGTCTTTTTAACGCCACGTTGACAAGTGGTGGTTGAGAAAGAACTCTGGGGAAAGAGTAATAACACAGAAGGAGAGAGAGAGAGAGACCGGAGTGTCGGATTGGGGTTCAGGATTAAAACTTGGGAAGAATTTTACATCCAGGACAATACAGGTGAGTTTCTACTCATTCATTCATTCTATTCTATTCTATTCCTATTTCCATTCCATTCCATTCCATTCTGCATTCTCTTCTCTTCTATTTCTCTTCTACTCTATTCTATTTTCTGTTTTCTTCTATTCCATTCCATTCCATTCCATTCTTTCTTATTCTATTCTATTCTATTCCTATTCTATTCTATTCTATTCTATTCTATTTTTTATTCTATTCTACTATTTTCTATTCTATTCCATTCTATTCCATTCCATTCCATTCTTTCTTATTCTATTCTATTCTATTCTATTCCTATTTCCATTCCATTCCATTCTGCATTCTCTTCTATTTCTATTCTACTCTACTCTATTTTCTATTTTCTTCTATTTCTATTCTATTCCATTCCATTCTTATTCTATTCTCATTCTATTCTACTCTATTCTATTTTTTATTCTATTCTATTCTACTCTATTCTATTTTTTATTCTATTCTACTCTCTTCTATTTTCTATTCTATTCCATTCCATTCCATTCTTTCTTACTCTATTCTATTCTATTCTATTTCCATTCCATTCCATTCTGCATTCTCTTCTATTTCTATTCTCTTCTATTCCTATTTCCATTCCATTCTGCATTCTCTTCTCTTCTATTTCTCTTCTACTCTATTCTATTTTCTTCTATTCCTATTCTATTCCATTCCATTCCATTCTTATTCTATTCTATTCTATTCCTATTCCATTCTATTCTATTCTACTCTATTCTATTTTTTATTCTATTCTATTCTACTCTATTCTATTTTTTATTTTATTCTACTCTGTTCTACTCTCTTCTATTTTCTATTCTATTCCTATTCTATTCCATTCCATTCTTTCTTATTCTATTCTATTCTATTCTGTTTCCATTCCATTCCATTCCATTCTGCATTCTCTTCTCTTCTATTTCTATTGTACTCTACTCTATTTTCTATTTTCTTCTATTCCTATTCTATTCTATTTTTTATTCTATTCTATTCTATTTCTATTCCATTCTATTCTACTCTATTCCATTTTTATTCTATTCTATTCTACTCTGTTCTATTTTCTATTCTATTCCATTCCATTCCATTCCATTCTTTCGTATTCCATTCTATTCTATTCTATTCCTATTCCTATTCCTATTTCCATTCCATTCTGCATTCTCTTCTCTTCTATTTCTCTTCTACTCTATTCTATTTTCTATTTTCTTCTATTCCTATTCTATTCCATTCCATTCCATTCTTATTCTATTCCTATTCCATTCTATTCTATTCTACTCTACTCTATTTTTTATTCTATTCCATTCCATTCTTTCTTATTCTATTCTATTCTATTCTACTCTGTTCTATTTTCTATTCCATTCCATTCTTTCTTATTCTATTCTACTCTGTTCTATTTTCTATTCTATTCTATTCCATTCCATTCTATTCTTTCTTATTCTATTCTATTCTATTCTATTCTCCTCTGTTCTATTTTCTATTCTATTCCATTCCATTCTGTTCCATTCTTTCTTATTCCATTCTATTCTATTCTATTCTATTCTACTCTACTCTACTCTATTCTATTCTATTTCCATTCCATTCTGCATTCTCTTCTCTTCTATTTCTATTCTACTCTATTCTATTTTCTATTTTCTTCTATTCCTATTCTATTCTATTCTATTCTATTTTATTTTTTATTCTATTCCTATTCCATTCTATTCTACTCTATTCTATTTTTTATTCTATTCTACTCTGTTCTATTTTCTATTCTATTCCTATTCTATTCCATTCTATTCCATTCCATTCTTTCTTATTCTATTCTATTCTACTCTGTTCTATTTTCTATTCTATTCCATTCCATTCCATTCCATTCTTTCGTATTCCATTCTATTCTATTCTATTCCTATTCCTATTTCCATTCCATTCTGCATTCTCTTCTCTTCTATTTCTCTTCTACTCTATTCTATTTTCTATTTTCTTCTATTCCTATTCTATTCCATTCCATTCCATTCTTATTCTATTCTATTCCTATTCCATTCTATTCTATTCTATTCTCCTCTGTTCTATTTTCTATTCTATTCCATTCCATTCTGTTCCATTCTTTCTTATTCCATTCTATTCTATTCTGTTCCGTTCCGTTCCGTTCCATACTTTCTTATTCTATTCTATTCTATTCTGTTCCGTTCCGTTCCATTCTTTCTTATTCCATTCTATTCTATTCTACTCTACTCTATTCTATTCTATTTCCATTCCATTCTGCATTCTCTTCTCTTCTATTTCTATTCTACTCTATTCTATTTTCTATTTTCTTCTATTCCTATTCTATTCTACTCTATTCTATTTTATTTTTTATTCTATTCGTATTCCATTCTATTCTACTCTATTCTATTTTTTATTCTATTCTACTCTGTTCTATTTTCTATTCTATTCCTATTCTATTCCATTCTATTCCATTCCATTCTTTCTTATTCTATTCTATTCTACTCTGTTCTATTTTCTATTCTATTCCATTCCATTCCATTCTTTCTTATTCCATTCTGTTCTGTTCTGTTCTGTTCCGTTCCGTTCCGTTCCATTCTATTCTATTCTATTCCTATTTCCATTCCATTCTGCATTCTCTTCTCTTCTATTTCTCTTCTACTCTATTCTATTTTTTATTCTATTCTATTCTACTCTGTTCTATTTTCTATTCTATTCCTATTCTATTCCATTCCATTCCATTCCATTCTTTCTTATTCTGTTCTATTCTATTCTATTCTATTCTATTCTATTCTATTCTATTCTATTCTATTCTATTCTCTTGAACAAAACAGATGCAAGGCAGAGAATTTGGATGCCAGGTTTTGGAGGATTTTCAACCATTTCTTAGCTCAAGATGAGAGGAATGATTAAGCTGGCACGGAGGGGGATTTAGGCATTGTGGGGACATCCGATGCCATTATGATCATCCATACCGTCTCTATTTAACCCCAAACCTGGCAGAAAGTCAACACTGGGCAAAACCAGGAAGGCAAGCGGTAGGGAGATGGCGTGCACTTCGGGGGGGGGGAGGGAATAACGATATCACCGCATGTAGCATTACGTCGCCCCGGTTTTTTCTCAACTCCGAGGAGGGCAAAAAAGCCAAGCTTTCCCAAGGAAGAACAGGGGATAGGGGGCACTTTAGAGTTGAAGGGATTGCAATGCATTATGACGTCATCCTAAGACTTTTCTAACCTCAAATGGGGGCCAAAAAAAAAAAAAACCTCAGGGTTTTCCTAACTGGCAAAAGATTCAGGCTTTTTCCCCCCCAAAAAAAGAAAAGACAATGTAATGCACTTTCTGCCTGGCACAGTGCCAGCTAGAACGACGTAATGCTGCATTCCAATGATGTCACCCCCAAAGTGCATTATGTCATCTTTTATGGGGGGAAAGCCTGAATTTTCTGCCTGGCACAGTGCCAGCTGGGGGCTGAGAAAAGACTAGGGCAGGGGTCTGCAACCTTAAACACTCAAAAGAGCCATTTGGACCCGTTTCCCACAGAAAAGAAAACACCGGGAGCCACAAAAACCCTTCCCGTGTCTGACTATTTCTTGAGCTGCCACAAAACTAGCATATGTGGTTGAATTAAACCTTCTGTTTTCTTCTGAAACCTTTCTTGGATTTATCCATGGTTGGCCTACCGGGGGTTGAAAAGCTCCATAAATCGTGTGCTGTGGGTGTGGCACATTGGCGGTTGTGACGCATATTTTGAGTGACAGAGAGCCGCAGCAGAGGGGTGAAAGAGCCACATGCGGCTCCAGAGCCACAGGGTGGCTGATCCCTGGACTAGAGCCAATGTCACCCCCCCAAAGTGCATTACATCATCTTTTCTTTTAGGGGGGAAAACCTGGATTTTCTTGCCTTTCTGCCTGGCACAGTGCCAGCAGATGACGTAATGCACTTTGAGGGGGTGGGCGACATCATTGGAGTGCAGCATTACGTCTTTTCTCAGCCCCCTAGCTGGCACTGTGCCAGGCATAAAAAAAAAAAGCCACACTTTGCCCAATGCAGAATTGGTGATGCCATGCCTATTGAGGGCAAAGTTATCAGAAATTGGCAATTCCAAAGGGAGAGAAAGTCTGGAGCGAATGTCGTTAAAGGCATAGTATGAACGAATGCACTTTTGTCAAGCGCATATAACCAGGAGCGTTGGTTGAATTCCAAGCACATAAAAGTTTATGATTGCTATCTCGACACAAGAATATAAGGGACGCTGTGGCTCAGTGGCTAAGACGCTGAGCTTGTCGATCAAAAGGTCGGCAGTTCAGCGGTTCGAATCCCTAGCGCCGCGTAACGGGGTGAGCTCCCGTGACTCGTCCCAGCTTCTGCCAACCTAGCAGTTCGAAAGCAGGTAAAAAAATGCAAGTGGGAAAATAGGGACCACCTTTGGTGGGAAGGGAACAGCGTTCCGTGCACCTTTGGCGTTGAGTCATGCCGGCCACATGACCACGGAGACGTCTTCGGACAGCACTGGCTCTTCGGCTTTGAAACAGAGATGAGCACCGCCCCCTAGAGTCAGGAACGACTAGCACATATGTGCGAGGGGAACTCTTTACCTTTACCTTATAGACAAGAATCAGATCAACTAACAGTGTAAAGTTGGGGCTAAAGAAAGGTTAACAGAGCTGGACTTGTGGCTACACAACGATTCTAAACTTATTACACATTTAACACCGCCTTCCAGATTAGCTTTGGTTTTACTTCATTAAATTCATGTTTATATCCACTGTAAATGAAATGGTCCAGGGCACTGTATTTCTTCCTTTCTTCCGTTCTTCTGATCTTGAGTATGTTTTTCAGAAAATAACTCACTCAATACCGACAATCTGTTAAACCCAAAAAGAACTAACCAAGATTAAAAGTACAGGTAATCCCCGAATTACCACAATTCGCTTAGTGACCGTTTGAAGTTCCAACAGCACTGAAAAAAAGGACCATTTTTCACACTTATGACCGTTGCAGCATCCCCATGGTCAGGTGATTCGGACGCGTGGCAATTGGCTCCTATTTATGACGGTTTGCAGTGTCCCAGGATCACATGACCCCCTTTTGTGACCTGACATGAGAAGACCGGATTCACTTAACAACCGGGTTACTCATTTAACAACTGCAGTGGCTCAGTTAACAACGGTGGCAAGACAGGTCATAAAATGGGACAGAACTCCCTTAACACGTTTCTCCCTTAGCAACAGCAATTTGGGGGCTCCATTGTGGTCATAAGTTCAAGACTGCCTCTATTCCAGTTTAGTTTCCCGATACGATGAGAATACCGGTGCAGAGATGGGGAAGGAAAGAGAAAATTGTTCATTTGATCCAGGGGTGGGCTTCAAAATTTTTAGCAAGAGGTTCTCTGCCTGGTTGTTGGGTGGGCGTGGCCATGGTGGGCGTGGCCTAGTTGCCATCCTGCACCACAATGAGGGGGCATTTTTGCCCTTCCCGGGCTCCAGAGGCTTTTCTCGAGCCTCCGGGAAGGCAAAAACGGCCTCCCCAGGCTCTGGAGGCCCTCTGGAGGCTAAACTTCCAGTAGGCCCATTTTTCACCCTCCCCGAGCCTCCATGCACACCCTGCACTTACCTGCATCCAAAACGGGCCATGTGGGGTCTCCTGGGAAGGGTGGGGTGGGAGGGGCCAGCCAGGAGTGGGATTTGGGGGTTCTCCGAACTGCACAGAATCTTAGCTAGAGGTTCGCCTGAACCCCCAGCAGCCCAGCCCTGATTTGACCCCTTTTCTGAAGTCTTTCAAGTGCTGTTATTTCCTCTGGGAATCACCGGATTTTTCCGAACCATTTTTGGACCGAGACCAACCACGCACCCACATCCTGAGGCTGTGCGTTTCCCATAAATGCCGTTGGAAGCTACGCCGGCTGTCCTGGCTTTGCACAACACGAGGCCGTTTCCAGCAACATGGCCTGGAAAAAGTTCAAAACAGGGAAAAGAGGAAGGGAGGGGAGAAGCCGGGCAAGGAGTTGTGTGCCCATAGCCTGTTTTTTCAGCAGTGCAAGGACCCTCTGCAGACCAGGCTAAATTATGTGGGAGGAAGCAGGGCCGGAGGCTGGACTGTGGTGGGAGAGGGGGTCTCTCTCTGGGCTTGGAGGGTCTTTCTAAAAGAAAAAGAAAAAAAATATTGGTGTGATTTCTCTGTTGTTTTTAAACGAAAAGGCGGATCTTGCTAGCTAGTTGGGAAACTTCGTGCAGAATTTTGAGAGGGTGTAATTGAAAGAAAGAGCCTCGGGCTGGGGATGATGGGAAGTGTTATCAGAGGAGCTTGAGGTGGAGAGTGGTGCCAGGCTGTAGCTCACATGAGGGGGGGAGAGAGATAGAAGGAAGGAAGGAAGGAGGGAGGGAGGGAGGGAGGGAGGGGAAAGAGAGAGGCAGAGAGAGAAACTGGGAGAGGGGGAGAGAGAGAAGAGAAGAGAGAGAAAGAAAGATGAGAGGAAGAAAGACAGAGAAAAGACAGACAGAGAAAAGATACAGAGAGAGAGGGAAGGAAGGAGGAAGGGAAGGAAGGAAGGGGGGAGAGAGGAGAGAGAAGAGAGGAAGATGAGAGGAAGAAAGACATAGAAAAGACAAAGATACAGAGAGAAAGGGAAGGAAGGAAGGAAGGAGGGACAAAGGGAAAGAAAGGGAACGAGACAGAAGAGAGAGTGAGAGACGGAAGGAAGGAAAGAAGGGAGGGGGAGAGAGAAAGGGAGGAGAGAGAAAGAGAGAAAGAAAAAGGGAAAGAGGGAGAGAGAGAGAGACAGAGAGAGAAACCGGGAGAGGGGGAGAGAGAGAAGAGAAGAGAGAGAAAGAAAGATGAGAGGAAGAAAGACAGAGAAAAGACAGATACAGAGAGAGAAGGAAGGAAGGAAGGAGGGAGGGAGGGAGGGAGAGAGGCAGAGAGAGAAACCGGGAGAGGGGGAGAGAGAGGAGACAGAAGAGAGAAAGAAAGATGAGAGGAAGAAAGACAGAGAAAAGACAGAGATACAGAGAGAGAGGGAAGGAAGGAAGGAAGGAAGGAAGGAAGGAAGGAAGGAAGGAAGGAGGGAGGGAGGGAGGGAGGGAGAGAGAGGCAGAGAGAAACCGGGAGAGGGGGAGAGAGAGGAGAGAGAAGAGAGAAAGAAAGATGAGAGGAAGAAAGACAGAGAAAAGACAGAGAGAGAGAGAAGGAAGGAAGGAGGGACAAAGGGAAAGAGAAAGAAAGGGAACGAGACAGAAGAGAGAGAGAGAGATTGAGACGGAAGGAAGGAAAGAAGGAAGGGAGGGGGAGAGAGAAAGGGAAGAGAGAGAAAGAAAAAGGGAAAGGGAAAGAGAGACACACACATGCAGAGAGAGAGAGAGAGAGAGTTGGAGGCAGTTTTAAAGAGCCTTAAAAACAACTCCGCCAGCTTTGGACAGCCCTCTGCACAGGCTCAGAGTCGCTCTTTCCACCCAGCTACACATGGGCAGTCCTGGGCTCGACCTTCCGCCCCGGTTCCCCGCCCCGAGCCGAGAACGGCCGCCAGAACCGGGCTGGACAAGTAAAAGAAGGGAAGGGAAGGGAAGGAAGGGAAGGGAAAGGCGAGCATCCCAGCAGGGCGTTGAGCGACTCAGCCGAGGCTGGCGACTACATCTCCCGTCGGGAGATCCCGCGGCTCTTCGAGATAGGTCCAGGGGGTGGGGGGGTCTCCTCCGCCGGGGCAAGCAAGCCCCCCTCCTCCCGGGTCTCTGGGATTGCCTTTGAGCATGCACAAAGCGCCCTAGGCGCATCGGTCCAGAGCGCAAAGTTGCCGCTTTGGGAATCTATCCAAACTTTACGCAGGACGCGAAGAAGGTCGCGGGGGAGCTAATCTCGCCAGGATCCCCAGGAAAAGGAGGCAGAGGGTTTCTGAGCATAAGCAAAGCGCGCTCCGGGGATTGGCATTTCGGGCCAACGGACCCTTCTTAAGGATGGGCAAGGCTCCCAGTGAATTCGCCTCGAGCGTGGGTGCCAACTCCCTAATAAATGACCTGGAGACATGAACTCTGCTACAACGGGAGGGGAATTTGGGCACAGTCAAACACACACAATCACACACACACACACAAACACACACTTGTGAGACTATCACGGTCAGGAAAAATGCTGCCCAGGAACCAAAATGATTTTTGAAGCCAACTTTATTTTTGAAACCAAATGCAAAAACGGACACCAGGATGAGTTTCGGGATGAAATTCCATGTCTAAAAATGGTGTTGCTTCCACTTTTTAAAAATTGAGCCTTTTTGGTGCCTGGGGAAGAAAACGAGTGACTTAATGGTCAGGAAAAATGCTGCCCAGGAACCAAAATGTTTTTTATAGCCAATTTTTTTTTTAAAACAAAGGCAAAAACGGACACGAGGACAAGATTGAGGGTGGAATTCCATGTTTAGAAATGGTGTTGCTTCCACTTTTTAAAAATTGAGCCTTTTTGGTGCCTGGGGAAGAAAACGTGTGACTTAATGGTCAGGAAAAATACTGCCCAGGAACCAAAATGTTTTTTGAAGCCAAATTTTTGTTTGTAACCAAATTCAAAAACGGACACCAGGATGAGTTTCGGGATGAAATTCCATGTCTAAAAATGGTGTTGCTTCCACTTTTTAAAAATTGAGCCTTTTTGGTGCCTGAGGAAGAAAACGCGTGACTTAATGGTCAGGAAAAATGCTGCCCAGGAACCGAAATGTTTTTTGAAGCCAATGTTTTTTTTTTAAACCAAATTCAAAAACAGACACCAGGATGAGTTTCGGGATGAAATTCCATGTCTAAAAATGGTGTTGCTTCCACTTTTTAAAAATTGAGCCTTTTTGGTGCCTGAGGAAGAAAACGTGTGACTTAATGGTCAGGAAAAATACTGCCCAGGAACCAAAATGTTTTTTGAAGCCAAATTTTTGTTTGTAACCAAATTCAAAAACGGACACGAGGATGAGTTTCGGGATGAAATTCCATGTCTAAAAATGGTGTTGCTTCCACTATTTAAAAATTGAGCCTTTTCGGTGCCTGGGGAAGAAAACGTGTGACTTAATCGTCAGGAAAATTACTGCCCAGGAACCAAAATGTTTTCTAAAGCCGATTTTTTTTTTAAAACAAAGGCAAAAACGTAAACGAGGACAAGATTGACGGTGGAATTCCATGTTTAAAAACGGTGTTGCTTCCATTATTAAAAAACCGAGCGTTTTTGGTGCCTGGGGAAGAAAACGTGTGACTTAATGGTCAGGAAAATTACTGCCCAGGAACCGAAATGTTTTTGGAAGGCAATTTTTTTTTTTGAAACCAAATTCAAAAACGGACACCAGGATGAGTTTCGGGATGAAATTCCATGTCTAAAAATGGTGTTGCTTCCACTTTTTAAAAATTGAGCCTTTTTGGTGCCTGGGGAAGAAAACGCGTGACTTAATGGTCACGAAAAATGCTGCCCAGGAACCAAAAATGTTTTTTGAAGCCAAATTTTTTTTTGAAATGAAATTCAAAAACGGACACCAGGATGAGTTTCGGGATGAAATTCCATGTCTAAAAATGGTGTTGCTTCCACTTTTTAAAAATTGAGCCTTTTTGGTGCCTGGGGAAGAAAACGAGTGACTTAATGGTCAGGAAAAATGCTGCCCAGGAACCAAAATGTTTTTTATAGCCAATTTTTTTTTAAAACAAAGGCAAAAACGGACACGAGGACAAGATTGAGGGTGGAATTCCATGTTTAGAAATGGTGTTGCTTCCACTTTTTAAAAATTGAGCCTTTTTGGTGCCTGGGGAAGAAAACGTGTGACTTAATGGTCAGGAAAAATACTGCCCAGGAACCAAAATGTTTTTTGAAGCCAAATTTTTGTTTGTAACCAAATTCAAAAACGGACACCAGGATGAGTTTCGGGATGAAATTCCATGTCTAAAAATGGTGTTGCTTCCACTTTTTAAAAATTGAGCCTTTTTGGTGCCTGAGGAAGAAAACGCGTGACTTAATGGTCAGGAAAAATGCTGCCCAGGAACCGAAATGTTTTTTGAAGCCAATGTTTTTTTTTTAAACCAAATTCAAAAACAGACACCAGGATGAGTTTCGGGATGAAATTCCATGTCTAAAAATGGTGTTGCTTCCACTTTTTAAAAATTGAGCCTTTTTGGTGCCTGAGGAAGAAAACGTGTGACTTAATGGTCAGGAAAAATACTGCCCAGGAACCAAAATGTTTTTTGAAGCCAAATTTTTGTTTGTAACCAAATTCAAAAACGGACACGAGGATGAGTTTCGGGATGAAATTCCATGTCTAAAAATGGTGTTGCTTCCACTATTTAAAAATTGAGCCTTTTCGGTGCCTGGGGAAGAAAACGTGTGACTTAATGGTCAGGCAAAATACTGCCCAGGAACCAAAATGTTTTCTA
The DNA here is from genome assembly GCA_037215915.1 of Pantherophis vulpinus. Classification (NCBI taxonomy): domain Eukaryota; kingdom Metazoa; phylum Chordata; class Lepidosauria; order Squamata; family Colubridae; genus Pantherophis; species Pantherophis vulpinus. The sequence goes on along the minus strand of JAXLNS010000017.1, from coordinate 6,950,626 downwards.
AAGCCGATTTTTTTTTTAAAACAAAGGCAAAAACGTAAACGAGGACAAGATTGACGGTGGAATTCCATGTTTAAAAACGGTGTTGCTTCCATTATTAAAAAACCGAGCGTTTTTGGTGCCTGGGGAAGAAAACGTGTGACTTAATGGTCAGGAAAATTACTGCCCAGGAACCGAAATGTTTTTGGAAGGCAATTTTTTTTTTTGAAACCAAATTCAAAAACGGACACCAGGATGAGTTTCGGGATGAAATTCCATGTCTAAAAATGGTGTTGCTTCCACTTTTTAAAAATTGAGCCTTTTTGGTGCCTGGGGAAGAAAACGCGTGACTTAATGGTCACGAAAAATGCTGCCCAGGAACCAAAAATGTTTTTTGAAGCCAAATTTTTTTTTGAAATGAAATTCAAAAACGGACACCAGGATGAGTTTCGGGATGAAATTCCATGTCTAAAAATGGTGTTGCTTCCACTTTTTAAAAATTGAGCCTTTTTGGTGCCTGGGGAAGAAAACCTGTGACTTAATGGTCAGGCAAAATACTGCCCAGGAACCAAAATGTTTTTTGAAGCCAAATTTTTTTTTGAAACCAAATGCAAAAACGGACACCAGGATGAGTTTCGGGATGAAATTCCATGTCTAAAAATGGTGTTGCTTCCACTTTTTAAAAATTGAGCCTTTTTGGTGCCTGGGGAAGAAAACGCGTGACTTAATGGTCAGGAAAAATGCTGCCCAGGAACCGAAATGTTTTTTGAAGCCAATGTTTTTTTTTTAAACCAAATTCAAAAACAGACACCAGGATGAGTTTCGGGATGAAATTCCATGTCTAAAAATGGTGTTGCTTCCACTTTTTAAAAAATTGAGTCTTTTTGGTGCCTGAGGAAGAAAACGTGTGACTTAATGGTCAGGCAAAATGCTGCACAGGAACCAAAATGTTTTTTGAAGCCAAATTTTTTTTTGAAACCAAATTCAAAAACGGACACCAGGATGAGTTTCGGGATGAAATTCCATGTCTAAAAATGGTGTTGCTTCCACTTTTTAAAAATTGAGCCTTTTTGGTGCCTGGGGAAGAAAACGCGTGACTTAATGGTCAGGAAAAATGCTGCCCAGGAACCGAAATGTTTTTTGAAGCCAATGTTTTTTTTTTAAACCAAATTCAAAAACAGACACCATGATGAGTTTCGGGATGAAATTCCATGTCTAAAAATGGTGTTGCTTCCACTTTTTAAAAATTGAGCCTTTTTGGTGCCTGGGGAAGAAAACGTGTGACTTAACGGTCAGGCAAAATACTGCCCAGGAACCAAAATGTTTTTTGAAGCCAAATTTTTGTTTGAAACCAAATGCAAAAACGGACACCAGGATGAGTTTCGGGATGAAATTCCATGTCTAAAAATGGTGTTGCTTCCACATTTTAAAAATCGAGACTTTTTGGTGCCTGGGGAAGAAAACGCGTGACTTAACGGTCAGGAAAAATGCTGCCCAGGAACCAAAATGTTTTTTGAAGCCAAATTTTTGTTTGAAACCAAATTCAAAAACGGACACCAGGATGAGTTTCGGGATGAAATTCCATGTCTAAAAATGGTGTTGCTTCCACTTTTTAAAAATTGAGCCTTTTTGGTGCCTGGGGAAGAAAACGTGTGACTTAATGGTCAGGCAAAATACTGCCCAGGAACCAAAATGGTTTTTGAAGCCAATTTTTTTTTAAAACAAAGGCAAAAACGGACACGAGGATGAGTTTCGGGATGAAATTCCATGTCTAAAAATGGTGTTGCTTCCACTTTTTAAAAATTGAGCCTTTTTGGTGCCTGGGGAAGAAAACGTGTGACTTAATGGTCAGGCAAAATACTGCCCAGGAACCAAAATGGTTTTTGAAGCCAATTTTTTTTTAAAACAAAGGCAAAAACGGACACCAGGATGAGTTTCGGGATGAAATTCCATGTCTAAAAATGGGGTTGCTTCCACTTTTTAAAAATTGAGCCTTTTTGGTGCCTGGGGAAGAAAACGCGTGACTTAATGGTCAGAAAAAATACTGCCCAGGAACCAAAATGGTTTTTGAAGCCAAATTTTTTTTTGAAACCAAATTCAAAAACGGACACCAGGATGAGTTTCGGGATGAAATTCCATGTCTAAAAATGGTGTTGCTTCCACTTTTTAAAAAATTGAGTCTTTTTGGTGCCTGGGGAAGAAAACACGTGACTTAATGGTCAGGAAAAATGCTGCCCAGGAACCAAAATGTTTTTGGAAGGCAATTTTTTTTTAAAAACAAAGGCAAAAACGGACACGAGGACAAGATTGAGGGTGGAATTCCATGTTTAAAAATGGTGTTGCTTCCACTTTTTAAAAATCGAGCCTTTTTGGTGCCTGGGGAAGAAAACACGTGACTTAATGGTCAGGAAAAATGCTGCCCAGGAACCAAAATGTTTTTTGAAGCCAAATTTTTGTTTGAAACCAAATTCAAAAACGGACACCAGGATGAGTTTCGGGATGAAATTCCATGTCTAAAAATGGTGTTGCTTCCACTTTTTAAAAATTGAGCCTTTTTGGTGCCTGGGGAAGAAAACGCGTGACTTAATGGTCAGGAAAAATGCTGCCCAGGAACCAAAATGTTTTTTTTGAAGCCAATGTTTTTTTTTTGAAACCAAATTCAAAAACAGACACCAGGATGAGTTTCGGGATGAAATTCCATGTCTAAAAATGGTGTTGCTTCCACTTTTTAAAAATTGAGCCTTTTTGGTGCCTGGGGAAGAAAACGCGTGACTTAATGGTCAGGAAAATTACTGCCCAGGAACCAAAATGTTTTTGGAAGGCAATTTTTTTTTCGAAACCAAATTCAAAAACGGACACCAGGATGAGTTTCGGGATGAAATTCCATGTCTAAAAATGGTGTTGCTTCCACTTTTTAAAAACTGAGCCTTTTTGGTGCCTGGGGAAGAAAACGCGTGACTTAATGGTCAGGAAAAATGTTGCCCAGGACCCAAATTTTTTTGGAAGCCAATTTTATTTTTGAAACCAAATTCAAAAAGGGAGACCAGGATGAGTTTCAGGGTGAAATTCCATGTCTAAAAATGGTGTTGCTTCCACTTTTTAAAAATTGAGCCTTTTTGGTGCCTGGGGAAGGAAACTTGTGACTTAATGGTCAGGAAAATTGCTGCCCAGGAACCAAAATGTTTTTGGAAGGCAATTTTTTTTTTGAAATCAAATTCAAAAACGGAAACCAGGATGAGTTTCGGAATGAAATTCCATGTCTAAAAATGGTGTTGCTTCCACTTTTTAAAAATTGAGCCTTTTTGGTGCCTGGGGAAGAAAACGCGTGACTTAATGATCAGGAAAATTACTGCCCAGGAACCAAAATGTTTTTGGAAGGCAATTTTTTTTTTTGAAACCAAATTCAAAAACGGACACCAGGATGAGTTTCGGGATAAATTCCATGTCTAAAAATGGTGTTGCTTCCACTTTTTAAAAATTGAGCCTTTTTGGTGCCTGGGGAAGAAAACGCGTGACTTAATGGTCAGGAAAAATGTTGCCCAGGAACCAAAATGTTTTTGGAAGCCAATTTTATTTTTGAAACCAAATTCAAAAAGGGATACCAGGATGAGTTTCAGTGTGAAATTCCATGTCTAAAAATGGTGTTGCTTACACTTTTAAAAAATTGAGCCTTTTTGGTGCCTGGGGAAGGAAACGTGTGACTTAATGGTCAGGAAAAATGCTGCACAGGAACCAAAATGTTTTTTGAAGCCAAATTTTTTTTTGAAACCAAATGCAAAAACGGACACCAGGATGAGTTTCGGGATGAAATTCCATGTTTAGAAATGGTGTTGCTTCCACTTTTTAAAAATTGAGCCTTTTTGGTGCCTGGGGAAGAAAACGCGTGACTTAATGGTCAGGAAAAATACTGCCCAGGAACCAAAATGGTTTTTGAAGCCAAATTTTTTTTTGAAACCAAATTCAAAAACGGACACCAGGATGAGTTTCGGGATGAAATTCCATGTCTAAAAATGGTGTTGCTTCCACTTTTTAAAAATTGAGCCTTTTTGGTGCCTGGGGAAGAAAACGCGTGACTTAATGGTCAGGAAAAATGCTGCCCAGGAACCGAAATGTTTTTTGAACCCAAATTTTTTTTTCAAACCAAATTCAAAAACGGACACTAGGATGAGTTTCGGGATGAAATTCTATGTCTAAAAATGGGGTTGCTTCCACTTTTTAAAAATTGAGCCTTTTTGGTGCCTGGGGAAGAAAACGTGTGACTTAATGGTCAGGCAAAATACTGCCCAGGAACCAAAATGGTTTTTGAAGCCAAATTTTTTTTTGAAACCAAATTCAAAAACGGACACCAGGATGAGTTTCGGGATGAAATTCCATGTCTAAAAATGGTGTTGCTTCCACATTTTAAAAATCGAGACTTTTTGGTGCCTGGGGAAGAAAACGCATGACTTAATGGTCAGGAAAAATGCTGCCGAGGAACCAAAATGTTTTTTGAAGCCAATGGTTTTTTTTTAAACCAAATTCAAAAACAGACACCAGGATGAGTTTCGGGATGAAATTCCATGTCTAAAAATGGTGTTGCTTCCACATTTTAAAAATCAAGACTTTTTGGTGCCTGGGGAAGAAAACGCGTAACTTAATGTTCAGGCAAAATACTGCCCAGGAACCAAAATGTTTTTTGAAGCCAAATTTTTTTTTGAAACCAAATGCGAAAACGGACACCAGGATGACTTTTAGGATGAAATTCGATGTCTAAAAATGGTGTTGCTTCCACTTTTTAAAAATCGAGCCTTTTTGGTTCCTGGGGAAGAAAACGTGTGACTTAATGGTCAGGAAAAATGCTGCCCAGGAACCAAAATGTTTTTTGAAGCCAATTTTTTTTAAAAAACAAAGGCAAAAACGGACACGAGGACAAGATTGAGGGTGGAATTCCATGTTTAAAAATGGTGTTGCTTCCACTTTTTAAAAATCGAGCCTTTTTGGTGCCTGGGGAAGAAAACACGTGACTTAATGGTCAGGAAAAATGCTGCCCAGGAACCAAAATGTTTTTTGAAGCCAAATTTTTGTTTGAAACCAAATTCAAAAACGGACACCAGGATGAGTTTCGGGATGAAATTCCATGTCTAAAAATGGTGTTGCTTCCACTTTTTAAAAATTGAGCCTTTTTGGTGCCTGGGGAAGAAAACGCGTGACTTAATGGTCAGGAAAAATGCTGCCCAGGAACCAAAATGTTTTTTTTGAAGCCAATGTTTTTTTTTTGAAACCAAATTCAAAAACAGACACCAGGATGAGTTTCGGGATGAAATTCCATGTCTAAAAATGGTGTTGCTTCCACTTTTTAAAAATTGAGCCTTTTTGGTGCCTGGGGAAGAAAACGCGTGACTTAATGGTCAGGAAAATTACTGCCCAGGAACCAAAATGTTTTTGGAAGGCAATTTTTTTTTCGAAACCAAATTCAAAAACGGACACCAGGATGAGTTTCGGGATGAAATTCCATGTCTAAAAATGGTGTTGCTTCCACTTTTTAAAAACTGAGCCTTTTTGGTGCCTGGGGAAGAAAACGCGTGACTTAATGGTCAGGAAAAATGTTGCCCAGGACCCAAATTTTTTTGGAAGCCAATTTTATTTTTGAAACCAAATTCAAAAAGGGAGACCAGGATGAGTTTCAGGGTGAAATTCCATGTCTAAAAATGGTGTTGCTTACACTTTTTAAAAATTGAGCCTTTTTGGTGCCTGGGGAAGGAAACTTGTGACTTAATGGTCAGGAAAAATGCTGCCCAGGAACCAAAATGTTTTTTGAAGCCAATTTTTTTTTTGCAACCAAATTCAAAAACGGACACCAGGATGAGTTTCGGGATGAAATTCCATGTCTAAAAATGGTGTTGCTTCCACTTTTTAAAAATTGAGCCTTTTTGGTGCCTGGGGAAGGAAACTTGTGACTTAATGGTCAGGAAAATTGCTGCCCAGGAACCAAAATGTTTTTGGAAGGCAATTTTTTTTTTGAAATCAAATTCAAAAACGGAAACCAGGATGAGTTTCGGAATGAAATTCCATGTCTAAAAATGGTGTTGCTTCCACTTTTTAAAAATTGAGCCTTTTTGGTGCCTGGGGAAGAAAACGCGTGACTTAATGATCAGGAAAATTACTGCCCAGGAACCAAAATGTTTTTGGAAGGCAATTTTTTTTTTTGAAACCAAATTCAAAAACGGACACCAGGATGAGTTTCGGGATAAATTCCATGTCTAAAAATGGTGTTGCTTCCACTTTTTAAAAATTGAGCCTTTTTGGTGCCTGGGGAAGAAAACGCGTGACTTAATGGTCAGGAAAAATGTTGCCCAGGAACCAAAATGTTTTTGGAAGCCAATTTTATTTTTGAAACCAAATTCAAAAAGGGATACCAGGATGAGTTTCAGTGTGAAATTCCATGTCTAAAAATGGTGTTGCTTACACTTTTAAAAAATTGAGCCTTTTTGGTGCCTGGGGAAGGAAACGTGTGACTTAATGGTCAGGAAAAATGCTGCACAGGAACCAAAATGTTTTTTGAAGCCAAATTTTTTTTTGAAACCAAATGCAAAAACGGACACCAGGATGAGTTTCGGGATGAAATTCCATGTCTAAAAATGGTGTTGCTTCCACTTTTTAAAAATTGAGCCTTTTTGGTGCCTGGGGAAGGAAACTTGTGACTTAATGGTCAGGAAAATTGCTGCCCAGGAACCAAAATGTTTTTTGAAGCCAATTTTTTTTTTGAAACCAAATGCAAAAACGGACACCAGGATGAGTTTCGGGATGAAATTCCATGTCTAAAAATGGTGTTGCTTCCACTTTTTAAAAATTGAGCCTTTTTGGTGCCTGGGGAAGGAAACTTGTGACTTAATGGTCAGGAAAAATGCTGCACAGGAACCAAAATGTTTTTTGAAGCCAAATTTTTTTTTCAAACCAAATGCAAAAACGGACACCAGGATGAGTTTCGGGATGAAATTCCATGTCAAAAAATGGTGTTGCTTACACTTTTAAAAAAATGAGCCTTTTTGGTGCCTGGGGAAGGAAACTTGTGACTTAATGGTCAGGAAAATTGCTGCCCAGGAACCAAAATGTTTTTGGAAGGCAATTTTTTTTTTGAAACCAAATTCAAAAACGGACACCAGGATGAGTTTCGGGATGAAATTCCATGTCTAAAAATGGTGTTGCTTCCACTTTTTAAAAATTGAGCCTTTTTGGTGCCTGGGGAAGAAAAGGCGTGACTTAATGGTCAGGAAAATTGCTGCCCAGGAACCAAAATGTTTTTTGAAGCCAATTTTTTTTTTGAAACCAAATGCAAACACGGACACCAGGATGAGTTTTGGGACAAAATTCCATGTCTAAAAATGGTGTTGCTTCCACTTTTTAAAAATTGTGCCTTTTTGGTGCCTGGGGAAGAAAACGCGTGACTTAATGGTCAGGAAAAATGCTGCCCAGGAATCAAAATGTTTTTTGAAGCCAATTTTTTTTTAAAACAAATGCAAAAACAGACACGAGGACAAGATTGGGGGTGGAATTCCATGTTTTAAAACGGTGTTGCTTCCATTATTAAAAAACCGAGCGTTTTTGGTGCCTGGGGAAGAAAACGTGTGACTTAATGGTCAGGAAAATTGCTGCCCAGGAACCAAAATGTTTTTGGAAGCCAATTTTTTTTTTGAAACCAAATTCAAAAAGGGATACCAGGATGAGTTTCAGTGTGAAATTCCATGTCTAAAAATGGTGTTGCTTACACTTTTAAAAAATTGAGCCTTTTTGGTGCCTGGGGAAGGAAACGTGTGACTTAATGGTCAGGAAAAATGCTGCACAGGAACCAAAATGTTTTTTGAAGCCAAATTTTTTTTTGAAACCAAATGCAAAAACGGACACCAGGATGAGTTTCGGGATGAAATTCCATGTCTAAAAATGGTGTTGCTTCCACTTTTTAAAAATTGAGCCTTTTTGGTGCCTGGGGAAGGAAACTTGTGACTTAATGGTCAGGAAAATTGCTGCCCAGGAACCAAAATGTTTTTGGAAGGCAATTTTTTTTTTTGAAACCAAATTCAAAAACGGACACCAGGATGAGTTTCGGGATGAAATTCCATGTCTAAAAATGGTGTTGCTTCCACTTTTTAAAAATTGAGCCTTTTTGGTGCCTGGGGAAGAAAAGGCGTGACTTAATGGTCAGGAAAATTGCTGCCCAGGAACCAAAATGTTTTTTGAAGCCAATTTTTTTTTTGAAACCAAATGCAAAAACGGACACCAGGATGAGTTTCGGGATGAAATTCCATGTCTAAAAATGGTGTTGCTTACACTTTTAAAAAATTGAGCCTTTTTGGTGCCTGGGGAAGGAAACTTGTGACTTAATGGTCAGGAAAATTGCTGCCCAGGAACCAAAATGTTTTTGGAAGGCAATTTTTTTTTTGAAACCAAATTCAAAAACGGACACCAGGATGAGTTTCGGGATGAAATTCCATGTCTAAAAATGGTGTTGCTTCCACTTTTTAAAAATTGAGCCTTTTTGGTGCCTGGGGAAGAAAAGGCGTGACTTAATGGTCAGGAAAATTGCTGCCCAGGAACCAAAATGTTTTTGGAAGGCAATTTTTTTTTTGAAACCAAATTCAAAAACGGACACCAGGATGAGTTTCGGGATGAAATTCCATGTCTAAAAATGGTGTTGCTTCCACTTTTTAAAAATTGAGCCTTTTTGGTGCCTGGGGAAGAAAACGCGTGACTTAATGGTCAGGAAAATTACTGCCCAGGAACCAAAATGTTTTTGGAAGGCAATTTTTTTTTCGAAACCAAATTCAAAAACGGACACCAGGATGAGTTTCGGGATGAAATTCCATGTCTAAAAATGGTGTTGCTTCCACTTTTTAAAAACTGAGCCTTTTTGGTGCCTGGGGAAGAAAACGCGTGACTTAATGGTCAGGAAAAATGTTGCCCAGGACCCAAATTTTTTTGGAAGCCAATTTTATTTTTGAAACCAAATTCAAAAAGGGAGACCAGGATGAGTTTCAGGGTGAAATTCCATGTCTAAAAATGGTGTTGCTTACACTTTTTAAAAATTGAGCCTTTTTGGTGCCTGGGGAAGGAAACGTGTGACTTAATGGTCAGGAAAAATGCTGCCCAGGAACCAAAATGTTTTTTGAAGCCAATTTTTTTTTTGAAACCAAATTCAAAAACGGACACCAGGATGAGTTTCGGGATGAAATTCCATGTCTAAAAATGGTGTTGCTTACACTTTTTAAAAATTGAGCCTTTTTGGTGCCTGGGGAAGGAAACGTGTGACTTAATGGTCAGGAAAAATGCTGCCCAGGAACCAAAATGTTTTTTGAAGCCAATTTTTTTTTTGAAACCAAATGCAAAAACGGACACCAGGATGAGTTTCGGGATGAAATTCCATGTCTAAAAATGGTGTTGCTTCCACTTTTTAAAAATTGAGCCTTTTTGGTGCCTGGGGAAGGAAACTTGTGACTTAATGGTCAGGAAAATTGCTGCCCAGGAACCAAAATGTTTTTGGAAGGCAATTTTTTTTTTGAAATCAAATTCAAAAACGGAAACCAGGATGAGTTTCGGAATGAAATTCCATGTCTAAAAATGGTGTTGCTTCCACTTTTTAAAAATTGAGCCTTTTTGGTGCCTGGGGAAGGAAACTTGTGACTTAATGGTCAGGAAAAATGCTGCACAGGAACCAAAATGTTTTTTGAAGCCAAATTTTTTTTTGAAACCAAATGCAAAAACGGACACCAGGATGAGTTTCGGGATGAAATTCCATGTCAAAAAATGGTGTTGCTTACACTTTTAAAAAAATGAGCCTTTTTGGTGCCTGGGGAAGGAAACTTGTGACTTAATGGTCAGGAAAATTGCTGCCCAGGAACCAAAATGTTTTTGGAAGGCAATTTTTTTTTTGAAACCAAATTCAAAAACGGACACCAGGATGAGTTTCGGGATGAAATTCCATGTCTAAAAATGGTGTTGCTTCCACTTTTTAAAAATTGAGCCTTTTTGGTGCCTGGGGAAGAAAAGGCGTGACTTAATGGTCAGGAAAATTGCTGCCCAGGAACCAAAATGTTTTTTGAAGCCAATTTTTTTTTTGAAACCAAATGCAAACACGGACACCAGGATGAGTTTTGGGACAAAATTCCATGTCTAAAAATGGTGTTGCTTCCACTTTTTAAAAATTGTGCCTTTTTGGTGCCTGGGGAAGAAAACGCGTGACTTAATGGTCAGGAAAAATGCTGCCCAGGAATCAAAATGTTTTTTGAAGCCAATTTTTTTTTAAAACAAATGCAAAAACAGACACGAGGACAAGATTGGGGGTGGAATTCCATGTTTTAAAACGGTGTTGCTTCCATTATTAAAAAACCGAGCGTTTTTGGTGCCTGGGGAAGAAAACGTGTGACTTAATGGTCAGGAAAATTGCTGCCCAGGAACCAAAATGTTTTTGGAAGCCAATTTTTTTTTTGAAACCAAATTCAAAAAGGGATACCAGGATGAGTTTCAGTGTGAAATTCCATGTCTAAAAATGGTGTTGCTTACACTTTTAAAAAATTGAGCCTTTTTGGTGCCTGGGGAAGGAAACGTGTGACTTAATGGTCAGGAAAAATGCTGCACAGGAACCAAAATGTTTTTTGAAGCCAAATTTTTTTTTGAAACCAAATGCAAAAACGGACACCAGGATGAGTTTCGGGATGAAATTCCATGTCTAAAAATGGTGTTGCTTCCACTTTTTAAAAATTGAGCCTTTTTGGTGCCTGGGGAAGGAAACTTGTGACTTAATGGTCAGGAAAATTGCTGCCCAGGAACCAAAATGTTTTTGGAAGGCAATTTTTTTTTTTGAAACCAAATTCAAAAACGGACACCAGGATGAGTTTCGGGATGAAATTCCATGTCTAAAAATGGTGTTGCTTCCACTTTTTAAAAATTGAGCCTTTTTGGTGCCTGGGGAAGAAAAGGCGTGACTTAATGGTCAGGAAAATTGCTGCCCAGGAACCAAAATGTTTTTTGAAGCCAATTTTTTTTTTGAAACCAAATGCAAAAACGGACACCAGGATGAGTTTCGGGATGAAATTCCATGTCTAAAAATGGTGTTGCTTACACTTTTAAAAAATTGAGCCTTTTTGGTGCCTGGGGAAGGAAACTTGTGACTTAATGGTCAGGAAAATTGCTGCCCAGGAACCAAAATGTTTTTGGAAGGCAATTTTTTTTTTGAAACCAAATTCAAAAACGGACACCAGGATGAGTTTCGGGATGAAATTCCATGTCTAAAAATGGTGTTGCTTCCACTTTTTAAAAATTGAGCCTTTTTGGTGCCTGGGGAAGAAAAGGCGTGACTTAATGGTCAGGAAAATTGCTGCCCAGGAACCAAAATGTTTTTGGAAGGCAATTTTTTTTTTGAAACCAAATTCAAAAACGGACACCAGGATGAGTTTCGGGATGAAATTCCATGTCTAAAAATGGTGTTGCTTCCACTTTTTAAAAATTGAGCCTTTTTGGTGCCTGGGGAAGAAAACGCGTGACTTAATGGTCAGGAAAATTACTGCCCAGGAACCAAAATGTTTTTGGAAGGCAATTTTTTTTTCGAAACCAAATTCAAAAACGGACACCAGGATGAGTTTCGGGATGAAATTCCATGTCTAAAAATGGTGTTGCTTCCACTTTTTAAAAACTGAGCCTTTTTGGTGCCTGGGGAAGAAAACGCGTGACTTAATGGTCAGGAAAAATGTTGCCCAGGACCCAAATTTTTTTGGAAGCCAATTTTATTTTTGAAACCAAATTCAAAAAGGGAGACCAGGATGAGTTTCAGGGTGAAATTCCATGTCTAAAAATGGTGTTGCTTACACTTTTTAAAAATTGAGCCTTTTTGGTGCCTGGGGAAGGAAACTTGTGACTTAATGGTCAGGAAAAATGCTGCCCAGGAACCAAAATGTTTTTGGAAGGCAATTTTTTTTTTGAAACCAAATTCAAAAACGGACACCAGGATGAGTTTCGGGATGAAATTCCATGTCTAAAAATGGTGTTGCTTCCACTTTTTAAAAATTGAGCCTTTTTGGTGCCTGGGGAAGAAAAGGCGTGACTTAATGGTCAGGAAAATTGCTGCCCAGGAACCAAAATGTTTTTGGAAGGCAATTTTTTTTTTGAAACCAAATTCAAAAACGGACACCAGGATGAGTTTCGGGATGAAATTCCATGTCTAAAAATGGTGTTGCTTCCACTTTTTAAAAATTGAGCCTTTTTGGTGCCTGGGGAAGAAAACGCGTGACTTAATGGTCAGGAAAATTACTGCCCAGGAACCAAAATGTTTTTGGAAGGCAATTTTTTTTTCGAAACCAAATTCAAAAACGGACACCAGGATGAGTTTCGGGATGAAATTCCATGTCTAAAAATGGTGTTGCTTCCACTTTTTAAAAACTGAGCCTTTTTGGTGCCTGGGGAAGAAAACGCGTGACTTAATGGTCAGGAAAAATGTTGCCCAGGACCCAAATTTTTTTGGAAGCCAATTTTATTTTTGAAACCAAATTCAAAAAGGGAGACCAGGATGAGTTTCAGGGTGAAATTCCATGTCTAAAAATGGTGTTGCTTACACTTTTTAAAAATTGAGCCTTTTTGGTGCCTGGGGAAGGAAACGTGTGACTTAATGGTCAGGAAAAATGCTGCCCAGGAACCAAAATGTTTTTTGAAGCCAATTTTTTTTTTGAAACCAAATTCAAAAACGGACACCAGGATGAGTTTCGGGATGAAATTCCATGTCTAAAAATGGTGTTGCTTACACTTTTTAAAAATTGAGCCTTTTTGGTGCCTGGGGAAGGAAACGTGTGACTTAATGGTCAGGAAAAATGCTGCCCAGGAACCAAAATGTTTTTTGAAGCCAATTTTTTTTTTGAAACCAAATGCAAAAACGGACACCAGGATGAGTTTCGGGATGAAATTCCATGTCTAAAAATGGTGTTGCTTCCACTTTTTAAAAATTGAGCCTTTTTGGTGCCTGGGGAAGGAAACTTGTGACTTAATGGTCAGGAAAATTGCTGCCCAGGAACCAAAATGTTTTTGGAAGGCAATTTTTTTTTTGAAATCAAATTCAAAAACGGAAACCAGGATGAGTTTCGGAATGAAATTCCATGTCTAAAAATGGTGTTGCTTCCACTTTTTAAAAATTGAGCCTTTTTGGTGCCTGGGGAAGAAAACGCGTGACTTAATGGTCAGGAAAATTACTGCCCAGGAACCAAAATGTTTTTGGAAGGCAATTTTTTTTTTTGAAACCAAATTCAAAAACGGACACCAGGATGAGTTTCGGGATAAATTCCATGTCTAAAAATGGTGTTGCTTCCACTTTTTAAAAATTGAGCCTTTTTGGTGCCTGGGGAAGAAAACGCGTGACTTAATGGTCAGGAAAAATGTTGCCCAGGAACCAAAATGTTTTTGGAAGCCAATTTTTTTTTTGAAACCAAATGCAAAAACGGACACCAGGATGAGTTTCGGGATGAAATTCCATGTCTAAAAATGGTGTTGCTTCCACTTTTTAAAAATTGAGCCTTTTTGGTGCCTGGGGAAGGAAACTTGTGACTTAATGGTCAGGAAAAATGCTGCACAGGAACCAAAATGTTTTTTGAAGCCAATTTTTTTTTAAAACAAAGGCAAAAACAGACATGAGGACAAGATTGGGGGTGGAATTCCATGTTTTAAAACGGTGTTGCTTCCATTATTAAAAAACCGAGCGTTTTTGGTGCCTGGGGAAGAAAACGTGTGACTTAATGGTCAGGAAAAATGCTGCCCAGGAACCAAAATGTTTTTGGAAGCCAATTTTTTTTTTGAAACCAAATTCAAAAAGGGATACCAGCATGAGTTTCAGTGTGAAATTCCATGTCTAAAAATGGTGTTGCTTACACTTTTAAAAAATTGAGCCTTTTTGGTGCCTGGGGAAGGAAACGTGTGACTTAATGGTCAGGAAAAATGCTGCACAGGAACCAAAATGTTTTTTGAAGCCAAATTTTTTTTTGAAACCAAATGCAAAAACGGACACCAGGATGAGTTTCGGGATGAAATTCCATGTCTAAAAATGGTGTTGCTTCCACTTTTAAAAAATTGAGCCTTTTTGGTGCCTGTGGAAGAAAACTTGTGACTTAATGGTCAGGAAAATTGCTGCCCAGGAACCAAAATGTTTTTGGAAGGCAATTTTTTTTTTGAAACCAAATTCAAAAACGGACACCAGGATGAGTTTCGGGATGAAATTCCATGTCTAAAAATGGTGTTGCTTCCACTTTTTAAAAATTGAGCCTTTTTGGTGCCTGGGGAAGAAAAGGCGTGACTTAATGGTCAGGAAAATTGCTGCCCAGGAACCAAAATGTTTTTTGAAGCCAATTTTTTTTTTGAAACCAAATGCAAAAACGGACACCAGGATGAGTTTCGGGATGAAATTCCATGTCTAAAAATGGTGTTGCTTACACTTTTAAAAAATTGAGCCTTTTTGGTGCCTGGGGAAGGAAACTTGTGACTTAATGGTCAGGAAAATTGCTGCCCAGGAACCAAAATGTTTTTGGAAGGCAATTTTTTTTTTGAAACCAAATTCAAAAACGGACACCAGGATGAGTTTCGGGATGAAATTCCATGTCTAAAAATGGTGTTGCTTCCACTTTTTAAAAATTGAGCCTTTTTGGTGCCTGGGGAAGAAAAGGCGTGACTTAATGGTCAGGAAAATTGCTGCCCAGGAACCAAAATGTTTTTGGAAGGCAATTTTTTTTTTGAAACCAAATTCAAAAACGGACACCAGGATGAGTTTCGGGACAAAATTCCATGTCTAAAAATGGTGTTGCTTCCACTTTTTAAAAATTGTGCCTTTTTGGTGCCTGGGGAAGAAAACGCGTGACTTAATGGTCAGGAAAAATGCTGCCCAGGAATCAAAATGTTTTTTGAAGCCAATTTTTTTTTAAAACAAAGGCAAAAACAGACACGAGGACAAGATTGGGGGTGGAATTCCATGTTTTAAAACGGTGTTGCTTCCATTATTAAAAAACCGAGCGTTTTTGGTGCCTGGGGAAGAAAACGTGTGACTTAATGGTCAGGAAAAATACAGCCCAGGAACCAAAATGTTTTTGGAAGCCAATTTTTTTTTTTAAACCAAATTCAAAAACGGACACCAGGATGAGTTTCGGGATGAAATTCCATGTCTAAAAATGGTGTTGCTTCCACTTTTTAAAAATTGAGCCCTTTTGGTGCCTGGGGAAGAAAACGCGTGACTTAATGGTCAGGAAAAATGTTGCCCAGGAACCAAAATGTTTTTGGAAGCCAATTTTATTTTTGAAACCAAATTCAAAAAGGGATACCAGGATGAGTTTCAGTGTGAAATTCCATGTCTAAAAATGGTGTTGCTTACACTTTTAAAAAATTGAGCCTTTTTGGTGCCTGGGGAAGGAAACGTGTGACTTAATGGTCAGGAAAAATGCTGCACAGGAACCAAAATGTTTTTTGAAGCCAAATTTTTTTTTGAAACCAAATGCAAAAACGGACACCAGGATGAGTTTCGGGATGAAATTCCATGTCTAAAAATGGTGTTGCTTCCACTTTTTAAAAATTGAGCCTTTTTGGTGCCTGGGGAAGGAAACTTGTGACTTAATGGTCAGGAAAATTGCTGCCCAGGAACCAAAATGTTTTTGGAAGGCAATTTTTTTTTTTGAAACCAAATTCAAAAACGGACACCAGGATGAGTTTCGGGATGAAATTCCATGTCTAAAAATGGTGTTGCTTCCACTTTTTAAAAATTGAGCCTTTTTGATGCCTGGGGAAGAAAAGGCGTGACTTAATGGTCAGGAAAATTGCTGCCCAGGAACCAAAATGTTTTTTGAAGCCAATTTTTTTTTTGAAACCAAATGCAAAAACGGACACCAGGATGAGTTTCGGGATGAAATTCCATGTCTAAAAATGGTGTTGCTTCCATTTTTTAAAAATCGAGCCTTTTTGGTGCCTGGGGAAGAAAACGCGTGACTTAATGGTCAGGAAAAATACAGCCCAGGAACCAAAATGTTTTTGGAAGCCAATTTTTTTTTTTAAACCAAATTCAAAAACGGACACCAGGATGAGTTTCGGGATGAAATTCCATGTCTAAAAATGGTGTTGCTTCCACTTTTTAAAAATTGGTCAGGAAAAATGCTGCCCAGGAATCAAAATGTTTTTTGAAGCCATTTTTTTTTAAAACAAAGGCAAAAACGGACACGAGGACAAGATTGGGGGTGGAATTCCATGTTTTAAAACGGTGTTGCTTCCATTATTAAAAAACCGAGCGTTTTTGGTGCCTGGGGAAGAAAACGTGTGACTTAATGGTCAGGAAAAATACTGCCCAGGAACCAAAATGTTTTTGGAAGGCAATTTTTTTTTTGAAACCAAATTCAAAAAAGGATACCAGGATGAGATTCGGGATGAAATTCCATGTCTAAAAATGGTGTTGCTTCCACTTTTTAAAAATTGTGCCTTTTTGGTGCCTGGGGAAGAAAACGCGTGACTTAATGGTCAGGAAAAATGCTGCCCAAGAATCAAAATGTTTTTTGAAGCCAATTTTTTTTTAAAACAAAGGCAAAAACGGACACGAGGACAAGATTGGGGGTGGAATTCCATGTTTTAAAACGGTGTTGCTTCCATTATTAAAAAACCGAGCGTTTTTGGTGCCTGGGGAAGAAAACGTGTGACTTAATGGTCAGGAAAAATACTGCCCAGGAACCAAAATGTTTTTGGAAGCCAATTTTTTTTTTTAAACCAAATTCAAAAACGGACACCAGGATGAGTTTCGGGATAAATTCCATGTCTAAAAATGGTGTTGCTTCCATTTTTTAAAAATTGAGCCTTTTTGGTGCCTGGGGAAGAAAACGCGTGACTTAATGGTCAGGAAAAATGTTGACAGGAACCAAAATGTTTTTGGAAGCCAATTTTATTTTTGAAACCAAATTCAAAAAGGGATACCAGGATGAGTTTCAGTGTGAAATTCCATGTCTGAAAATGGTGTTGCTTACACTTTTAAAAAATTGAGCCTTTTTGGTGCCTGGGGAAGGAAACGTGTAACTTAATGGTCAGGAAAATTGCTGCCCAGGAACGAAAATGTTTTTGGAAGCCAATTTCATTTTTGAAACCAAATTCAAAAACGGACACCAGGATGAGTTTCGGGATGAAATTCCATGTCTAAAAATGGTGTTGCTTCCACTTTTTAAAAATTGAGCCTTTTTGGTGCCTGGGGAAGGAAACTTGTGACTTAATGGTCAGGAAAATTGCTGCCCAGGAACCAAAATGTTTTTGGAAGCCAATTTTTTTTTTGAAACCAAATTCAAAAACGGACACCAGGATGAGTTTCGGGATGAAATTCCATGTCTAAAAATGGTGTTGCTTCCACTTTTTAAAAATTGAGCCTTTTTGGTGCCTGGGGAAGGAAACTTGTGACTTAATGGTCAGGAAAATTGCTGCCCAGGAACCAAAATGTTTTTGGAAGGCAATTTTTTTTTTGAAACCAAATTCAAAAACGGACACCAGGATGAGTTTCGGGATGAAATTCCATGTCTAAAAATGGTGTTGCTTCCACTTTTTAAAAATTGAGCCTTTTTGGTGCCTGGGGAAGAAAACGCGTGACTTAATGGTCAGGAAAATTACTGCCCAGGAACCAAAATGTTTTTGGAAGGCAATTTTTTTTTTTGAAACCAAATTCAAAAACGGACACCAGGATGAGTTTCGGGATAAATTCCATGTCTAAAAATGGTGTTGCTTCCACTTTTTAAAAATTGAGCCTTTTTGGTGCCTGGGGAAGAAAACGCGTGACTTAATGGTCAGGAAAATTACTGCCCAGGAACCAAAATGTTTTTGGAAGGCAATTTTTTTTTTTGAAACCAAATTCAAAAACGGACACCAGGATGAGTTTCGGGATAAAATTCCATGTCTAAAAATGATGTTGCTTCCTCTTTTTAAAAATTGAGCTTTTTTGGTGCCTGGGGAAGAAAACGTGTGACTTATTGGTCAGGAAAATTACTGCCCAGGAACCAAAATGTTTTTTGAAGCCAAATTTTTTTTTGAAACCAAATTCAAAAACGGACACCAGGATGAGTTTCGGGATGAAATTCCATGTCTAAAAATGGTGTTGCTTACACTTTTTTAAAATTGAGCCTTTTTGGTGCCTGGGGAAGAAAACGTGTGACTTAATGGTCAGGAAAAATGCTGCCCAGGAACCAAAATGTTTTTTGAAGCCAAATTTTTTTTTGAAACCAAATTCAAAAACGGACACCAGGATGAGTTTCGGGATGAAATTCCATGTCTAAAAATGGTGTTGCTTACACTTTTTAAAAATTGAGCCTTTTTGGTGCCTGGGGAAGAAAACGTGTGACTTAATGGTCAGGAAAAATGTTGCCCAGGAACGAAAATGTTTTTGGAAGCCAATTTTATTTTTGAAACCAAATTCAAAAAGGGAGACCAGGATGAGTTTCAGGGTGAAATTCCATGTCTAAAAATGGTGTTGCTTACACTTTTTAAAAATTGAGCCTTTTTGGTGCCTTGGGAAGAAAACGTGTGACTTAATGGTCAGGAAAATTACTGCCCAGGAACCAAAATGTTTTTGGAAGGCAATTTTTTTTTTGAAACCAAATTCAAAAACGGACACCAGGATGAGTTTCGGGATGAAATTCCATGTCTAAAAATGGTGTTGCTTCCACTTTTTAAAAATTGAGCCTTTTTGGTGCCTGGGGAAGGAAACTTGTGACTTAATGGTCAGGAAAATTGCTGCCCAGGAACCAAAATGTTTTTGGAAGCCAATTTTTTTTTTGAAACCAAATTCAAAAACGGACACCAGGATGAGTTTCGGGATGAAATTCCATGTCTAAAAATGGTGTTGCTTCCACTTTTTAAAAATTGAGCCTTTTTGGTGCCTGGGGAAGGAAACTTGTGACTTAATGGTCAGGAAAATTGCTGCCCAGGAACCAAAATGTTTTTGGAAGGCAATTTTTTTTTTGAAACCAAATTCAAAAACGGACACCAGGATGAGTTTCGGGATGAAATTCCATGTCTAAAAATGGTGTTGCTTCCACTTTTTAAAAATTGAGCCTTTTTGGTGCCTGGGGAAGAAAACGCGTGACTTAATGGTCAGGAAAATTACTGCCCAGGAACCAAAATGTTTTTGGAAGGCAATTTTTTTTTTTGAAACCAAATTCAAAAACGGACACCAGGATGAGTTTCGGGATAAATTCCATGTCTAAAAATGGTGTTGCTTCCACTTTTTAAAAATTGAGCCTTTTTGGTGCCTGGGGAAGAAAACGCGTGACTTAATGGTCAGGAAAATTACTGCCCAGGAACCAAAATGTTTTTGGAAGGCAATTTTTTTTTTTGAAACCAAATTCAAAAACGGACACCAGGATGAGTTTCGGGATAAAATTCCATGTCTAAAAATGATGTTGCTTCCTCTTTTTAAAAATTGAGCTTTTTTGGTGCCTGGGGAAGAAAACGTGTGACTTATTGGTCAGGAAAATTACTGCCCAGGAACCAAAATGTTTTTTGAAGCCAAATTTTTTTTTGAAACCAAATTCAAAAACGGACACCAGGATGAGTTTCGGGATGAAATTCCATGTCTAAAAATGGTGTTGCTTACACTTTTTTAAAATTGAGCCTTTTTGGTGCCTGGGGAAGAAAACGTGTGACTTAATGGTCAGGAAAAATGCTGCCCAGGAACCAAAATGTTTTTTGAAGCCAAATTTTTTTTTGAAACCAAATTCAAAAACGGACACCAGGATGAGTTTCGGGATGAAATTCCATGTCTAAAAATGGTGTTGCTTACACTTTTTAAAAATTGAGCCTTTTTGGTGCCTGGGGAAGAAAACGTGTGACTTAATGGTCAGGAAAAATGTTGCCCAGGAACGAAAATGTTTTTGGAAGCCAATTTTATTTTTGAAACCAAATTCAAAAAGGGAGACCAGGATGAGTTTCAGGGTGAAATTCCATGTCTAAAAATGGTGTTGCTTACACTTTTTAAAAATTGAGCCTTTTTGGTGCCTTGGGAAGAAAACGTGTGACTTAATGGTCAGGAAAATTACTGCCCAGGAACCAAAATGTTTTTGGAAGGCAATTTTTTTTTTGAAACCAAATTCAAAAACGGACACCAGGATGAGTTTCGGGATGAAATTCCATGTCTAAAAATGGTGTTGCTTCCACTTTTTAAAAATTGAGCCTTTTTGGTGCCTGGGGAAGAAAACGCGTGACTTAATGGTCAGGAAAAATGTTGCCCAGGAACCAAAATGTTTTTGGAAGCCAATTTTATTTTTGAAACCAAATTCAAAAACGGACACCAGGATGAGTTTCAGGGTGAAATTCCATGTCTAAAAATGGTGTTGCTTCCACTTTTTAAAAATTGAGCCTTTTTGGTGCCTGGGGAAGGAAACTTGTGACTTAATGGTCAGGAAAATTGCTGCCCAGGAACCAAAATGTTTTTGGAAGCCAATTTTTTTTTTGAAACCAAATTCAAAAACGGACACCAGGATGAGTTTCGGGATGAAATTCCATGTCTAAAAATGGTGTTGCTTCCACTTTTTAAAAATTGAGCCTTTTTGGTGCCTGGGGAAGAAAACGCGTGACTTAATGGTCAGGAAAAATGTTGCCCAGGAACCAAAATGTTTTTGGAAGCCAATTTTATTTTTGAAACCAAATTCAAAAACGGACACCAGGATGAGTTTCAGGGTGAAATTCCATGTCTAAAAATGGTGTTGCTTCCACTTTTTAAAAATTGAGCCTTTTTGGTGCCTGGGGAAGGAAACTTGTGACTTAATGGTCAGGAAAATTGCTGCCCAGGAACCAAAATGTTTTTTGAAGCCAAATTTTTTTTTGAAACCAAATTCAAAAACGGACACCAGGATGAGTTTCGGGATGAAATTCCATGTCTAAAAATGGTGTTGCTTACACTTTTTAAAAATTGAGCCTTTTTGGTGCCTGGGGAAGAAAACGTGTGACTTAATGGTCAGGAAAAATGTTGCCCAGGAACGAAAATGTTTTTGGAAGCCAATTTTATTTTTGAAACCAAATTCAAAAAGGGAGACCAGGATGAGTTTCAGGGTGAAATTCCATGTCTAAAAATGGTGTTGCTTACACTTTTTAAAAATTGAGCCTTTTTGGTGCCTTGGGAAGAAAACGTGTGACTTAATGGTCAGGAAAATTACTGCCCAGGAACCAAAATGTTTTTGGAAGGCAATTTTTTTTTTGAAACCAAATTCAAAAACGGACACCAGGATGAGTTTCGGGATGAAATTCCATGTCTAA
The DNA here is from genome assembly GCA_037215915.1 of Pantherophis vulpinus. Taxonomy (NCBI): domain Eukaryota; kingdom Metazoa; phylum Chordata; class Lepidosauria; order Squamata; family Colubridae; genus Pantherophis; species Pantherophis vulpinus. The sequence continues at coordinate 6,929,395 of JAXLNS010000017.1, read as the reverse complement.
AAATGGTGTTGCTTACACTTTTTAAAAATTGAGCCTTTTTGGTGCCTGGGGAAGGAAACTTGTGACTTAATGGTCAGGAAAATTGCTGCCCAGGAACCAAAATGTTTTTGGAAGGCAATTTTTTTTTTGAAACCAAATTCAAAAACGGACACCAGGATGAGTTTCGGGATGAAATTCCATGTCTAAAAATGGTGTTGCTTCCACTTTTTAAAAATTGAGCCTTTTTGGTGCCTGGGGAAGAAAACGCGTGACTTAATGGTCACGAAAAATGTTGCCCAGGAACCAAAATGTTTTTGGAAGCCAATTTTATTTTTGAAACCAAATTCAAAAACGGACACCAGGATGAGTTTCAGGGTGAAATTCCATGTCTAAAAATGGTGTTGCTTCCACTTTTTAAAAATTGAGCCTTTTTGGTGCCTGGGGAAGAAAACGCGTGACTTAATGGTCAGGAAAATTACTGCCCAGGAACCAAAATGTTTTTGGAAGGCAATTTTTTTTTTGAAACCAAATTCAAAAACGGACACCAGGATGAGTTTCGGGATGAAATTCCATGTCTAAAAATGGTGTTGCTTCCACTTTTTAAAAATTGAGCCTTTTTGGTGCCTGGGGAAGGAAACTTGTGACTTAATGGTCAGGAAAATTACTGCCCAGGAACCAAAATGTTTTTGGAAGGCAATTTTTTTTTTGAAACCAAATTCAAAAACGGACACCAGGATGAGTTTCGGGATGAAATTCCATGTCTAAAAATGGTGTTGCTTCCACTTTTTAAAAATTGAGCCTTTTTGGTGCCTGGGGAAGGAAACTTGTGACTTAATGGTCAGGAAAATTGCTGCCCAGGAACCAAAATGTTTTTGGAAGGCAATTTTTTTTTTGAAACCAAATTCAAAAACGGACACCAGGATGAGTTTCGGGATGAAATTCCATGTCTAAAAATGGTGTTGCTTACACTTTTTAAAAATTGAGCCTTTTTGGTGCCTGGGGAAGAAAACGTGTGACTTAATGGTCAGGAAAAATGTTGCCCAGGAACGAAAATGTTTTTGGAAGCCAATTTTATTTTTGAAACCAAATTCAAAAAGGGAGACCAGGATGAGTTTCAGGGTGAAATTCCATGTCTAAAAATGGTGTTGCTTACACTTTTTAAAAATTGAGCCTTTTTGGTGCCTTGGGAAGAAAACGTGTGACTTAATGGTCAGGAAAATTACTGCCCAGGAACCAAAATGTTTTTGGAAGGCAATTTTTTTTTTGAAACCAAATTCAAAAACGGACACCAGGATGAGTTTCGGGATGAAATTCCATGTCTAAAAATGGTGTTGCTTCCACTTTTTAAAAATTGAGCCTTTTTGGTGCCTGGGGAAGAAAACGCGTGACTTAATGGTCAGGAAAAATGTTGCCCAGGAACCAAAATGTTTTTGGAAGCCAATTTTATTTTTGAAACCAAATTCAAAAACGGACACCAGGATGAGTTTCAGGGTGAAATTCCATGTCTAAAAATGGTGTTGCTTCCACTTTTTAAAAATTGAGCCTTTTTGGTGCCTGGGGAAGGAAACTTGTGACTTAATGGTCAGGAAAATTGCTGCCCAGGAACCAAAATGTTTTTTGAAGCCAAATTTTTTTTTGAAACCAAATTCAAAAACGGACACCAGGATGAGTTTCGGGATGAAATTCCATGTCTAAAAATGGTGTTGCTTACACTTTTTAAAAATTGAGCCTTTTTGGTGCCTGGGGAAGAAAACGTGTGACTTAATGGTCAGGAAAAATGTTGCCCAGGAACGAAAATGTTTTTGGAAGCCAATTTTATTTTTGAAACCAAATTCAAAAACGGACACCAGGATGAGTTTCAGGGTGAAATTCCATGTCTAAAAATGGTGTTGCTTCCACTTTTTAAAAATTGAGCCTTTTTGGTGCCTGGGGAAGGAAACTTGTGACTTAATGGTCAGGAAAATTGCTGCCCAGGAACCAAAATGTTTTTGGAAGCCAATTTTTTTTTTGAAACCAAATTCAAAAACGGACACCAGGATGAGTTTCGGGATGAAATTCCATGTCTAAAAATGGTGTTGCTTCCACTTTTTAAAAATTGAGCCTTTTTGGTGCCTGGGGAAGAAAACGCGTGACTTAATGGTCAGGAAAAATGTTGCCCAGGAACCAAAATGTTTTTGGAAGCCAATTTTATTTTTGAAACCAAATTCAAAAACGGACACCAGGATGAGTTTCAGGGTGAAATTCCATGTCTAAAAATGGTGTTGCTTCCACTTTTTAAAAATTGAGCCTTTTTGGTGCCTGGGGAAGGAAACTTGTGACTTAATGGTCAGGAAAATTGCTGCCCAGGAACCAAAATGTTTTTTGAAGCCAAATTTTTTTTTGAAACCAAATTCAAAAACGGACACCAGGATGAGTTTCGGGATGAAATTCCATGTCTAAAAATGGTGTTGCTTACACTTTTTAAAAATTGAGCCTTTTTGGTGCCTGGGGAAGAAAACGTGTGACTTAATGGTCAGGAAAAATGTTGCCCAGGAACGAAAATGTTTTTGGAAGCCAATTTTATTTTTGAAACCAAATTCAAAAAGGGAGACCAGGATGAGTTTCAGGGTGAAATTCCATGTCTAAAAATGGTGTTGCTTACACTTTTTAAAAATTGAGCCTTTTTGGTGCCTTGGGAAGAAAACGTGTGACTTAATGGTCAGGAAAATTACTGCCCAGGAACCAAAATGTTTTTGGAAGGCAATTTTTTTTTTGAAACCAAATTCAAAAACGGACACCAGGATGAGTTTCGGGATGAAATTCCATGTCTAAAAATGGTGTTGCTTACACTTTTTAAAAATTGAGCCTTTTTGGTGCCTGGGGAAGGAAACTTGTGACTTAATGGTCAGGAAAATTGCTGCCCAGGAACCAAAATGTTTTTGGAAGGCAATTTTTTTTTTGAAACCAAATTCAAAAACGGACACCAGGATGAGTTTCGGGATGAAATTCCATGTCTAAAAATGGTGTTGCTTCCACTTTTTAAAAATTGAGCCTTTTTGGTGCCTGGGGAAGAAAACGCGTGACTTAATGGTCACGAAAAATGTTGCCCAGGAACCAAAATGTTTTTGGAAGCCAATTTTATTTTTGAAACCAAATTCAAAAACGGACACCAGGATGAGTTTCAGGGTGAAATTCCATGTCTAAAAATGGTGTTGCTTCCACTTTTTAAAAATTGAGCCTTTTTGGTGCCTGGGGAAGAAAACGCGTGACTTAATGGTCAGGAAAATTACTGCCCAGGAACCAAAATGTTTTTGGAAGGCAATTTTTTTTTTGAAACCAAATTCAAAAACGGACACCAGGATGAGTTTCGGGATGAAATTCCATGTCTAAAAATGGTGTTGCTTCCACTTTTTAAAAATTGAGCCTTTTTGGTGCCTGGGGAAGGAAACTTGTGACTTAATGGTCAGGAAAATTACTGCCCAGGAACCAAAATGTTTTTGGAAGGCAATTTTTTTTTTGAAACCAAATTCAAAAACGGACACCAGGATGAGTTTCGGGATGAAATTCCATGTCTAAAAATGGTGTTGCTTCCACTTTTTAAAAATTGAGCCTTTTTGGTGCCTGGGGAAGGAAACTTGTGACTTAATGGTCAGGAAAATTGCTGCCCAGGAACCAAAATGTTTTTGGAAGGCAATTTTTTTTTTGAAACCAAATTCAAAAACGGACACCAGGATGAGTTTCGGGATGAAATTCCATGTCTAAAAATGGTGTTGCTTACACTTTTTAAAAATTGAGCCTTTTTGGTGCCTGGGGAAGAAAACGTGTGACTTAATGGTCAGGAAAAATGTTGCCCAGGAACGAAAATGTTTTTGGAAGCCAATTTTATTTTTGAAACCAAATTCAAAAACGGACACCAGGATGAGTTTCAGGGTGAAATTCCATGTCTAAAAATGGTGTTGCTTCCACTTTTTAAAAATTGAGCCTTTTTGGTGCCTGGGGAAGGAAACTTGTGACTTAATGGTCAGGAAAATTGCTGCCCAGGAACCAAAATGTTTTTGGAAGCCAATTTTTTTTTTGAAACCAAATTCAAAAACGGACACCAGGATGAGTTTCGGGATGAAATTCCATGTCTAAAAATGGTGTTGCTTCCACTTTTTAAAAATTGAGCCTTTTTGGTGCCTGGGGAAGAAAACGCGTGACTTAATGGTCAGGAAAAATGTTGCCCAGGAACCAAAATGTTTTTGGAAGCCAATTTTATTTTTGAAACCAAATTCAAAAACGGACACCAGGATGAGTTTCAGGGTGAAATTCCATGTCTAAAAATGGTGTTGCTTCCACTTTTTAAAAATTGAGCCTTTTTGGTGCCTGGGGAAGGAAACTTGTGACTTAATGGTCAGGAAAATTGCTGCCCAGGAACCAAAATGTTTTTTGAAGCCAAATTTTTTTTTGAAACCAAATTCAAAAACGGACACCAGGATGAGTTTCGGGATGAAATTCCATGTCTAAAAATGGTGTTGCTTACACTTTTTAAAAATTGAGCCTTTTTGGTGCCTGGGGAAGAAAACGTGTGACTTAATGGTCAGGAAAAATGTTGCCCAGGAACGAAAATGTTTTTGGAAGCCAATTTTATTTTTGAAACCAAATTCAAAAAGGGAGACCAGGATGAGTTTCAGGGTGAAATTCCATGTCTAAAAATGGTGTTGCTTACACTTTTTAAAAATTGAGCCTTTTTGGTGCCTTGGGAAGAAAACGTGTGACTTAATGGTCAGGAAAATTACTGCCCAGGAACCAAAATGTTTTTGGAAGGCAATTTTTTTTTTGAAACCAAATTCAAAAACGGACACCAGGATGAGTTTCGGGATGAAATTCCATGTCTAAAAATGGTGTTGCTTACACTTTTTAAAAATTGAGCCTTTTTGGTGCCTGGGGAAGGAAACTTGTGACTTAATGGTCAGGAAAATTGCTGCCCAGGAACCAAAATGTTTTTGGAAGGCAATTTTTTTTTTGAAACCAAATTCAAAAACGGACACCAGGATGAGTTTCGGGATGAAATTCCATGTCTAAAAATGGTGTTGCTTCCACTTTTTAAAAATTGAGCCTTTTTGGTGCCTGGGGAAGAAAACGCGTGACTTAATGGTCACGAAAAATGTTGCCCAGGAACCAAAATGTTTTTGGAAGCCAATTTTATTTTTGAAACCAAATTCAAAAACGGACACCAGGATGAGTTTCAGGGTGAAATTCCATGTCTAAAAATGGTGTTGCTTCCACTTTTTAAAAATTGAGCCTTTTTGGTGCCTGGGGAAGAAAACGCGTGACTTAATGGTCAGGAAAATTACTGCCCAGGAACCAAAATGTTTTTGGAAGGCAATTTTTTTTTGAAACCAAATTCAAAAACGGACACCAGGATGAGTTTCGGGATGAAATTCCATGTCTAAAAATGGTGTTGCTTCCACTTTTTAAAAATTGAGCCTTTTTGGTGCCTGGGGAAGGAAACTTGTGACTTAATGGTCAGGAAAATTACTGCCCAGGAACCAAAATGTTTTTGGAAGGCAATTTTTTTTTTGAAACCAAATTCAAAAACGGACACCAGGATGAGTTTCGGGATGAAATTCCATGTCTAAAAATGGTGTTGCTTCCACTTTTTAAAAATTGAGCCTTTTTGGTGCCTGGGGAAGGAAACTTGTGACTTAATGGTCAGGAAAATTGCTGCCCAGGAACCAAAATGTTTTTGGAAGGCAATTTTTTTTTTGAAACCAAATTCAAAAACGGACACCAGGATGAGTTTCGGGATGAAATTCCATGTCTAAAAATGGTGTTGCTTACACTTTTTAAAAATTGAGCCTTTTTGGTGCCTGGGGAAGAAAACGTGTGACTTAATGGTCAGGAAAAATACTGCCCAGGAACCAAAATGTTTTTGGAAGCCAATTTTTTTTTTGAAACCAAATGCAAAAACGGACACCAGGATGAGTTTCGGGATGAAATTCCATGTCTAAAAATGGTGTTGCTTCCACTTTTTAAAAATTGAGCCTTTTTGGTGCCTGGGGAAGGAAACTTGTGACTTAATGGTCAGGAAAATTGCTGCCCAGGAACCAAAATGTTTTTTGAAGCCAATTTTTTTTTTGAAACCAAATTCAAAAACGGACACCAGGATGAGTTTCGGGATGAAATTCCATGTCTAAAAATGGTGTTGCTTCCACTTTTTAAAAGTTGAGCCTTTTTGGTGCCTGGGGAAGAAAACGTGTGACTTAATGGTCAGGAAAAATACTGCCCAGGAACCAAAATGTTTTTGGAAGCCAATTTTTTTTTTTAAACCAAATTCAAAAACGGACACCAGGATGAGTTTCGGGATGAAATTCCATGTCTAAAAATGGTGTTGCTTCCATTTTTTAAAAATTGAGCCTTTTTGGTGCCTGGGGAAGAAAACGCGTGACTTAATGGTCAGGAAAAATGTTGACAGGAACCAAAATGTTTTTGGAAGCCAATTTTATTTTTGAAACCAAATTCAAAAAGGGATACCAGGATGAGTTTCAGTGTGAAATTCCATGTCTAAAAATGGTGTTGCTTACACTTTTAAAAAATTGAGCCTTTTTGGTGCCTGGGGAAGGAAACGTGTAACTTAATGGTCAGGAAAATTGCTGCCCAGGAACGAAAATGTTTTTGGAAGCCAATTTTATTTTTGAAACCAAATTCAAAAACGGACACCAGGATGAGTTTCGGGATGAAATTCCATGTCTAAAAATGGTGTTGCTTCCACTTTTTAAAAATTGAGCCTTTTTGGTGCCTGGGGAAGGAAACTTGTGACTTAATGGTCAGGAAAATTACTGCCCAGGAACCAAAATGTTTTTGGAAGGCAATTTTTTTTTTGAAACCAAATTCAAAAACGGACACCAGGATGAGTTTCGGGATAAAATTCCATGTCTAAAAATGATGTTGCTTCCACTTTTTAAAAATTGAGCTTTTTTGGTGCCTGGGGAAGAAAACGTGTGACTTATTGGTCAGGAAAATTACTGCCCAGGAACCAAAATGTTTTTTGAAGCCAAATTTTTTTTTGAAACCAAATTCAAAAACGGACACCAGGATGAGTTTCGGGATGAAATTCCATGTCTAAAAATGGTGTTGCTTACACTTTTTAAAAATTGAGCCTTTTTGGTGCCTGGGGAAGAAAACGTGTGACTTAATGGTCAGGAAAAATGCTGCCCAGGAACCAAAATGTTTTTTGAAGCCAAATTTTTTTTTGAAACCAAATTCAAAAACGGACACCAGGATGAGTTTCGGGATGAAATTCCATGTCTAAAAATGGTGTTGCTTACACTTTTTAAAAATTGAGCCTTTTTGGTGCCTGGGGAAGAAAACGTGTGACTTAATGGTCAGGAAAAATGTTGCCCAGGAACGAAAATGTTTTTGGAAGCCAATTTTATTTTTGAAACCAAATTCAAAAACGGACACCAGGATGAGTTTCGGGATGAAATTCCATGTCTAAAAATGGTGTTGCTTCCACTTTTTAAAAGTTGAGCCTTTTTGGTGCCTGGGGAAGAAAACGTGTGACTTAATGGTCAGGAAAAATGTTGACAGGAACCAAAATGTTTTTGGAAGCCAATTTTTTTTTTTAAACCAAATTCAAAAACGGACACCAGGATGAGTTTCGGGATGAAATTCCATGTCTAAAAATGGTGTTGCTTCCATTTTTTAAAAATTGAGCCTTTTTGGTGCCTGGGGAAGAAAACGCGTGACTTAATGGTCAGGAAAAATGTTGACAGGAACCAAAATGTTTTTGGAAGCCAATTTTATTTTTGAAACCAAATTCAAAAAGGGATACCAGGATGAGTTTCAGTGTGAAATTCCATGTCTAAAAATGGTGTTGCTTCCACTTTTAAAAAATTGAGCCTTTTTGGTGCCTGGGGAAGAAAACGCGTGACTTAATGGTCAGGAAAATTACTGCCCAGGAACCAAAATGTTTTTGGAAGGCAATTTTTTTTTTGAAACCAAATTCAAAAACGGACACCAGGATGAGTTTCGGGATAAATTCCATGTCTAAAAATGGTGTTGCTTCCACTTTTTAAAATTTGAGCCTTTTTGGTGCCTGGGGAAGAATACGCGTGACTTAATGGTCAGGAAAAATACTGCCCAGGAACCACAATGTTTTTGGAAGGCAATTTTTTTTTTTTGAAACCAAATTCAAAAACGGACACCAGGATGAGTTTCGGGATGAAATTCCATGTCTAAAAATGGTGTTGCTTCCACTTTTTAAAATTTGAGCCTTTTTGGTGCCTGGGGAAGAATACGCGTGACTTAATGGTCAGGAAAAATACTGCCCAGGAACCACAATGTTTTTGGAAGGCAATTTTTTTTTTTTGAAACCAAATTCAAAAACGGACACCAGGATGAGTTTCGGGATGAAATTCCATGTCTAAAAATGATGTTGCTTCCACTTTTTAAAAATTGAGCCTTTTTGGTGCCTGGGGAAGAAAACGTGTGACTTAATGGTCAGGAAAAATGCTGCCCAGGAACCAAAATGTTTTTGGAAGCCAATTTTATTTTTGAAACCAAATTCAAAAACGGACACCAGGATGAGTTTCAGTGTGAAATTCCATGTCTAAAAATGGTGTTGCTTCCACTTTTAAAAAATTGAGCCTTTTTGGTGCCTGGGGAAGAAAACGCGTGACTTAATGGTCAGGAAAATTACTGCCCAGGAACCAAAATGTTTTTGGAAGGCAATTTTTTTTTTGAAACCAAATTCAAAAACGGACACCAGGATGAGTTTCGGGATGAAATTCCATGTCTAAAAATGGTGTTGCTTCCACTTTTTAAAATTTGAGCCTTTTTGGTGCCTGGGGAAGAATACGCGTGACTTAATGGTCAGGAAAAATACTGCCCAGGAACCACAATGTTTTTGGAAGGCAATTTTTTTTTTTTGAAACCAAATTCAAAAACGGACACCAGGATGAGTTTCGGGATGAAATTCCATGTCTAAAAATGATGTTGCTTCCACTTTTTAAAAATTGAGCCTTTTTGGTGCCTGGGGAAGAATACGCGTGACTTAATGGTCAGGAAAATTACTGCCCAGGAACCAAAATATTTTTGGAAGGCAATTTTTTTTTTTGAAACCAAATGCAAAAACGGACACCAGGATGAGTTTCGGGACGAAATTCCATGTCTAAAAATGGTGTTGCTTCCACTTTTTAAAAATTGAGCCTTTTTGGTGCCTGGGGAAGAAAATGTGTGACTTAATGGTCAGGAAAATTGCTGCCCAGGAACCAAAATGTTTTTGGAAGGCAATTTTTTTTTTGAAAGCAAATTCAAAAACGGACACCAGGATGAGTTTCGGGACGAAATTCCATGTCTAAAAATGGTGTTGCTTCCACTTTTTAAAAATTGAGCCTTTTTGGTGCCTGGGGAAGAAAATGTGTGACTTAATGGTCAGGAAAATTGCTGCCCAGGAACCAAAATGTTTTTGGAAGGCAATTTTTTTTTTGAAACCAAATTCAAAAACGGACACCAGGATGAGTTTCGGGATGAAATTCCATGTCTAAAAATGGTGTTGCTTCCACTTTTTAAAAATTGAGCCTTTTTGGTGCCTGGGGAAGAAAATGTGTGACTTAATGGTCAGGAAAATTGCTGCCCAGGAACCAAAATGTTTTTGGAAGGCAATTTTTTTTTTGAAAGCAAATTCAAAAACGGACACCAGGATGAGTTTCGGGATGAAATTCCATGTCTAAAAATGGTGTTGCTTCCACTTTTTAAAAATTGAGCCTTTTTGGTGCCTGGGGAAGAAAACGCGTGACTTAATGGTCAGGAAAAATGCTGCCCAGGAATCAAAATGTTTTTTGAAGCCAATTTTTTTTTAAAACAAAGGCAAAAACAGACACGAGGACAAGATTGGGGGTGGCATTCCATGTTTTAAAACGGTGTTGCTTCCATTATTAAAAAACCGAGCGTTTTTGGTGCCTGGGGAAGAAAACGTGTGACTTAATGGTCAGGAAAAATGTTGCCCAGGAACCAAAATGTTTTTGGAAGCCAATTTTATTTTTGAAACCAAATTCAAAAAGGGATACCAGGATGAGTTTCAGTGTGAAATTCCATGTCTAAAAATGGTGTTGCTTACACTTTTAAAAAATTGAGCCTTTTTGGTGCCTGGGGAAGGAAACGTGTGACTTAATGGTCAGGAAAAATGCTGCCCAGGAACCAAAATGTTTTTGGAAGCCAATTTTTTTTTTGAAACCAAATTCAAAAAGGGATACCAGGATGAGTTTCAGTGTGAAATTCCATGTCTAAAAATGGTGTTGCTTACACTTTTAAAAAATTGAGCCTTTTTGGTGCCTGGGGAAGAAAAGGCGTGACTTAATGGTCAGGAAAATTGCTGCCCAGGAACCAAAATGTTTTTTGAAGCCAATTTTTTTTTTGAAACCAAATGCAAAAACGGACACCAGGATGAGTTTCGGGATGAAATTCCATGTCTAAAAATGGTGTTGCTTCCACTTTTTAAAAATTGAGCCTTTTTGGTGCCTGGGGAAGGAAACTTGTGACTTATTGGTCAGGAAAATTGCTGCCCAGGAACCAAAATGTTTTTGGAAGGCAATTTTTTTTTTGAAATCAAATTCAAAAACGGAAACCAGGATGAGTTTCGGAATGAAATTCCATGTCTAAAAATGGTGTTGCTTCCACTTTTTAAAAATTGAGCCTTTTTGGTGCCTGGGGAAGAAAACGCGTGACTTAATGGTCAGGAAAATTACTGCCCAGGAACCAAAATGTTTTTGGAAGGCAATTTTTTTTTTTGAAACCAAATTCAAAAACGGACACCAGGATGAGTTTCGGGATAAATTCCATGTCTAAAAATGGTGTTGCTTCCACTTTTTAAAAATTGAGCCTTTTTGGTGCCTGGGGAAGAAAACGCGTGACTTAATGGTCAGGAAAAATGTTGCCCAGGAACCAAAATGTTTTTGGAAGCCAATTTTATTTTTGAAACCAAATTCAAAAAGGGATACCAGGATGAGTTTCAGTGTGAAATTCCATGTCTAAAAATGGTGTTGCTTACACTTTTAAAAAATTGAGCCTTTTTGGTGCCTGGGGAAGGAAACGTGTGACTTAATGGTCAGGAAAAATGCTGCACAGGAACCAAAATGTTTTTTGAAGCCAAATTTTTTTTTGAAACCAAATGCAAAAACGGACACCAGGATGAGTTTCGGGATGAAATTCCATGTCTAAAAATGGTGTTGCTTCCACTTTTTAAAAATTGAGCCTTTTTGGTGCCTGGGGAAGGAAACTTGTGACTTAATGGTCAGGAAAATTGCTGCCCAGGAACCAAAATGTTTTTTGAAGCCAATTTTTTTTTTGAAACCAAATGCAAAAACGGACACCAGGATGAGTTTCGGGATGAAATTCCATGTCTAAAAATGGTGTTGCTTCCACTTTTTAAAAATTGAGCCTTTTTGGTGCCTGGGGAAGGAAACTTGTGACTTAATGGTCAGGAAAAATGCTGCACAGGAACCAAAATGTTTTTTGAAGCCAATTTTTTTTTAAAACAAAGGCAAAAACAGACACGAGGACAAGATTGGGGGTGGAATTCCATGTTTTAAAACGGTGTTGCTTCCATTATTAAAAAACCGAGCGTTTTTGGTGCCTGGGGAAGAAAACGTGTGACTTAATGGTCAGGAAAAATGCTGCCCAGGAACCAAAATGTTTTTGGAAGCCAATTTTTTTTTTGAAACCAAATTCAAAAAGGGATACCAGCATGAGTTTCAGTGTGAAATTCCATGTCTAAAAATGGTGTTGCTTACACTTTTAAAAAATTGAGCCTTTTTGGTGCCTGGGGAAGGAAACGTGTGACTTAATGGTCAGGAAAAATGCTGCACAGGAACCAAAATGTTTTTTGAAGCCAAATTTTTTTTTGAAACCAAATGCAAAAACGGACACCAGGATGAGTTTCGGGATGAAATTCCATGTCTAAAAATGGTGTTGCTTCCACTTTTTAAAAATTGAGCCTTTTTGGTGCCTGGGGAAGGAAACTTGTGACTTAATGGTCAGGAAAATTGCTGCCCAGGAACCAAAATGTTTTTGGAAGGCAATTTTTTTTTTGAAATCAAATTCAAAAACGGAAACCAGGATGAGTTTCGGAATGAAATTCCATGTCTAAAAATGGTGTTGCTTACACTTTTAAAAAATTGAGCCTTTTTGGTGCCTGGGGAAGAAAACGTGTGACTTAATGGTCAGGAAAAATGCTGCCCAGGAACCAAAATGTTTTTTGAAGCCAATTTTTTTTTTGAAACCAAATTCAAAAACGGACACCAGGATGAGTTTCGGGATGAAATTCCATGTCTAAAAATGGTGTTGCTTCCACTTTTTAAAAATTGAGCCTTTTTGGTGCCTGGGGAAGGAAACTTGTGACTTAATGGTCAGGAAAATTGCTGCCCAGGAACCAAAATGTTTTTGGAAGGCAATTTTTTTTTTGAAATCAAATTCAAAAACGGAAACCAGGATGAGTTTCGGAATGAAATTCCATGTCTAAAAATGGTGTTGCTTCCACTTTTTAAAAATTGAGCCTTTTTGGTGCCTGGGGAAGAAAACGCGTGACTTAATGGTCAGGAAAATTACTGCCCAGGAACCAAAATGTTTTTGGAAGGCAATTTTTTTTTTTGAAACCAAATTCAAAAACGGACACCAGGATGAGTTTCGGGATAAATTCCATGTCTAAAAATGGTGTTGCTTCCACTTTTTAAAAATTGAGCCTTTTTGGTGCCTGGGGAAGAATACGCGTGACTTAATGGTCAGGAAAAATACTGCCCAGGAACCACAATGTTTTTGGAAGGCAATTTTTTTTTTTTGAAACCAAATTCAAAAACGGACACCAGGATGAGTTTCGGGATGAAATTCCATGTCTAAAAATGATGTTGCTTCCACTTTTTAAAAATTGAGCCTTTTTGGTGCCTGGGGAAGAATACGCGTGACTTAATGGTCAGGAAAATTACTGCCCAGGAACCAAAATGTTTTTGGAAGGCAATTTTTTTTTTTGAAACCAAATGCAAAAACGGACACCAGGATGAGTTTCGGGATGAAATTCCATGTCTAAAAATGATGTTGCTTCCACTTTTTAAAAATTGAGCCTTTTTGGTGCCTGGGGGAGAATACGCGTGACTTAATGGTCAGGAAAATTACTGCCCAGGAACCAAAATGTTTTTGGAAGGCAATTTTTTTTTTTGAAACCAAATTCAAAAACGGACACCAGGATGAGTTTCGGGATGAAATTCCATGTCTAAAAATGGTGTTGCTTCCACTTTTTAAAATTTGAGCCTTTTTGGTGCCTGGGGAAGAATACGCGTGACTTAATGGTCAGGAAAAATACTGCCCAGGAACCACAATGTTTTTGGAAGGCAATTTTTTTTTTTTGAAACCAAATTCAAAAACGGACACCAGGATGAGTTTCGGGATGAAATTCCATGTCTAAAAATGATGTTGCTTCCACTTTTTAAAAATTGAGCCTTTTTGGTGCCTGGGGAAGAATACGCGTGACTTAATGGTCAGGAAAATTACTGCCCAGGAACCAAAATATTTTTGGAAGGCAATTTTTTTTTTTGAAACCAAATGCAAAAACGGACACCAGGATGAGTTTCGGGACGAAATTCCATGTCTAAAAATGGTGTTGCTTCCACTTTTTAAAAATTGAGCCTTTTTGGTGCCTGGGGAAGAATACGCGTGACTTAATGGTCAGGAAAATTACTGCCCAGGAACCAAAATATTTTTGGAAGGCAATTTTTTTTTTTGAAACCAAATGCAAAAACGGACACCAGGATGAGTTTCGGGACGAAATTCCATGTCTAAAAATGGTGTTGCTTCCACTTTTTAAAAATTGAGCCTTTTTGGTGCCTGGGGAAGAAAACGCGTGACTTAATGGTCAGGAAAAATACTGCCCAGGAACCAAAATGTTTTCGGAAGGCAATTTTTTTTTTTGAAACCAAATTCAAAAACGGACACCAGGATGAGTTTCGGGATGAAATTCCATGTCTAAAAATGGTGTTGCTTCCACTTTTTAAAAATTGAGCCTTTTTGGTGCCTGGGGAAGAAAACGCGTGACTTAATGGTCAGGAAAATTACTGCCCAGGAACCAAAATGTTTTTGGAAGGCAATTTTTTTTTTGAAACCAAATTCAAAAACGGACACCAGGATGAGTTTCGGGATAAATTCCATGTCTAAAAATGGTGTTGCTTCCACTTTTTAAAATTTGAGCCTTTTTGGTGCCTGGGGAAGAATACGCGTGACTTAATGGTCAGGAAAAATACTGCCCAGGAACCACAATGTTTTTGGAAGGCAATTTTTTTTTTTTGAAACCAAATTCAAAAACGGACACCAGGATGAGTTTCGGGATGAAATTCCATGTCTAAAAATGGTGTTGCTTACACTTTTTAAAAATTGAGCCTTTTTGGTGCCTGGGGAAGAAAACGCGTGACTTAATGGTCAGGAAAAATGCTGCCCAGGAACCAAAATGTTTTTTGAAGCCAATTTTTTTTTTGAAACCAAATGCAAAAACGGACACCAGGATGAGTTTCGGGACGAAATTCCATGTCTAAAAATGGTGTTGCTTCCACTTTTTAAAAATTGAGCCTTTTTGGTGCCTGGGGAAGAAAATGTGTGACTTAATGGTCAGGAAAAATGCTGCCCAGGAACCAAAATGTTTTTTGAAGCCAATTTTTTTTTTGAAACCAAATGCAAAAACGGACACCAGGATGAGTTTCGGGATGAAATTCCATGTCTAAAAATGGTGTTGCTTCCACTTTTTAAAAATTGAGCCTTTTTGGTGCCTGGGGAAGGAAACTTGTGACTTAATGGTCAGGAAAATTGCTGCCCAGGAACCAAAATATTTTTGGAAGGCAATTTTTTTTTTGAAACCAAATTCAAAAACGGACACCAGGATGAGTTTCGGGATGAAATTCCATGTCTAAAAATGGTGTTGCTTCCACTTTTTAAAAATTGAGCCTTTTTGGTGCCTGGGGAAGAAAACGCGTGACTTAATGGTCAGGAAAATTACTGCCCAGGAACCAAAATGTTTTTGGAAGGCAATTTTTTTTTTGAAACCAAATTCAAAAACGGACACCAGGATGAGTTTCGGGATAAATTCCATGTCTAAAAATGGTGTTGCTTCCACTTTTTAAAATTTGAGCCTTTTTGGTGCCTGGGGAAGAAAACGCGTGACTTAATGGTCAGGAAAAATACTGCCCAGGAACCACAATGTTTTTGGAAGGCAATTTTTTTTTTTTGAAACCAAATTCAAAAACGGACACCAGGATGAGTTTCGGGATGAAATTCCATGTCTAAAAATGATGTTGCTTCCACTTTTTAAAAATTGAGCCTTTTTGGTGCCTGGGGAAGAAAACGTGTGACTTAATGGTCAGGAAAAATACTGCCCAGGAACCAAAATGTTTTTGGAAGCCAATTTTTTTTTTGAAACCAAATTCAAAAACGGACACCAGGATGAGTTTCGGGATGAAATTCCATGTCTAAAAATGGTGTTGCTTCCACTTTTTAAAAATTGAGCCTTTTTGGTGCCTGGGGAAGAAAACGTGTGACTTAATGGTCAGGAAAATTGCTGCCCAGGAACCAAAATGTTTTTGGAAGGCAATTTTTTTTTTGAAACCAAATTCAAAAACGGACACCAGGATGAGTTTCGGGATGAAATTCCATGTCTAAAAATGGTGTTGCTTCCACTTTTTAAAAATTGAGCCTTTTTGGTGCCTGGGGAAGAAAACGTGTGACTTAATGGTCAGGAAAAATGCTGCCCAGGAACCAAAATGTTTTTGGAAGGCAATTTTTTTTTTTGAAACCAAATTCAAAAACGGACACCACGATGAGTTTCGGGATGAAATTCCATGTCTAAAAATGGTGTTGCTTCCACTTTTTAAAAATTGAGCCTTTTTGGGGCCTGGGGAAGGAAACTTGTGACTTAATGGTCAGGAAAATTGCTGCCCAGGAACCAAAATGTTTTTTGAAGCCAATTTTTTTTTTGAAACCAAATGCAAACACGGACACCAGGATGAGTTTTAGGATGAAATTCCATGTCTAAAAATGGTGTTGCTTCCATTTTTTAAAAATCGAGCCTTTTTGGTGCCTGGGGAAGAAAACGCGTGACTTAATGGTCAGAAAAATGCTGCCCAGGAATCAAAATGTTTTTTGAAGCCAATTTTTTTTTAAACAAAGGCAAAAACGGACACGAGGACAAGATTGAGGGTGGAATTCCATGTTTAAAACCGGTGTTGCTTCCATTATTAAAAAACCGAGCGTTTTTGGTGCCTGGGGAAGAAAACGTGTGACTTAATGGTCAGGAAAAATACTGCCCAGGAACCAAAATGTTTTTGGAAGCCAATTTTTTTTTTGAAACCAAATTCAAAAAGGGATACCAGGATGAGTTTCAGTGTGAAATTCCATGTCTAAAAATGGTGTTGCTTACACTTTTAAAAAATTGAGCCTTTTTGGTGCCTGGGGAAGGAAACGTGTGACTTAATGGTCAGGAAAAATGCTGCCCAGGAACCAAAATGTTTTTTGAAGCCAAATTTTTTTTTGAAACCAAATGCAAAAACGGACACCAGGATGAGTTTCGGGACGAAATTCCATGTCTAAAAATGGTGTTGCTTACACTTTTTAAAAATTGAGCCTTTTTGGTGCCTGGGGAAGAAAACGTGTGACTTAATGGTCAGGAAAATTACTGCCCAGGAACCAAAATGTTTTTTGAAGCCAAATTTTTTTTTGAAACCAAATTCAAAAACGGACACCAGGATGAGTTTCGGGATGAAATTCCATGTCTAAAAATGGTGTTGCTTACACTTTTTAAAAATTGAGCCTTTTTGGTGCCTGGGGAAGAAAACGTGTGACTTAATGGTCAGGAAAAATGCTGCCCAGGAACCAAAATGTTTTTTGAAGCCAATTTTTTTTCTGAAACCAAATGCAAAAACGGACACCAGGATGAGTTTCGGGACGAAATTCCATGTCTAAAAATGGTGTTGCTTCCACTTTTTAAAAATTGAGCCTTTTTGGTGCCTGGGGAAGGAAACGTGTGACTTAATGGTCTGGAAAATTGCTGCCCAGGAACCAAAATGTTTTCTGAAGCCAAATTTTTTTTTGAAACCAAATGCAAAAACGGACACCAGGATGAGTTTCGGGATGAAATTCCATGTCTAAAAATGGTGTTGCTTACACTTTTTAAAAATTGAGCCTTTTTGGTGCCTGGGGAAGAAAACGTGTGACTTAATGGTCAGGAAAAATGCTGCCCAGGAACCAAAATGTTTTTTGAAGCCAATTTTTTTTTTGAAACCAAATGCAAAAACGGACACCAGGATGAGTTTCGGGATGAAATTCCATGTCTAAAAATGGTGTTGCTTCCACTTTTTAAAAATTGAGCCTTTTTGGTGCCTGGGGAAGAATACGCGTGACTTAATGGTCAGGAAAATTGCTGCCCAGGAACCAAAATGTTTTTGGAAGGCAATTTTTTTTTTGAAACCAAATTCAAAAACGGACACCAGGATGAGTTTCGGGATAAATTCCATGTCTAAAAATGGTGTTGCTTCCACTTTTTAAAAATTGAGCCTTTTTGGTGCCTGGGGAAGAAAACGTGTGACTTAATGGTCAGGAAAATTGCTGCCCAGGAACCAAAATGTTTTTGGAAGGCAATTTTTTTTTTGAAACCAAATTCAAAAACGGACACCAGGATGAGTTTCGGGATGAAATTCCATGTCTAAAAATGGTGTTGCTTCCACTTTTTAAAAATTGAGCCTTTTTGGTGCCTGGGGAAGAATACGCGTGACTTAATGGTCAGGAAAAATACTGCCCAGGAACCAAAATGTTTTTGGAAGGCAATTTTTTTTTTGAAACCAAATTCAAAAACAGACACCACGATGAGTTTCGGGATGAAATTCCATGTCTAAAAATGGTGTTGCTTCCACTTTTTAAAAATTGAGCCTTTTTGGGGCCTGGGGAAGAAAAGGCGTGACTTAATGGTCAGGAAAATTGCTGCCCAGGAACCAAAATGTTTTTTGAAGCCAATTTTTTTTTTGAAACCAAATGCAAACACGGACACCAGGATGAGTTTTAGGATGAAATTCCATGTCTAAAAATGGTGTTGCTTCCATTTTTTAAAAATCGAGCCTTTTTGGTGCCTGGGGAAGAAAACGCGTGACTTAATGGTCAGAAAAATGCTGCCCAGGAATCAAAATGTTTTTTGAAGCCAATTTTTTTTTAAACAAAGGCAAAAACGGACACGAGGACAAGATTGAGGGTGGAATTCCATGTTTAAAACCGGTGTTGCTTCCATTATTAAAAAACCGAGCGTTTTTGGTGCCTGGGGAAGAAAACGTGTGACTTAATGATCAGGAAAAATACTGCCCAGGAACCAAAATGTTTTTGGAAGCCAATTTTTTTTTTGAAACCAAATTCAAAAAGGGATACCAGGATGAGTTTCAGTGTGAAATTCCATGTCTAAAAATGGTGTTGCTTACACTTTTAAAAAATTGAGCCTTTTTGGTGCCTGGGGAAGGAAACGTGTGACTTAATGGTCAGGAAAAATGCTGCCCAGGAACCAAAATGTTTTTTGAAGCCAAATTTTTTTTTGAAACCAAATGCAAAAACGGACACCAGGATGAGTTTCGGGACGAAATTCCATGTCTAAAAATGGTGTTGCTTACACTTTTTAAAAATTGAGCCTTTTTGGTGCCTGGGGAAGAAAACGTGTGACTTAATGGTCAGGAAAATTACTGCCCAGGAACCAAAATGTTTTTTGAAGCCAAATTTTTTTTTGAAACCAAATTCAAAAACGGACACCAGGATGAGTTTCGGGATGAAATTCCATGTCTAAAAATGGTGTTGCTTACACTTTTTAAAAATTGAGCCTTTTTGGTGCCTGGGGAAGAAAACGTGTGACTTAATGGTCAGGAAAAATGCTGCCCAGGAACCAAAATGTTTTTTGAAGCCAATTTTTTTTCTGAAACCAAATGCAAAAACGGACACCAGGATGAGTTTCGGGATGAAATTCCATGTCTAAAAATGGTGTTGCTTCCACTTTTTAAAAATTGTGCCTTTTTGGTGCCTGGGGAAGAAAACGCGTGACTTAATGGTCAGGAAAAATACTGCCCAGGAACCAAAATGTTTTGGAACCCAATTTTTTTTTTGAAACCAAATTCAAAAACGGACACCAGGATGAGTTTCGGGATGAAATTCCATGTCTAAAAATGGTGTTTCTTCCACTTTTTAAAAAACGAGCCTTTTTGGTGCCTGGGGAAGAAAACGCGTGACTTAATGGTCAGGAAAAATGTTGCCCAGGAACCAAAATGTTTTTGGAAGCCAATTTTATTTTTGAAACCAAATTCAAAAAGGGAGACCAGGATGAGTTTCAGGGTGAAATTCCATGTCTAAAAATGGTGTTGCTTACACTTTTTAAAAATTGAGCCTTTTTGGTGCCTGGGGAAGGAAACGTGTGACTTAATGGTCAGGAAAAATGCTGCCCAGGAACCAAAATGTTTTTTGAAGCCAAATTTTTTTTTTGAAACCAAATTCAAAAATGGACACCAGGATGAGTTTCGGGATAAATTCCATGTCTAAAAATGGTGTTGCTTCCACTTTTTAAAAATTGAGCCTTTTTGGTGCCTGGGGAAGAATACGGGTGACTTAATGGTCAGGAAAAATACTGCCCAGGAACCAAAATGTTTTTGGAAGCCAATTTTTTTTTTTTTGAAACCAAATTCAAAAACGGACACCAGTATGAGTTTCGGGATGAAATTCCATGTCTAAAAATGATGTTGCTTCCACTTTTTAAAAATTGAGCCTTTTTGGTGCCTGGGGAAGAAAAGGCGTGACTTAATGGTCAGGAAAATTGCTGCCCAGGAACCAAAATGTTTTTTGAAGCCAATTTTTTTTTTGAAACCAAATGCAAACACGGACACCAGGATGAGTTTCGGGACAAAATTCCATGTCTAAAAATGGTGTTGCTTCCACTTTTTAAAAATTGAGCCTTTTTGGTGCCTGGGGAAGGAAACGTGTGACTTAATGGTCAGGAAAAATGCTGCCCAGGAACCAAAATGTTTTTTGAAGCCAAATTTTTTTTTGAAACCAAATGCAAAAACGGACACCAGGATGAGTTTCGGGATGAAATTCCATGTCTAAAAATGGTGTTGCTTCCACTTTTTAAAAATTGAGCCTTTTTGGTGCCTGGGGAAGGAAACGTGTGACTTAATGGTCTGGAAAATTGCTGCCCAGGAACCAAAATGTTTTTGGAAGGCAATTTTTTTTTTGAAACCAAATTCAAAAATGGACACCAGGATGAGTTTCGGGATAAATTCCATGTCTAAAAATGGTGTTGCTTCCACTTTTTAAAAATTGAGCCTTTTTGGTGCCTGGGGAAGAAAACGCGTGACTTAATGGTCAGGAAAATTACTGCCCAGGAACCAAAATGTTTTTGGAAGGCAATTTTTTTTTTGAAACCAAATTCAAAAACGGAGACCAGGATGAGTTTCGGGATGAAATTCCATGTCTAAAAATGGTGTTGCTTACACTTTTAAAAAATTGAGCCTTTTTGGTGCCTGGGGAAGGAAACGTGTGACTTAATGGTCAGGAAAAATGCTGCCCAGGAACCAAAATGTTTTTTGAAGCCAAATTTTTTTTTGAAACCAAATGCAAAAACGGACACCAGGATGAGTTTCGGGATGAAATTCCATGTCTAAAAATGGTGTTGCTTCCACTTTTTAAAAATTGAGCCTTTTTGGTGCCTGGGGAAGAAAACGTGTGACTTAATGGTCAGGAAAATTACTGCCCAGGAACCAAAATGTTTTTTGAAGCCAAATTTTTTTTTGAAACCAAATTCAAAAACGGACACCAGGATGAGTTTCGGGATGAAATTCCATGTCTAAAAATGGTGTTGCTTCCACTTTTTAAAAATTGAGCCTTTTTGGTGCCTGGGGAAGAAAACGTGTGACTTAATGGTCAGGAAAATTGCTGCCCAGGAACCAAAATATTTTTGGAAGGCAATTTTTTTTTTGAAACCAAATTCAAAAACGGACACCAGGATGAGTTTCGGGATGAAATTCCATGTCTAAAAATGGTGTTGCTTCCACTTTTTAAAAATTGAGCCTTTTTGGTGCCTGGGGAAGAAAACGTGTGACTTAATGGTCAGGAAAAATACTGCCCAGCAACCAAAATGTTTTTGGAAGGCAATTTTTTTTTTTGAAACCAAATTCAAAAACGGACACCAGGATGAGTTTCGGGATGAAATTCCATGTCTAAAAATGGTGTTGCTTCCACTTTTTAAAAATTGAGCCTTTTTGGTGCCTGGGGAAGAAAACGTGTGACTTAATGGTCAGGAAAATTACTGCCCAGGAACCAAAATGTTTTTTGAAGCCAAATTTTTTTTTGAAACCAAATTCAAAAACGGACACCAGGATGAGTTTCGGGATGAAATTCCATGTCTAAAAATGGTGTTGCTTCCACTTTTTAAAAATTGAGCCTTTTTGGTGCCTGGGGAAGAAAACGTGTGACTTAATGGTCAGGAAAATTGCTGCCCAGGAACCAAAATATTTTTGGAAGGCAATTTTTTTTTTGAAACCAAATTCAAAAACGGACACCAGGATGAGTTTCGGGATGAAATTCCATGTCTAAAAATGGTGTTGCTTCCACTTTTTAAAAATTGAGCCTTTTTGGTGCCTGGGGAAGTAAAGGCGTGACTTAATGGTCAGGAAAATTACTGCCCAGGAACCAAAATGTTTTTGGAAGGCAATTTTTTTTTTTGAAACCAAATTCAAAAACGGACACCAGGATGAGTTTCGGGATAAATTCCATGTCTAAAAATGGTGTTGCTTCCACTTTTTAAAAATTGAGCCTTTTTGGTGCCTGGGGAAGAATACGCGTGACTTAATGGTCAGGAAAAATACTGCCCAGGAACCAAAATGTTTTTGGAAGGCAATTTTTTTTTTTTGAAACCAAATTCAAAAACGGACACCAGGATGAGTTTCGGGATGAAATTCCATGTCTAAAAATGGTGTTGCTTCCACTTTTTAAAAATTGAGCCTTTTTGGTGCCTGGGGAAGGAAACTTGTGACTTAATGGTCAGGAAAATTACTGCCCAGGAACCAAAATGTTTTTGGAAGGCAATTTTTTTTTTTGAAACCAAATTCAAAAACGGACACCAGGATGAGTTTCGGGATGAAATTCCATGTCTAAAAATGGTGTTGCTTACACTTTTAAATAATTGAGCCTTTTTGGTGCCTGGAGAAGGAAACGTGTGACTTAATGGTCAGGAAAAATGCTGCCCAGGAACCAAAATGTTTTTTGAAGCCAAATTTTTTTTTGAAACCAAATGCAAAAACGGACACCAGGATGAGTTTCGGGACGAAATTCCATGTCTAAAAATGGTGTTGCTTCCACTTTTTAAAAATTGAGCCTTTTTGGTGCCTGGGGAAGAAAACCTGTGACTTAATGGTCAGGAAAATTACTGCCCAGGAACCAAAATGTTTTTTGAAGCCAAATTTTTTTTTGAAACCAAATTCAAAAACGGACACCAGGATGAGTTTCGGGATGAAATTCCATGTCTAAAAATGGTGTTGCTTCCACTTTTTAAAAATTGAGCCTTTTTGGTGCCTGGGGAAGAAAACGTGTGACTTAATGGTCAGGAAAAATGCTGCCCAGGAACCAAAATGTTTTTTGAAGCCAATTTTTTTTTTGAAACCAAATGCAAAAACGGACACCAGGATGAGTTTCGGGATGAAATTCCATGTCTAAAAATGGTGTTGCTTCCACTTTTTAAAAATTGAGCCTTTTTGGTGCCTGGGGAAGGAAACTTGTGACTTAATGGTCAGGAAAATTGCTGCCCAGGAACCAAAATATTTTTGGAAGGCAATTTTTTTTTTTGAAACCAAATTCAAAAACGGACACCAGGATGAGTTTCGGGATGAAATTCCATGTCTAAAAATGGTGTTGCTTCCACTTTTTAAAAATTGAGCCTTTTTGGTGCCTGGGGAAGAAAACGCGTGACTTAATGGTCAGGAAAATTGCTGCCCAGGAACCAAAATGTTTTTTGAAGCCAATTTTTTTTTTGAAACAAAATGCAAACACGGACACCAGGATGAGTTTCGGGACAAAATTCCATGTCTAAAAATGGTGTTGCTTCCACTTTTTAAAATTTGAGCCTTTTTGGTGCCTGGGGAAGAATACGCGTGACTTAATGGTCAGGAAAAATACTGCCCAGGAACCACAATGTTTTTGGAAGGCAATTTTTTTTTTTTGAAACCAAATTCAAAAACGGACACCAGGATGAGTTTCGGGATGAAATTCCATGTCTAAAAATGATGTTGCTTCCACTTTTTAAAAATTGAGCCTTTTTGGTGCCTGGGGAAGAAAACGTGTGACTTAATGGTCAGGAAAAATACTGCCCAGGAACCAAAATGTTTTTGGAAGCCAATTTTTTTTTTGAAACCAAATTCAAAAACGGACACCAGGATGAGTTTCGGGATGAAATTCCATGTCTAAAAATGGTGTTGCTTCCACTTTTTAAAAATTGAGCCTTTTTGGTGCCTGGGGAAGAAAACGTGTGACTTAATGGTCAGGAAAATTGATGCCCAGGAACCAAAATGTTTTTGGAAGGCAATTTTTTTTTTGAAACCAAATTCAAAAACGGACACCAGGATGAGTTTCGGGATGAAATTCCATGTCTAAAAATGGTGTTGCTTCCACTTTTTAAAAATTGAGCCTTTTTGGTGCCTGGGGAAGAAAACGCGTGACTTAATGGTCAGAAAAATGCTGCCCAGGAATCAAAATGTTTTTTGAAGCCAATTTTTTTTTAAACAAAGGCAAAAACGGACACGAGGGCAAGATTGAGGGTGGAATTCCATGTTTAAAACCGGTGTTGCTTCCATTATTAAAAAACCGAGCGTTTTTGGTGCCTGGGGAAGAAAACGTGTGACTTAATGGTCAGGAAAAATACTGCCCAGGAACCAAAATGTTTTTGGAAGCCAATTTTTTTTTTGAAACCAAATTCAAAAAGGGATACCAGGATGAGTTTCAGTGTGAAATTCCATGTCTAAAAATGGTGTTGCTTACACTTTTAAAAAATTGAGCCTTTTTGGTGCCTGGGGAAGGAAACGTGTGACTTAATGGTCAGGAAAAATGCTGCCCAGGAACCAAAATGTTTTTTGAAGCCAATTTTTTTTTTGAAACCAAATTCAAAAACGGACACCAGGATGAGTTTCGGGATGAAATTCCATGTCTAAAAATGGTGTTGCTTCCACTTTTTAAAAATTGAGCCTTTTTGGTGCCTGGGGAAGGAAACTTGTGACTTAATGGTCAGGAAAATTGCTGCCCAGGAACCAAAATGTTTTTGGAAGGCAATTTTTTTTTTGAAATCAAATTCAAAAACGGAAACCAGGATGAGTTTCGGAATGAAATTCCATGTCTAAAAATGGTGTTGCTTCCACTTTTTAAAAATTGAGCCTTTTTGGTGCCTGGGGAAGAAAACGCGTGACTTAATGGTCAGGAAAATTACTGCCCAGGAACCAAAATGTTTTTGGAAGGCAATTTTTTTTTTTGAAACCAAATTCAAAAACGGACACCAGGATGAGTTTCGGGATAAATTCCATGTCTAAAAATGGTGTTGCTTCCACTTTTTAAAAATTGAGCCTTTTTGGTGCCTGGGGAAGAATACGCGTGACTTAATGGTCAGGAAAATTACTGCCCAGGAACCAAAATGTTTTTGGAAGGCAATTTTTTTTTTTGAAACCAAATGCAAAAACGGACACCAGGATGAGTTTCGGGACGAAATTCCATGTCTAAAAATGATGTTGCTTCCACTTTTTAAAAATTGAGCCTTTTTGGTGCCTGGGGAAGAATACGCGTGACTTAATGGTCAGGAAAATTACTGCCCAGGAACCAAAATGTTTTTGGAAGGCAATTTTTTTTTTTGAAACCAAATGCAAAAACGGACACCAGGATGAGTTTCGGGATGAAATTCCATGTCTAAAAATGATGTTGCTTCCACTTTTTAAAAATTGAGCCTTTTTGGTGCCTGGGGAAGAATACGCGTGACTTAATGGTCAGGAAAATTACTGCCCAGGAACCAAAATGTTTTTGGAAGGCAATTTTTTTTTTTGAAACCAAATGCAAAAACGGACACCAGGATGAGTTTCGGGATGAAATTCCATGTCTAAAAATGATGTTGCTTCCACTTTTTAAAAATTGAGCCTTTTTGGTGCCTGGGGAAGAAAACGCGTGACTTAATGGTCAGGAAAAATACTGCCCAGGAACCAAAATGTTTTTGGAAGGCAATTTTTTTTTTGAAACCAAATTCAAAAACGGACACCAGGATGAGTTTCGGGATGAAAATCCATGTCTAAAAATGGTGTTGCTTACACTTTTAAATAATTGAGCCTTTTTGGTGCCTGGGGAAGGAAACGTGTGACTTAATGGTCAGGAAAAATGCTGCCCAGGAACCAAAATGTTTTTTGAAGCCAAATTTTTTTTTGAAACCAAATGCAAAAACGGACACCAGGATGAGTTTCGGGACGAAATTCCATGTCTAAAAATGGTGTTGCTTCCACTTTTTAAAAATTGAGCCTTTTTGGTGCCTGGGGAAGAAAACGCGTGACTTAATGGTCAGGAAAATTACTGCCCAGGAACCAAAATGTTTTTGGAAGGCAATTTTTTTTTTTGAAACCAAATTCAAAAACGGACACCAGGATGAGTTTCGGGATGAAATTCCATGTCTAAAAATGATGTTGCTTCCACTTTTTAAAAATTGAGCCTTTTTGGTGCCTGGGGAAGAAAACGCGTGACTTAATGGTCAGGAAAATTACTGCCCAGGAACCAAAATGTTTTTGGAAGGCAATTTTTTTTTTTGAAACCAAATTCAAAAATGGACACCAGGATGAGTTTCGGGATAAATTCCATGTCTAAAAATGGTGTTGCTTCCACTTTTTAAAAATTGAGCCTTTTTGGTGCCTGGGGAAGAAAACGCGTGACTTAATGGTCAGGAAAATTACTGCCCAGGAACCAAAATGTTTTTGGAAGGCAATTTTTTTTTTTTGAAACCAAATTCAAAAACGGACACCAGGATGAGTTTCGGGATGAAATTCCATGTCTAAAAATGATGTTGCTTCCACTTTTTAAAAATTGAGCTTTTTTGGTGCCTGGGGAAGAAAACGTGTGACTTATTGGTCAGGAAAATTACTGCCCAGGAACCAAAATGTTTTTTGAAGCCAAATTTTTTTTTGAAACCAAATTCAAAAACGGACACCAGGATGAGTTTCGGGATGAAATTCCATGTCTAAAAATGGTGTTGCTTACACTTTTTAAAAATTGAGTCTTTTTGGTGCCTGGGGAAGAAAACGTGTGACTTAATGGTCAGGAAAAATGTTGCCCAGGAACGAAAATGTTTTTGGAAACCAATTTTTTTTTTGAAACCAAATGCAAACACGGACACCAGGATGAGTTTCGGGACAAAATTCCATGTCTAAAAATGGTGTTGCTTCCACTTTTTAAAATTTGAGCCTTTTTGGTGCCTGGGGAAGAATACGCGTGACTTAATGGTCAGGAAAAATACTGCCCAGGAACCACAATGTTTTTGGAAGGCAATTTTTTTTTTTTGAAACCAAATTCAAAAACGGACACCAGGATGAGTTTCGGGATGAAATTCCATGTCTAAAAATGATGTTGCTTCCACTTTTTAAAAATTGAGCCTTTTTGGTGCCTGGGGAAGAAAACGTGTGACTTAATGGTCAGGAAAAATGCTGCCCAGGAACCAAAATGTTTTTGGAAGCCAATTTTATTTTTGAAACCAAATTCAAAAAGGGATACCAGGATGAGTTTCAGTGTGAAATTCCATGTCTAAAAATGGTGTTGCTTCCACTTTTAAAAAATTGAGCCTTTTTGGTGCCTGGGGAAGAAAACGCGTGACTTAATGGTCAGGAAAATTACTGCCCAGGAACCAAAATGTTTTTGGAAGGCAATTTTTTTTTTGAAACCAAATTCAAAAACGGACACCAGGATGAGTTTCGGGATAAATTCCATGTCTAAAAATGGTGTTGCTTCCACTTTTTAAAATTTGAGCCTTTTTGGTGCCTGGGGAAGAATACGCGTGACTTAATGGTCAGGAAAAATACTGCCCAGGAACCACAATGTTTTTGGAAGGCAATTTTTTTTTTTTGAAACCAAATTCAAAAACGGACACCAGGATGAGTTTCGGGATGAAATTCCATGTCTAAAAATGGTGTTGCTTCCACTTTTTAAAATTTGAGCCTTTTTGGTGCCTGGGGAAGAATACGCGTGACTTAATGGTCAGGAAAAATACTGCCCAGGAACCACAATGTTTTTGGAAGGCAATTTTTTTTTTTTGAAACCAAATTCAAAAACGGACACCAGGATGAGTTTCGGGATGAAATTCCATGTCTAAAAATGATGTTGCTTCCACTTTTTAAAAATTGAGCCTTTTTGGTGCCTGGGGAAGAATACGCGTGACTTAATGGTCAGGAAAATTACTGCCCAGGAACCACAATGTTTTTGGAAGCCAATTTTATTTTTGAAACCAAATTCAAAAAGGGATACCAGGATGAGTTTCAGTGTGAAATTCCATGTCTAAAAATGGTGTTGCTTCCACTTTTAAAAAATTGAGCCTTTTTGGTGCCTGGGGAAGAAAACGCGTGACTTAATGGTCAGGAAAATTACTGCCCAGGAACCAAAATGTTTTTGGAAGGCAATTTTTTTTTTTGAAACCAAATGCAAAAACGGACACCAGGATGAGTTTCGGGACGAAATTCCATGTCTAAAAATGGTGTTGCTTCCACTTTTTAAAAATTGAGCCTTTTTGGTGCCTGGGGAAGAAAACGCGTGACTTAATGGTCAGGAAAAATACTGCCCAGGAACCAAAATGTTTTTGGAAGGCAATTTTTTTTTTGAAACCAAATTCAAAAACGGACACCAGGATGAGTTTCGGGATGAAATTCCATGTCTAAAAATGGTGTTGCTTACACTTTCAAATAATTGAGCCTTTTTGGTGCCTGGGGAAGGAAACGTGTGACTTAATGGTCAGGAAAAATGCTGCCCAGGAACCAAAATGTTTTTTGAAGCCAAATTTTTTTTTGAAACCAAATGCAATAACGGACACCAGGATGAGTTTCGGGACGAAATTCCATGTCTAAAAATGGTGTTGCTTCCACTTTTTAAAAATTGAGCCTTTTTGGTGCCTGGGGAAGAATACGCGTGACTTAATGGTCAGGAAAAATACTGCCCAGGAACCACAATGTTTTTGGAAGGCAATTTTTTTTTTTGAAACCAAATTCAAAAACGGACACCAGGATGAGTTTCGGGATGAAATTCCATGTCTAAAAATGGTGTTGCTTACACTTTTTAAAAATTGAGCCTTTTTGGTGCCTGGGGAAGAAAACGTGTGACTTAATGGTCAGGAAAATTGCTGCCCAGGAACCAAAATGTTTTTGGAAGGCAATTTTTTTTTTTTGAAACCAAATTCAAAAACGGACACCAGGATGAGTTTCGGGATGAAATTCCATGTCTAAAAATGGTGTTGCTTCCACTTTTTAAAAATTGAGCCTTTTTGGTGCCTGGGGAAGAAAACGCGTGACTTAATGGTCAGGAAAATTACTGCCCAGGAACCAAAATGTTTTTGGAAGGCAATTTTTTTTTTGAAACCAAATTCAAAAACGGACACCAGGATGAGTTTCGGGATGAAATTCCATGTCTAAAAATGGTGTTGCTTCCACTTTTTAAAAATTGAGCCTTTTTGGTGCCTGGGGAAGGAAACTTGTGACTTAATGGTCAGGAAAATTGCTGCCCAGGAACCAAAATGTTTTTTGAAACCAAATTTTTTTTTGAAACCAAATTCAAAAAAGGACACCAGGATGAGTTTCGGGATGAAATTCCATGTCTAAAAATGGTGTTGCTTACACTTTTTAAAAATTGAGCCTTTTTGGTGCCTGGGGAAGAAAACGCGTGACTTAATGGTCAGGAAAAATGCTGCCCAGGAACCAAAATGTTTTTGGAAGCCAATTTTATTTTTGAAACCAAATTCAAAAAGGGAGACCAGGATGAGTTTCAGGGTGAAATTCCATGTCTAAAAATGGTGTTGCTTCCACTTTTAAAAAATTGAGCCTTTTTGGTGCCTGGGGAAGAATACGGGTGACTTAATGGTCAGGAAAAATGCTGCCCAGGAACCAAAAGGTTTTTTGAAGCCAAATTTTTTTTTTGAAACCAAATACAGAAACGGACACCAGAGTGATTTTCGGGACAAAATTCCATGTCTAAAAATGGTGTTGCTTCCACTTTTTAAAAATTGAGCCTTTTTGGTGCCTGGGGAAGAAAACGCGTGACTTAATGGTCAGGAAAATTACTGCCCAGGAACCAAAATGTTTTTGGAAGGCAATTTTTTTTTTGAAACCAAATTCAAAAACGGACACCAGGATGAGTTTCGGGATGAAATTCCATGTCTAAAAATGGTGTTGCTTCCACTTTTTAAAAATTGAGCCTTTTTGGTGCCTGGGGAAGGAAACTTGTGACTTAATGGTCAGGAAAATTGCTGCCCAGGAACCAAAATGTTTTTGGAAGCCAATTTTTTTTTTGAAACCAAATTCAAAAACGGACACCAGGATGAGTTTCGGGATGAAATTCCATGTCTAAAAATGGTGTTGCTTACACTTTTTAAAAATTGAGCCTTTTTGGTGCCTGGGGAAGAAAACGTGTGACTTAATGGTCAGGAAAAATGCTGCCCAGGAACCAAAATGTTTTTTGAAACCAAATTTTTTTTTGAAACCAAATTTAAAAAAGGACACCAGGATGAGTTTCGGGATGAAATTCCATGTCTAAAAATGGTGTTGCTTACACTTTTTAAAAATTGAGCCTTTTTGGTGCCTGGGGAAGAAAACGCGTGACTTAATGGTCAGGAAAAATGCTGCCCAGGAACCAAAAGGTTTTTTGAAGCCAAATTTTTTTTTTGAAACCAAATACAGAAACGGACACCAGAGTGATTTTCGGGACAAAATTCCATGTCTAAAAATGGTGTTGCTTCCACTTTTTAAAAATTGAGCCTTTTTGGTGCCTGGGGAAGAAAACGCGTGACTTAATGGTCAGGAAAATTACTGCCCAGGAACCAAAATGTTTTTGGAAGGCAATTTTTTTTTTTGAAACCAAATTCAAAAAGGGATACCAGGATGAGTTTCAGTGTGAAATTCCATGTCTAAAAATGGTGTTGCTTACACTTTTAAAAAATTGAGCCTTTTTGGTGCCTGGGGAAGGAAACGTGTAACTTAATGGTCAGGAAAATTGCTGCCCAGGAACGAAAATGTTTTTGGAAGCCAATTTTATTTTTGAAACCAAATTCAAAAACGGACACCAGGATGAGTTTCGGGATGAAATTCCATGTCTAAAAATGGTGTTGCTTCCACTTTTTAAAAATTGAGCCTTTTTGGTGCCTGGGGAAGGAAACTTGTGACTTAATGGTCAGGAAAATTGCTGCCCAGGAACCAAAATGTTTTTGGAAGGCAATTTTTTTTTTGAAACCAAATTCAAAAACGGACACCAGGATGAGTTTCGGGATGAAATTCCATGTCTAAAAATGGTGTTGCTTCCACTTTTTAAAAATTGAGCCTTTTTGGTGCCTGGGGAAGAAAACGCGTGACTTAATGGTCAGGAAAATTACTGCCCAGGAACCAAAATGTTTTTGGAAGGCAATTTTTTTTTTTGAAACCAAATTCAAAAACGGACACCAGGATGAGTTTCGGGATAAATTCCATGTCTAAAAATGGTGTTGCTTCCACTTTTTAAAAATTGAGCCTTTTTGGTGCCTGGGGAAGAAAACGCGTGACTTAATGGTCAGGAAAATTACTGCCCAGGAACCAAAATGTTTTTGGAAGGCAATTTTTTTTTTTTGAAACCAAATTCAAAAACGGACACCAGGATGAGTTTCGGGATAAAATTCCATGTCTAAAAATGATGTTGCTTCCACTTTTTAAAAATTGAGCCTTTTTGGTGCCTGGGGAAGAAAACGTGTGACTTAATGGTCAGGAAAATTACTGCCCAGGAACCAAAATGTTTTTTGAAGCCAAATTTTTTTTTGAAACCAAATTCAAAAACGGACACCAGGATGAGTTTCGGGATGAAATTCCATGTCTAAAAATGGTGTTGCTTACACTTTTTAAAAATTGAGCCTTTTTGGTGCCTGGGGAAGAAAACGTGTGACTTAATGGTCAGGAAAAATGCTGCCCAGGAACCAAAATGTTTTTTGAAGCCAAATTTTTTTTTGAAACCAAATTCAAAAACGGACACCAGGATGAGTTTCGGGATGAAATTCCATGTCTAAAAATGGTGTTGCTTCCACTTTTTAAAAATTGAGCCTTTTTGGTGCCTGGGGAAGAAAACGTGTGACTTAATGGTCAGGAAAAATGTTGCCCAGGAACGAAAATGTTTTTGGAAGCCAATTTTATTTTTGAAACCAAATTCAAAAAGGGAGACCAGGATGAGTTTCAGGGTGAAATTCCATGTCTAAAAATGGTGTTGCTTACACTTTTTAAAAATTGAGCCTTTTTGGTGCCTGGGGAAGAAAACGTGTGACTTAATGGTCAGGAAAAATGTTGCCCAGGAACCAAAATGTTTTTGGAAGGCAATTTTTTTTTTGAAACCAAATTCAAAAACGGACACCAGGATGAGTTTCGGGATGAAATTCCATGTCTAAAAATGGTGTTGCTTCCACTTTTTAAAAATTGAGCCTTTTTGGTGCCTGGGGAAGAAAACGCGTGACTTAATGGTCAGGAAAAATGTTGCCCAGGAACCAAAATGTTTTTGGAAGCCAATTTTATTTTTGAAACCAAATTCAAAAACGGACACCAGGATGAGTTTCAGGGTGAAATTCCATGTCTAAAAATGGTGTTGCTTCCACTTTTTAAAAATTGAGCCTTTTTGGTGCCTGGGGAAGGAAACTTGTGACTTAATGGTCAGGAAAAATGCTGCCCAGGAACCAAAATGTTTTTTGAAGCCAAATTTTTTTTTGAAACCAAATGCAAAAACGGACACCAGGATGAGTTTCGGGATGAAATTCCATGTCTAAAAATGGTGTTGCTTCCACTTTTTAAAAATTGAGCCTTTTTGCTGCCTGGGGAAGAAAACGCGTGACTTAATGGTCAGGAAAATTACTGCCCAGGAACCAAAATGTTTTTGGAAGGCAATTTTTTTTTTTGAAACCAAATTCAAAAACGGAGACCACGATGAGTTTCGGGATGAAATTCCATGTCTAAAAATGGTGTTGCTTCCACTTTTTAAAAATTGAGCCTTTTTGGTGCCTGGGGAAGAAAACGCGTGACTTAATGGTCAGGAAAATTACTGCCCAGGAACCAAAATGTTTTTGGAAGGCAATTTTTTTTTTTGAAACCAAATTCAAAAACGGGGACCATGATGAGTTTCGGGATGAAATTCCATGTCTAAAAATGGTGTTGCTTCCACTTTTTAAAAATTGAGCCTTTTTGGTGCCTGGGGAAGGAAACGTGTGACTTAATGGTCAGGAAAAATGCTGCCCAGGAACCAAAAGGTTTTCTGAAGCCAAATTTTTTTTTTGAAACCAAATACAGAAACGGACACCAGAGTGATTTTCGGGACAAAATTCCATGTCTAAAAATGGTGTTGCTTCCACTTTTTAAAAATTGAGCCTTTTTGGTGCCTGGGGAAGAAAACGCGTGACTTAATGGTCAGGAAAATTACTGCCCAGGAACCAAAATCTTTTTGGAAGGCAATTTTTTTTTTTGAAACCAAATTCAAAAACGGAGACCACGATGAGTTTCGGGATGAAATTCCATGTCTAAAAATGGTGTTGCTTCCACTTTTTAAAAATTGAGCCTTTTTGGTGCCTGGGGAAGAAAACGCGTGACTTAATGGTCAGGAAAATTACTGCCCAGGAACCAAAATGTTTTTGGAAGGCAATTTTTTTTTTTGAAACCAAATTCAAAAACGGGGACCATGATGAGTTTCGGGATGAAATTCCATGTCTAAAAATGGTGTTGCTTCCACTTTTTAAAAATTGAGCCTTTTTGGTGCCTGGGGAAGGAAACGTGTGACTTAATGGTCAGGAAAAATGCTGCCCAGGAACCAAAAGGTTTTCTG
The DNA here is from genome assembly GCA_037215915.1 of Pantherophis vulpinus. Classification (NCBI taxonomy): domain Eukaryota; kingdom Metazoa; phylum Chordata; class Lepidosauria; order Squamata; family Colubridae; genus Pantherophis; species Pantherophis vulpinus. The sequence continues at coordinate 6,896,332 of JAXLNS010000017.1, read as the reverse complement.
AAGCCAAATTTTTTTTTTGAAACCAAATACAGAAACGGACACCAGAGTGATTTTCGGGACAAAATTCCATGTCTAAAAATGGTGTTGCTTCCACTTTTTAAAAATTGAGCCTTTTTGGTGCCTGGGGAAGAAAACGCGTGACTTAATGGTCAGGAAAATTACTGCCCAGGAACCAAAATGTTTTTGGAAGGCAATTTTTTTTTTTGAAACCAAATTCAAAAACGGAGACCACGATGAGTTTCGGGATGAAATTCCATGTCTAAAAATGGTGTTGCTTCCACTTTTTAAAAATTGAGCCTTTTTGGTGCCTGGGGAAGAAAACGCGTGACTTAATGGTCAGGAAAATTACTGCCCAGGAACCAAAATGTTTTTGGAAGGCAATTTTTTTTTTTGAAACCAAATTCAAAAACGGAGACCACGATGAGTTTCGGGATGAAATTCCATGTCTAAAAATGGTGTTGCTTCCACTTTTTAAAAATTGAGCCTTTTTGGTGCCTGGGGAAGGAAACGTGTGACTTAATGGTCAGGAAAAATGCTGCCCAGGAACCAAAAGGTTTTTTGAAGCCAATTTTTTTTTTTGAAACCAAATACAGAAACGGACACCAGAGTGATTTTCGGGACAAAATTCCATGTCTAAAAATGGTGTTGCTTCCACTTTTTAAAAATTGAGCCTTTTTGGTGCCTGGGGAAGAAAACGCGTGACTTAATGGTCAGGAAAATTACTGCCCAGGAACCAAAATGTTTTTGGAAGGCAATTTTTTTTTTTGAAACCAAATTCAAAAACGGACACCAGGATGAGTTTCGGGATGAAATTCCATGTCTAAAAATGGTGTTGCTTACACTTTTTAAAAATTGAGCCTTTTTGGTGCCTGGGGAAGAAAACGCGTGACTTAATGGTCAGGAAAAATGTTGCCCAGGAACCAAAATGTTTTTGGAAGCCAATTTTATTTTTGAAACCAAATTCAAAAAGGGAGACCAGGATGAGTTTCAGGGTGAAATTCCATGTCTAAAAATGGTGTTGCTTCCACTTTTAAAAAATTGAGCCTTTTTGGTGCCTGGGGAAGAAAACGCGTGACTTAATGGTCAGGAAAATTACTGCCCAGGAACCAAAAGGTTTTTTGAAGCCAATTTTTTTTTTTGAAACCAAATACAGAAACGGACACCAGAGTGATTTTCGGGACAAAATTCCATGTCTAAAAATGGTGTTGCTTACACTTTTTAAAAATTGAGCCTTTTTGGTGCCTGGGGAAGAAAACGCGTGACTTAATGGTCAGGAAAAATGCTGCCCAGGAACCAAAAGGTTTTTTGAAGCCAATTTTTTTTTTTGAAACCAAATTCAAAAACGGAGACCACGATGAGTTTCGGGATGAAATTCCATGTCTAAAAATGGTGTTGCTTCCACTTTTTAAAAATTGAGCCTTTTTGGTGCCTGGGGAAGAAAACGCGTGACTTAATGGTCAGGAAAATTACTGCCCAGGAACCAAAATGTTTTTGGAAGGCAATTTTTTTTTTTGAAACCAAATTCAAAAACGGAGACCACGATGAGTTTCGGGATGAAATTCCATGTCTAAAAATGGTGTTGCTTCCACTTTTTAAAAATTGAGCCTTTTTGGTGCCTGGGGAAGGAAACGTGTGACTTAATGGTCAGGAAAAATGCTGCCCAGGAACCAAAAGGTTTTTTGAAGCCAAATTTTTTTTTTGAAACCAAATACAGAAACGGACACCAGAGTGATTTTCGGGACAAAATTCCATGTCTAAAAATGGTGTTGCTTCCACTTTTTAAAAATTGAGCCTTTTTGGTGCCTGGGGAAGAAAACGCGTGACTTAATGGTCAGGAAAATTACTCCCCAGGAACCAAAATGTTTTTGGAAGGCAATTTTTTTTTTTGAAACCAAATTCAAAAACGGACACCAGGATGAGTTTCGGGATGAAATTCCATGTCTAAAAATGGTGTTGCTTACACTTTTTAAAAATTGAGCCTTTTTGGTGCCTGGGGAAGGAAACGTGTGACTTAATGGTCAGGAAAATTACTGCCCAGGAACCAAAATGTTTTTGGAAGGCAATTTTTTTTTTTGAAACCAAATTCAAAAACGGAGACCACGATGAGTTTCGGGATGAAATTCCATGTCTAAAAATGGTGTTGCTTACACTTTTTAAAAATTGAGCCTTTTTGGTGCCTGGGGAAGAAAACGCGTGACTTAATGGTCAGGAAAAATGCTGCCCAGGAACCAAAAGGTTTTTTGAAGCCAAATTTTTTTTTTGAAACCAAATACAGAAACGGACACCAGAGTGATTTTCGGGACAAAATTCCATGTCTAAAAATGGTGTTGCTTCCACTTTTTAAAAATTGAGCCTTTTTGGTGCCTGGGGAAGAAAACGCGTGACTTAATGGTCAGGAAAATTACTGCCCAGGAACCAAAATGTTTTTGGAAGGCAATTTTTTTTTTGGAAACCAAATTCAAAAACGGAGACCACGATGAGTTTCGGGATGAAATTCCATGTCTAAAAATGGTGTTGCTTCCACTTTTTAAAAATTGAGCCTTTTTGGTGCCTGGGGAAGAAAACGCGTGACTTAATGGTCAGGAAAATTACTGCCCAGGAACCAAAATGTTTTTGGAAGGCAATTTTTTTTTTTGAAACCAAATTCAAAAACGGAGACCACGATGAGTTTCGGGATGAAATTCCATGTCTAAAAATGGTGTTGCTTCCACTTTTTAAAAATTGAGCCTTTTTGGTGCCTGGGGAAGGAAACGTGTGACTTAATGGTCAGGAAAAATGCTGCCCAGGAACCAAAAGGTTTTTTGAAGCCAAATTTTTTTTTTGAAACCAAATACAGAAACGGACACCAGAGTGATTTTCGGGACAAAATTCCATGTCTAAAAATGGTGTTGCTTCCACTTTTTAAAAATTGAGCCTTTTTGGTGCCTGGGGAAGAAAACGCGTGACTTAATGGTCAGGAAAATTACTCCCCAGGAACCAAAATGTTTTTGGAAGGCAATTTTTTTTTTTGAAACCAAATTCAAAAACGGACACCAGGATGAGTTTCGGGATGAAATTCCATGTCTAAAAATGGTGTTGCTTACACTTTTTAAAAATTGAGCCTTTTTGGTGCCTGGGGAAGGAAACGTGTGACTTAATGGTCAGGAAAATTACTGCCCAGGAACCAAAATGTTTTTGGAAGGCAATTTTTTTTTTTGAAACCAAATTCAAAAACGGAGACCACGATGAGTTTCGGGATGAAATTCCATGTCTAAAAATGGTGTTGCTTACACTTTTTAAAAATTGAGCCTTTTTGGTGCCTGGGGAAGGAAACGCGTGACTTAATGGTCAGGAAAATTACTGCCCAGGAACCAAAATGTTTTTGGAAGGCAATTTTTTTTTTTGAAACCAAATTCAAAAACGGAGACCACGATGAGTTTCGGGATGAAATTCCATGTCTAAAAATGGTGTTGCTTCCACTTTTTAAAAATTGAGCCTTTTTGGTGCCTGGGGAAGGAAACGTGTGACTTAATGGTCAGGAAAAATGCTGCCCAGGAACCAAAAGGTTTTTTGAAGCCAAATTTTTTTTTTGAAACCAAATACAGAAACGGACACCAGAGTGATTTTCGGGACAAAATTCCATGTCTAAAAATGGTGTTGCTTCCACTTTTTAAAAATTGAGCCTTTTTGGTGCCTGGGGAAGAAAACGCGTGACTTAATGGTCAGGAAAATTACTGCCCAGGAACCAAAATGTTTTTGGAAGGCAATTTTTTTTTTTGAAACCAAATTCAAAAACGGAGACCACGATGAGTTTCGGGATGAAATTCCATGTCTAAAAATGGTGTTGCTTCCACTTTTTAAAAATTGAGCCTTTTTGGTGCCTGGGGAAGAAAACGCGTGACTTAATGGTCAGGAAAATTACTCCCCAGGAACCAAAATGTTTTTGGAAGGCAATTTTTTTTTTTGAAACCAAATTCAAAAACGGACACCAGGATGAGTTTCGGGATGAAATTCCATGTCTAAAAATGGTGTTGCTTACACTTTTTAAAAATTGAGCCTTTTTGGTGCCTGGGGAAGGAAACGTGTGACTTAATGGTCAGGAAAAATGCTGCCCAGGAACCAAAAGGTTTTTTGAAGCCAAATTTTTTTTTTGAAACCAAATACAGAAACGGACAGCAGAGTGATTTTCGGGACAAAATTCCATGTCTAAAAATGGTGTTGCTTCCACTTTTTAAAAATTGAGCCTTTTTGGTGCCTGGGGAAGAAAACGCGTGACTTAATGGTCAGGAAAATTACTGCCCAGGAACCAAAATGTTTTTGGAAGGCAATTTTTTTTTTTGAAACCAAATTCAAAAACGGAGACCACGATGAGTTTCGGGATGAAATTCCATGTCTAAAAATGGTGTTGCTTCCACTTTTTAAAAATTGAGCCTTTTTGGTGCCTGGGGAAGAAAACGCGTGACTTAATGGTCAGGAAAATTACTGCCCAGGAACCAAAATGTTTTTGGAAGGCAATTTTTTTTTTTGAAACCAAATTCAAAAACGGAGACCAGGATGAGTTTCGGGATGAAATTCCATGTCTAAAAATGGTGTTGCTTCCACTTTTTAAAAATTGAGCCTTTTTGGTGCCTGGGGAAGAAAACGTGTGACTTAATGGTCAGGAAAAATACTGCCCAGGAACCAAAATGTTTTTGGAAGGCAATTTTTTTTTTTGAAACCAAATTCAAAAACGGACACCAGGATGAGTTTCGGGATGAAATTCCATGTCTAAAAATGGTGTTGCTTCCACTTTTTAAAAATTGAGCCTTTTTGGTGACCGGGGAAGAAAATGCTGCTCAGGATTCTGTGGACCACCAAAATTTTCTCACCCGTTGGTGACCACTGTTCTAATCCAACCCCCTGCTTAGGCAGGAAACCCTCCACCACTTCAGACAAATGCTTGTACAATCTCTTCTTAAAAACTTCCAGTGTTGGAGCATTCACAACTTCTGGAGGCAAGCTGTTCCACTGATGAATTGTTCTGACTGTCGGGAAATTTCTCCTTAGTTCCTAAATTGCTTCATCCCTCCGTTCCTGGAGCATCTCCCGCCACCCCAAAGAGCTACACTGCAATCTTGGCAATATGTTGCTTTGCTGAAAAAACGCCCCAGATGCAAAACTCGTTAAAAAGTCTTTATATTTCCCACCGACACGTTACGCTCAAAAGCCCATTTTCCTTTCTCAGTTACCGGGGGTGAGCTGTTATTTCTGGCTACCTTGCTTTCCTCCCCCCCCTCTATAAAGCAACAAATATATATATATATATACATATACATACATACATACATATATATATATATATATATACATATATATATATACATAGATAGATAGATATAGATATAGATATAGATATAGATATAGATATAGATATAGATATAGATATAGATATAGATATAGATATAGATAAAGCCCAATGGAATTGTTTTGGGATTTCAAATACCTGCAATTCACACCTTCCTTAGGGGAAGTAGATAAAGCCGCAGAGGAATTCTATCAAAAGCTGCAGAAAGGAATTGTACAGAAGGCTGGTAGAAGAGGGTGTTTTAAGACCCCCTCCCTCCACAGAATAGAAGAGCTGGGGCCTATTGAAAAATAGAAACCCACCCCCCCACTTTCATCCTGAAGTTATGAAAGCTCCATGCAGAAAGAGTGAGGTGTATTTAGAGTGGAGTTGGGGGAGGAAAGGCAGTGAATTTACGATGCATTTCCACCTGGGAGCAGATTTATTTATTTATTTATTTATTTATTTATTTATTTATTTAATTTCTATACCGCCTTTCTCCCGTAGGACTCAAGGCGGTGTACAGCCAAGAAAAAGATACACACACAAAACATCATAAAATTGCTAATTAAAATTATTACTTAGATTTGCACCAGAGTCCCTGAAAATTCCATAGACAACTCGGCCCCCCTTTTGGGGGCGGTGGGCCCTGCGAGTTCAAAAAGAGTGTTGCACAAACCGCCCCCCCTTTGTGGTTTTTTTAAAAAAGAGCTCACCTGGCTTGAAATCCTCCGTGCCTAGGCTACCAAAAAAAAAAAAAAACCACCGGAGCCCATTTTGACAGCTGTTTCTTGCATCTGGTGAAGTTAACGTTAGAATTCCACTTTTTTTCCCCCCCCTAGTGAATTCCAGAGTGCTGACAAGCTCTGGGTTATTTATGACCCCAGCAGGCAGAAAAGCGTAAGAGGAGTAGTAGTTAGCGGTGGAGTTGTACATTAAAGCATCTGTATGCTATTAAAGGAGAGAAGTTTGCTCGCCTGGTTTTGTTAAATCGAATCGGCGCCCTGGGATATAAAAAAAAAAGGCATCGTTGATTTCTCTTGTAAGTGAGAGAGCATTGTTTGGGTTGCAAATATCTTATCCAGCTCTTTGGAAATGCTTTTTTTACCCCCAGGACCCTGCTGAATGCCAGGCAGAGGAGGAAGGCCTTGCCAGGAGAGGGATTTGGTGAGAAAGACAGTACTGCCCATCGGAAAGTGTCGCCTGCAATCCCAAAAGATGCTGGGCAACCCTACTCACATCTCCCAACCCACCAGATCTCCCAAAGGATAGGGCCCTTCCTTTGCCACTTGCTGGCTTGGGCGAATGCCACCCTCTCCAAGCCCAGCGTGGTGATCACCGGGGAAGGGGGGGACAGACATTGGCACAAAGGCCCAAGGCTCACAAGCAGGAATCGGAGGGAGTTTCAGCAGCTTGGGGGAGGGGGCAGAAATCCCTCTTGGTGCATCTCATTGCCCCCCCTCCCCACCGAAATTCAGCAAAGAAAGGAACAGTGTCACCCCGACATTCCCGATCTCGCTTTGGCAATCGCCCTGTTCCCATCAGCTTTTAATTCAGGCAGGATAGGGTTGGAAGCACTGGTGGAGTTCAAATTTTTTTCCTGTGGGTGTGGCTTGGTGGGCGTGGCAGGGAAAGGATATTGCAAAATCCCCATTCCCACCCCACTCCTGGGGGAAGGCTATTGCAAAATCCCCATTCCCAACTCACTGGGGAAAGGATACTGCAAAATCCCCATTCCCACCCCACTCCTGGGGGGGAAGGATATTGCAAAATCCCCATTCCCACTCCACTCCTGGGGGGGAAGGATATTGCAAAATCCCCAATACCACCCCACTCCTGGGGGGAAGGATATTGCAAAATCCCCATTCCCACTCCACTCCTGGGGGGGAAGGATATTGCAAAATCTCCATTCCCACTCCACTCCTGGGGGAGAAGGATATTGCAAAATTCCCATTCACACACCACTCCTGGTGGAAGGATATTGCAAAATCCCCATTCCCAACTCACTCCTGGGGGGAAGGATATTGCAAACTCCCCATTCCCACCCCACTCCTGGGGGAAGGATATTGCAAAATCCCCATTCCCACCACACTCCTGGGACGAAGCATATTGCAAAATCCCCATTCCCACCCCACTCCCGGGAGAAGGATATTGCAAAATCCCTATTCCCACCCCACTCCTGGGACCAGCCAGAGGTGGTATTTGCCGGTTCTCCGAACTACTCAAAAATTTCCACTACCGGTTCGTCAGAACCTGCTGAATAGCACCCCTGGTTGGAAGGGACCTTGGAGGTCTTCTAGTCCAGCCCCCTGCTCAAGCAGGAGACGCAGCCCCCTGCCGCTTTGCTGTTCTTGCAAAGGCCCTGTTCTCTTCTGCATTGCGCACAAGGGAAGCTATTCAGAAGTGGGTTTCAGCAGGTTCTGACCAGTTCTGGAGAACAGGTAGCGGATATTTTGAGTAGTTCGGAGAACCGTTAGTAAAAATTCTGACTGGCCCCGTCCCCATCTATTCTCTGCCTCCCAGGTCCCAGCTGATTGGGAGGAAATGGGGATTTTGCAGTATCCTTCCCCTGGAGTGGGGTGGGAATGGAGATTTTACAGTATCCTTCCCCTGCCATGCCCACCAAGCCACGCCCACCAAGCCATGCCCGCAGAACCGGTCGTAAAAAAATTTGAAACCCATCACTAAAGCTATTCCTGCGTCTGCTGTATTCCAACACGAGTGGCCAATCGACGAGTGTGTCCCAAGAGGCTTTGGACCCAGTCAGTCTGTCCCCTCCCACTGCATTCCCACTCACGCCAGGAATACAATTATTAAATTTGCAGAAGATACACAACAGTGGTGGGATTCCTCTCCGGGAGGGGGAGGGTGTGACTCTGCCTATCGAGACGAGGTGGGCCGGTTGCTTTCGTGGTGTGGAGACAATAACTTGGTCCTTAACATCAATAAGACCAAAGAGCTTATTATAGTGGACTGCAGAAGGAATAGATCGAGACATCCAGCCTTTGCTTATCAATGGAGACCGAGTGGAGCAAGTGGCCAGCAACTGTTGTCATAAAAAGAGGACCTGACCTGGGGCACTCACATTGCAGCACTGGTCAAAAGGGCCCAGCAGAGATTCTACAACCTGAGACTTCTCAGGAAACAACAACTGAATGGAAAACTGGTGACCAAGTTCTACCGCTACACCATAGAGAATATTTTGATTTACTGCACCTGCGTATGGTTTGCCCACTGCACAGTGGCAGATAGTGACAGCGCTCCAGAGGGTCAACGTCATTGCCCAGAGGATCATTAGTTGCCCTCTCCCCACTTTGGAAGTTTTATAGCTCCCGCTGCCTTAAGAAAGTTCAAAATATTCTTAAAGATCCATCTCATCCTGGGCACCCTTTTTTTTTTTTTTTTGAACTATTACCATCTGGCAGCCGGTACAGGATAATAAAAACAAGGACAAATAGGCCGAAAAACGGCTTCTATCCCAGGGCAGTTAAGTATATTGAATTCTATTGTACAGCGCAATATTAATGCAGTATCGGGGGTTTTCCATTCAATTGTATAGAATGCGAAGGATGTGCGTTTGTGTTTTACTTTTATAGTTATAATGTGCACTGAAGATGGCATTTAATTCCGTTGTACAAGGTGCAATAACAATAAAGTAAACTAACTAACTGACGCATCTACGGTGGGTGTGCTGGCAGCCTTGTGGAAAAGTCAAGCGCACAGGCGCCCTCTCCGTATGTAGATCTGACCTCCAGCATCTGCAGCGGGGTGCGTGCTCCCCAGTGGTGGGATTCAACCGGTGTAACAACCGGTTCACTGAGCGCGTGCTTTGCCCACAGGGTGCATATACTTACCTTCTCCTGCAGCCCTGGTGAGTAAAACACTGAGGCATGACAATCTGCTCTGCCGCGCCTATCAGCTGGGCTTCAAACAAAGGAAATATAGGTCGGTATAGCGCAGGGAAGGGTGGGTGGGCCCAGCTGATTGTCGGAGCAAACCGGTTTGCTGTTCAGCTGATTGTCGGAGCTACCGGTTCACTCTCAGCTGATTGTCGGAGATACCAGTTCGCTCTCAGCTAATGAGAGCTGATTGTCGGAGCAAACCGGTTTGCTCTTCAGCTGATTGTCGGAGCTACCGGTTCACTCTCAGATGATTGTCAGAGCTACCAGTTCGCTCTCAGCTAATGAGAGCTGATTGTCGGAGCAAACCGGTTTGCTCTTCAGCTGATTGTCGGAGCTACCGGTTCACTCTCAGATGATTGTCGGAGCTACCGGTTCGTTCTCAGCTGATTGTCAGAGGTACCAATTCGCCCGGACTGGCTGAATCCCACTCCTGGTGCTCCCCAACATCCAGAGAGCTGCCGCCATCACCCCCGTGAGTGCAGGCCAGTAAGAGACCCTCCCTCTAACTCAAGGCAAGGCTGCCTCCTGCCTTGCTAGGGGCAGAGGAAGGCTGATTGAGCGAAATAAAGACCACCAGAGCTAACAATACCGTTTTACTAAGTTTATAGATCAATCCAAAATGCTACACATGGCAACTATTCTACCACAAGGTCCACACTTTTTTTGTTTCTGTTTTATTATCAATGGAGTTACAGTAATATTGTAAGGTTTTTTGTGTTTTTTTTCCTCGTTATTATTAAACAAGAAAGATATTCATGTATACAGTTTAAGGAGAGAGAAATTGTGAATGAAATCGGGGATTGGCTTCACCTCTTATATCTCAGTTTGCGTCAGCTAGCGTTAAAGTCTGGTCGAGGAGGAGAAAAAGAAAAGAAAGAACTCGGAAATAAAAATTATCTTTATATACAAACAGTGCCTCTGAGGGGTTACCGGCCTACGCTCACACACACTGCACACGGTTAAGTTCATCTGCTGATTTAAACCAAAAAAAAAAGCTATCTCAGCATAGGATAAATCAGTTTAAATTAAAAGGTGCCCCCCCCCCCCCCCAAAAAAGGAAAAAAAAACAAAACACCATTTCGTTCTTCAGCTTTTTTTTGTGTGAGGAAGTTTGGCTACTCTACCCTTGGCAACTTTTTAAGACTTGTGGACTTCAACTCCCAGAATTCCTCAGCCAAGAATTCTGGGACTTGAAGTCCACAAGTCTTTTAAAAAGTTGCCAAGGGATGGAGAACCCCTGCTCTAAGCCCTCGGAAATCTTAAGTAGCGTTATCACCTACTAGTGTATTTACAAAAACTAAGGAGTGTTCACCGGGAAGGGGAACGGGGGGCTGGGGGTGGGGGCTGACCCTCAACGAGTCAGGGCCGAAGGTGAGTTTAGCAGCAGCAGCAACAGTGGTCAAAAAACGAAGCTCCCTCTCTTTCCCGGAGCCGTTTGTGTATCTCCCACCTGCTTTCTGCAGGCGGAAAACTCACCAAAAAAACGGAGATAAAAGCAAAATGGAAGCCAACGATTCTTGTGTCGAGAGCCAAGCGGCCGTTTCAGAGCGGAGGCACTGGGGGGGCCCAAATCCGAACCGGCAAAGGGGGAGGCGACTTCCACCCTTTCCCCGACTTCCACGGGAGCGAAGTGGAGCCCCAGAGCAAGGCCCGAGGAGGGGGTAGGTGGGTTGCAAGCTCACAAACACGAGCCGCCCGTGTGTGCGTGTGTATAAAACGGACCCTGATGAAATGGTGTTGTTGAAATCTCAGCTTTCGTTTGGGAGCAGGAGGTTCCCCCCACCGGGAAGTGGGGGGGGGGGAAGGAGTTGCCTTAAGAAGCCTCCACACCCGCTTAGTTGCATAGAAGTTATTTCATGACGGAGAACGAAGCGCTGGACAGACAGACAGAGAGAAAGAGACCGGAGGGGGGGGGGGGAACACACACACAAACATTGGGGAGCGGGGCGTGTGAGTCCCGTTTCCAAAAGTTAAACCATGCAAGCCCCTACTTGGATGGAGTGGGGAAACCTTTCGTTCGCTCTCTAGCAAGAAGAGTTGGAACTTTCTTTTTTTTTTTTTTAGTTAAAAAGAGCCGCGGCGGTTTTGAATGGCGGCGGTTTTGGTTTTCCTTTTGTTCCTCTCGAGTGGAATCTTTTTAAAAAGCTGTCACTGTAAAAAAAAAAAAACAACCCAAAAAAAGCACTCGTTTGTAAACTGGGTTAAGTTAGAAGACGGCGGTCGATTCTTCGTACCTAAGCGCCTGCGGAATGGAGCGGATCGTTGTTCCTTCTCTGGGAAAAAGAGGGGGGAAAAAAGCATCCGTCTACAGCTACACCCCCCCCGGTTAAATAATCAGTAGTTTGAAGATCCCTCGTCTCGTTACAAGCAGCGTGTCCGGCTTGGGTCTCCGGCCTGTGGGGGGAAAAAATTCTGCTGCGCCGCGATGTGTTTCGGGAGTCCTATATACATCTGGTCCTTTCTCCTGCAGGCAGGCAGCCAAGACAAGCTCTGGAAGGCAGAAGGTCTCTCCGGGGAGGCCCTGGGAGCAGCCCCCACCCCCACCGAGGTCGCTGTCCAGCTTCTTCAGCACGTCTCTTTCCCTTGGACGCCGGTCACTGTCTTTATAGAGCTCAGCGTTCGGTTGAACCAGGTTTTGCGCGAGGCCTGCACCTCATTCAGCGCCTGTCCCAGGTCGTGCTCCAGGTCCTGCAAGGGAACAAGATGGGATGAGCATGGCATTAAAAAAAAAAAAAAGGCATGGGACAACGCCTGCCCTGCCCTGAAAGGGATCCATCAACGTAAATCTAACGCACTGTAAGCCGCCCTGAGTCTCCGGAGAAGGGCGGCATATAAATCAAATTAAAAAAAAAAAAAAAAAAAAAAAACGTAAATCTGAACAGTCTCCTGCTCGGATAGGAGACACTTCCAGATCACCTGTTCAGCGAGGGAATTCATTTATGTAATTTTTAATGTCATCCATCCTTTAGGTGACTTAATAGCTTCAAAACATTAGGTGGTCGGCCTTCTGAGTAATTTAAAAGAGTGTATGGTTTGCCAATTGCATAGTGGCAGATAGGACAGTGCTCCGGAGGGTCAACGACATTGCCCAGAGGTTGCCCTCTCCCTTCCTTGGCTCCCGCTGCCTTAAGAAAGTTCAAAACATTCTTAAAGATCCATCTAATTCTGGGCACTTTTTTTTTTTTTTTGAACTGTTACCATTTGGCAGACGGTACAGGATCATAAAAACAAGGACAAATAGGCCGAAAAACAGCTTCTCTCCCAGGGCAGTAACTATATTGAATTCTACTGTATAAAAAGGTAAAGGTTCCCCTCGCACATATGTGCTAGTCATTCTCGACTCTAGGGGGCGGTGCTCATCTCCGTTTCAAAGCCGAAGAGCCAGCGCTGTCCAAAGACTTCTCTGTGGTTTCATGTGGCCGCCATGACTAAATGCCAAAGGCGCACGGAACTCTGTTACCTTCCCACCAAAGGTAGTTCCTATTTTTCTACTTGCATTTTTTACGTACTTTCGAACTGCTAGGTTGGCAGAAGCTGGGAGCTCACCCTGTTACGCGGCACTAGGGATTCGAACTGCTAAATTGCCGACCTTTTGATCGACAAGCTCAGCGTCTTAGCCACTGACCCACCGCATCCCTACTGCCTTAGGAAAGATCAAAACAGTCTTAAAGTTCCATCTCAGCCTTTTTTTTTTTTTTTCTGGCAGACGGTACAGGACAATATAAAGGACAAATAGGCTGAAAAACAGCTTCTCTCCCAGAGCAGTAACTATGTTGAATTCTACTGCATAGCACAATATTAATGCAGTATCAAGGGGTTTCAATTCAATTGTATAGAATGCAAAGGATGTGCGTTTGTGATTTATTTTTATAGTTATAATGTACACTGAAGACGGCATTTAATTTCGTTGTACGAGGTGCAGTGACAATAAAGTTAACAACTAACTAACTGACGCAGCTGCAGTGGGTGTGCTGGGGGCCCTGTAGAAAAGCCAAGCGCTCTCTACATGTAGATCTGACCTCCAGCATCCGCAAAACTTTAGGAGGTTGGCCTTCTGGGTAATTTGAAAGAGGTCCGGAGGGCAAGGGATTTGTAACGGTTTCTGTTTTTTTTAGAGTGTAAAAATTTAATTGCAGGCACCCGGGGGAATTTGCTAAGCCAGACCGAAGATGGTCTCCAGCAGCCTGCGTCCTCCTGCGGGCCCCCCCGCCCCCCAAGATGGCAGAGGGGGAAAAGACTTCAAAACTAGGTGTCCCATTCTGAGAAACTCCGAGCCTTCATTCTCAAAGACCCAACTAAGGAATTCTGTCGGAAAAGAGAGGTGTGACCCTCACCTGTCTACAATTCCCGGGGGGGGGGGGGGAGAAGTTCTGGCCGAGCATTAGCCCCCCCCTCCTCCCCCGGCTGCCTTCCTCACCTGGATTTTGCATTCGGCCTCCACCAGTTGCAACTTGGTCTGGGCCAGTTCCAATTCCATTTCTCGTAACTGGTTCTTCAGCACCTCCTTCTCCTCGTCGGTGTCTTCGTCGGAACCCTCCCGGGCGACGCTGGCCACCTTCAACCGCCCTTCTTTGTTGAAAAACTCCCGGCAGTGTTCGCAGTCGTCGACTTTTTGCTACGGCCAAGAACGGCAGACAGTGAGGGGTGTGTGTGTGTCTCCTCCTACTCTCGTGGATGGGCGGGCTCGTTTCGTGTCCAGCCCAGGGGGATGGCAACAGTTGACAAGGCCTCAAACTTACTTGCCAAACCCCCACCCACCCACACAAACTAACTGCAAGACTGGTCTATTGAGCTCAAAGGTAGCAAGTTGAAAATTTAAGGTATTTGTGGCCCTCCAGCAGCCAGCAGAGCTGGCAGCAAATTCGGACAGTGAGGAGGTTGGGGAGGAACATAGGCCAGTCCTGGAGTCTGGGGAAGGCTCTGATGAGAGCTCTGCGTCGGAGGCAGAGAGGGGGTCAGGGCCGTATGCCAGTTATCAGCTGCCTTCGGAGTCAGACATCAGTGAGGCAGAGGAACAGCTGAAGCCTGTTCCCACTGTGCGCATGCGCAGAGTTGCCACATGAAGGGAACAGCTAAAGAACAAGGGTCAACTAGGGAGTAAGGCCACACAGGTGGACGATGAATGGTCCCTCCCAGAGGGAATAAAAGAGGAACTAAAGGGGAGTGGAGTTTGCAGGAGACAATTAGTTCGCTTAATTGCTTCGTGACTCTCCTGGCCAAGTTTTGGAAGATATCGGCCTGGCAGCTCTCCAAGCCGGATAAGGTCTGTGACTATAAATTCACCCTTGAAAGACTTTGCTGGATGGGAATGAGAAGAATTTCACAGTAACTTAATAAAAAGGGGGTTTTGTCGGGACCAGGAGTCTGCTTCGTGCTCTTGGGGGAAGCCTAGATCAGAACGCTGTCTCTCTCTCTCTGCAACCTGAAATCCCCCACCTTCCTTTAGCGAAGCAGGGACCGAGGGGGTCTTCCAGACAAACAGGATGTTGGAAAGAGTTCAGAAGATGTTCTGGAATCTGCCCCCAAGTCAGGGAATCGGGGACGCTGCCCACCAGGTGATCCTAAACTCAACCCACCCATCCACCACCTTCTTCTGTGCCTCTACTTACGTGGATTTTCTCAATTTCAGCTTTATTGGCTATCTGCTGCTTCTCCAGCCTCTCACTCAGTTGGGAACAGATCTGCAAGGCAAACCCGAGTGGTGAACAGAGCCTCCCAGGCCCAGGTAGAGTCCTCTCATCCTTCGCCCAGATTCCCATGTTGGCCAGTTTTCCTGGCTGGACGTTGCCACCAAAATCTCTCTTGGGCTTCAAAAGCTCTCGTGCCCCATTGAGCGGCAGGGAATTTTGCAACCGCAACGCTGCCGTTTCTTCAGTTGGCCCAAACCTTCTGAAACTGTCTGTGTCAGCATTCTGATGCTGCCATAAAAAGACGAGGCTTGACTTTTCACCTACTTATTTTCTCTGTAGATAATATCCCCTAGGAGATGGGATGGGAGGGGGGAACATTCCTGTGGGGTGAGGTCAGAAGCTGGGGAGACTGACTTGGAAGATGGCCAATGAGAAGATGAGAATTGGGGAACGGAAAGGGAAGGGTTTGGGGGTCAGAGGGTTAGTATCGGCTACGACGAAGTCGGGGCCAGATCTGTCGTACTCAATAAATGGAATATTTCAGCAAAGATTAATTGTTTGGGACTGCAATTTATTTGAGATGACATCGAAACCTGACAGTCTGGGCTTTACGTCTTAAATCTCGAGAAGCCCAAATAACTGGTTTCTCTTCCTAAGAGAGGATGAAGCTTGTTCTTATTATTATTATTACCCTGTTTCCCCGAAAATACGACCTACCCTGAAAGTAAGTCCTAGCTTGCTTTTTTACAAGTGCACCCAATATAAGCCCTACCCCCCAAAATAAGCCCTAATTAAGATCCCGCCCACTCCAGAGTTTAGGGGTAAAAATTAAGCTAGGATGGGGATGCGGGGGTGGTGGAGCTGCCCTACTTACCTTTGGACAGTTGTAACCAGGCCTCGCACACCTCAATACCTGCTGCGCCAGCCCATTTCTTCCACAGCCAGCAAGGCTTAACCGAAGGCCTCTGTAGCTGGTAACAAAGCTCCGGATCGACCCGGAGCTCTGTTATCAGCTGCAGAGGCCTTCGTGGAAAGCCTTGCCGGCTGCAGAAGAAGTAGTTCCTGAAGGCCTCTGACAACGAAAAGGAGGCCGAGGGTGACAGGCGCAAGTGAGGTTAGTCAGTGGATGACATCTCCCGAAAATAAGACCTGGTGCCTTTTTTGGTGGCAATATATATATATATATATAAGACAGGGTCTTATATTCGGGGAAACACGATATTTTTTTTTAAATCAGCGATGTTCCATCCCTGGAGGCTTTTAAGAAGATATTGGACAGTCGTTTTGTCCGGAATGGGATAGGATCTCCTGCTTGAGCAGAGGGTTGGACTGGAAGACTTTCAAGGTGCCTTCCAATTTTGTTATTTTGAGGGCAACCCCCTTGGTGCTTCGAGATGAAACAATAACTCCCCGATGTGGGAAGGCAAGGTGGTGAAGCTTTTTCTGGCCCAAGAGAGCCTGATGCCAGGGTCACTTCGGAGCAGCTCCCTCTTGTATACCTGCTTGTAGTCCCCGATGATGGAGCTGTTCTTCTTAATCTCCGACTCGGCCTTGTCCAGTTCCCTCCGGCACATCTCCTTCAGCTTCAAGAGAAAGACGGAAAGGCCGCTCGTTCATTCATCCCTCCGCCAGGGTCTCTGAGCTCATCCCCCTTTCCTCTCTCTAACCCCAAAAAACCCTCTGATGGGGGGGACACAAGTCACAAGGGAAGGAAGCAGAGAAGCCAGTCCTGTCAACCTGGAGAGCTTGGGGCAAGGATTTATGACACATCCAGGGAGGAGGGGGAAAACAGGGTCGTAGTGGGGCCGTAAATTACGTGGGGCAGAGTTGACTCCACTTGGATAAGTGCCGACATGTTGCTCCTAATAAATAACTGGATTTCTTTTGAAACCTGGCTCGAGGCTCATGAATTAATTAGGGCCCTCACAGCCCTGATCTGGGACACTACTGCTCTCTTTCTAACAGGGATGGGGGAATGTGGTTGTGGGGATAAATAGCTACAAGAGAACCAGACCAGACTAGAGATGATGGTGAAGGAAAAAAACCAAGACAACCGATTCTTGGTGCTTCTGTCCTCAGCAAGGGTGCTTATCGGATGTTGGACCTACAGGTGATTTTTTTTCCCCGTAAGATGCAACCAAACTTTCTTGTTTTCTCTGAAGATGTTTTGCTTCTCATCCAAGAAGCTTCTTCAGCTCTGATTGGATGGTGATGGGGCATGGAAGGATTTATATAGATGATGTCATATCATCTATACAACATCCTTTATCTTCAGTCTACAACAGAGGGTCTCCAACCTTGTCAACTTTATGACTTGTGGACTTCAACTCCCAGAATTCCTCAGCCAGCGCATGGAATTCTGGGAGCTGAAGTCCACAAGTCATAAAGTTGACAAGGTTGGAGACCCCCTGGTCTACAACACAGTCCTTTCATCAGTTCCAAGAAGGCTCCACGCCCATTTGCGCCACTCAGGTGGACCCTGAGGAGACAGATAAACCTCCAAGTGGCCTCAATGACTCTCTGAAAGGATGCAAATGACCAGCTGTCTGCAAGGAATATAAATCCTTCCGTTTTCCACCATTCAGTCAGAACCGAGGAAGCTGCTTGGATGAGCAGGGAAACGTCTTCAAAGAAAAACCAGAAAGTCCAGTTGCCTCTTGAAAAAAGCACCTTTGGGACAACCACGACCTAGAGAACTGAGAATCTATACAGACTATACAATCTATAGCTATACAATTTGGGATGGACACCCTTGGAATGGGTGTAGGAGTAGGAATGGATTTCCAGAGGAAACAAAAATTGCAGACTACGGGTACCAGAAGCACCACTCAGGTGACCCTGAGGACACAGAAAAACCTCCAAGTGGCTTCAACGACCCACTAAAACAGGTGTCCCCAACTGGGGGTGCGAGATGATATTCCAGGGGTGCGAAAACTTGGATTTAGAAGTTTCAAAATTATAGCGCAATACTTTCTACATGGGGCAATGCTCCATGGCAATGCTCTCTACATGGGGCTCCCCCTGGGGTGCATCCGGAGGCTCCAGCTGGTCCAGAATGCGGCCGCGCGAGGGATTATGGGAGCGACGGGGCGCTCCCATGTGACACATCTCCTGCGCGAGCTGCACTGGCTCCCGGTGGTCTTCCGGGTGCGCTTCAAGGTGTTGGTGACCACCTTTAAAGCGCTCCATGGCTTAGGGCCGGGGTATTTACAAGACCGCCTTCTGCCACCAATAGCCTCCCACCGGCCAGTACGCTTGCACAGTGAGGGCCTCCTCAGGGTGCCGTCCGCCAAACAGTGTCGGCTGGCGACTCCCAGGGGGAGACCCTTCTCTGTGGCGGCGCCCGCCCTCTGGAACAACCTCCCCCCAGAGATACGTACAATATCAGACCTCCGGACTTTTCGTCGGGCCCTGAAAACTTATTTATTTCACCTAGCCGGGCTGGCTTGATCCCACAGTTTTGGTTAATTTTAATTGATTTTAATTGGGTTTGTTTTAAATTGCGGCCAAAAATATTTAATTATTTTTAAACTGTTTTTAAATTTTGTATGTTCTGTTTTATTCTGGCTGTTCACCGCCCTGAGGCCTGCTGGAGAAGGGCGGTATACAAATTTTTTTAAAAAAACAAATAATAAAAAATAAATAGTGCATATGCATAATTATATGCATATAATTATTTACTTTCGTAAGGGGTGTGAGAATATGTCAGAAGCGTTCCAGGGGTGAGGGGTATAGAAAAGGTTGGGAACTCCTTCTCTAAAAGGATGCAAATGACCAGCTGTCTGCAAGGAATATAAATCTTTCCATTCCCCACTGAAGAAGCTTCTTGGATGAGAAGCGAAATGTCTTCAAGGAAAAAGAAAGTCCAGTTTCCTCTTGTAAAAAAGCATCTATAGGACAACAATGACCTTGGATGACTGAGGATCTCCACAGACATCACATGCTGAACTGCAGGAAGGATCGCCTAAAACCAGAACTGCCCATATTCCCTCCTACCTCCTGCCTGCCCTGCTCCCCTCCGGCCCGATCCTGTCCCAACCTGAGCCGATTCCTCCTCCAGCCTTCTCTTTTCATCCTCGGCGTCTATCAGCTTCTGCTTGGTCATCAGGAGCTCCTTGTTCAGCGCATCGGCTTTTTCCTCTGCCTGGAAAGGGAAACACCGACGGCCAAATGACCAGAACGAGAGTTAACAGTTTTGAAGAGAAGGGAAAACTTTGCTCGGCTCTTAAACAGACATTCCACTCAAAAGCGAGCAAGAGGCATATAAATCAAATTTTTTTTAAAAAAAGAAGAGACCGGGAAGGGGAACTTTTAAGAATCAAGCTTGAGTTTTGGGGTCCCTGTGATCCAAGGCAAGATTTTAAGATAACGGAGAATAGCGTTAGGAGCGGTGGGGTGGCCTAGAGGTGGAGCTCTGGCCTCACAATCAGGAGGCTGCGAGTTCGATCCTTGGTAGAGGCAGATATTTCTTTCTTTGGGCACAATGAGATTATATCCGCATTGGCGACAGGAAGGGATCTGGCCAGTAAAAAGCTCCATTCGGTTGCCCAGGACTCCACTCCGCAAGGGATTACGGGGTCATTAAACGACAAAAGAGCGTAGCGATTGCAGCAGAGTCAATCCTTGGAGAAGGAAAGAAGACTGTGTCTCGGAGTTGCCAAGGTGTCTCTTAGCCCACCGTTTTGTGGGCTACCAGTAGTGTCCCAGATCAGGGCTGCGGGAAGGCTTCCTGTCTTCTTGCAGCTTTTCTGCCCCCAGGAAACAAGCTACAACAATGTCGCAATGACCCGAAATCCGAAAGCTCCGGTGTTCTGTGGGCGTTATGAGGATGACAAAGACACTAAGCTTAATCTTGGCCAAGAGCAGAGTAGCAGTTGGAGTTCTTATGTATCAGAATTATAAAGCAGGATGATTTTTTTCTGCTCTTCCAGGCCAGGAGTGCTTCTAAACCCTTCCCAAGACTTTTTGTTCCTGTTTGGGGAAGTTTTGGCCTCTGTGGGAGGACTGATCCTCTTCCATTTTGGGCATGCTGATGGCATGTCCTTGGCAGCATTGAAGCTCCCGGCTTAATATGGCTTCCAAGGCCGAGTCGGGGGAATTTCTGGAACGCTGACAGTCCTGGCATACCACAAAGACAGAGCTGGCTAAGAGTGTTGTGGCCAGCAGAGCTGGCAGCAGATTCAGACAGTGAGGAGGATGGGGAGGAACGTGGGCCAGTCCTGGAGTCTGGGGAAGGCTCGGACGAGGGCTCTGTGTCGGAGGCAGAGAGGGGGCCAGGACCATCTGGGAGTTCTTTGCTGCCTCCGGACTCTCCGGAGTCTGACATTAGGGAGGCAGAGGAACAGCGGGAGCCTGTTCCCAGTGAGCGCATGCGCAGAGCTGCCAGGAGGCGGGAACAATTAAGAAACAGGGTCTACTTGGGAGTAAGGCTTGGAGATGATTGGCCCCTCCCATAAGTCATGAAAGGAAGAGCGAATGGGGACATGAGCATTTGCAGGAAGCAATTAATTCATCTGGCCGATTCAAGATTTGAAAATTCTGTTTGTGATTCAGTGCCAAGTTTGGCCTTGCCCTGTGTCTGGAAATTAGCTCTTTGGCAGCATTACATGTGAGATAAGGTGGGTGTTGATAATCTTTCTCTGAAAGGCTGTTTATCAAGCCTTGTGGACTGTAAATGAAAGTAATTTACATTTACATTTTAAAGAGGTTTGCCGGGACTAAGTTTGTGCTGATTAATTTCTAAGGAAGCCTAGCTCAGAACAGAGAGTGCAAGGATTTAAGGAGGTGGCCCCGGAAGAGCTGAGCCAATTCCAAGGACCTCCTGCCAAATTGGTGGAAAGTTTTCAAAGAAAATGGATTTTCAACCAAGGACGCTTCACCTTGGAAGCTTTCCTTTCGCACTGTCATGTACCTGTCGGAGCCTGAATCTGTGGGGGAAGACGAGCTGGAACCTGAGCCAACAAGAGATTGAGGGGGCGGCTTTGTTGTCTTTGGAAGAAAATGGGGACGGCCAGGGACTTTCAGGTTTAGGTCAGATTGTAGGCAGGGAGGAACAGAGTCAGGGTGAACATGAGGGACAGAGCTCAGTCGAGGAGCAAGGACTATCCCCTCCTGATCCAAGGGCCTGGAGAGTGGAGAGAAGGTGTGAACAGCGCAATCTGAGCAGGCTACTCGGGAGGAAAGAGCCCCGCCCATCTTCACAAGGCACACCTGGGGAATGTAAGTTAAGGAGATGCTGTAGGGAGGGGCACAAACAACGTTTGAACTTTCCAAAGAGTCTTTGCATTCCTTCTGGCGTTCTGGACTAATTACCTGGATTTTTTGCTTCTTGATTTGTCCTTGATTGACCAAATAAATTTGGATTTATTGCTGTGCAGCTTTGGTGCAGACAGCGCTGGGCTGGACTAATTGCAGCCAGAGGCTGCTTGAGGTTTATGCAGGACTCTGCTCTGGGACTTGCCAGAAACATGGGAGTGTTTGGGGAAGATTGGAGCAACAAAGGGGCAGTTTGAACTGCCAGCTGTTTGTGTTATCTCGGTGCCGTGCCCTGGGTCATCACATGCACTTATGTGTGCAAGTCTCAGAGGCAGCCGGAGACGTACCTTGGGTAAGGCAGAAGGAGGAAGAAGAGGAGAAGGAGAAGAAGGAGAAGAGGAAGGAGGATGAGAAGTGGAGAATGGAACAACAGAATAAAAGGAAAATAAATGACTGGATAAAAACACATGAGCTAGAAGATGCTCAGGAATATTTCGCTTCTCGAACAAGCAGAGTACTAAAAATGTTGACCACGCAGGAGGGAGAGGAGAGAAAATCTTACGTTGTCCAAGTCCTTCCGCAGGGCGATCTTGCTGGTCACCAGCTCGTGGGCCAGGTCGTCGTTCTCCTGCTCCAGCCTCATGTTGGCTTCCTGCAAGCGTCGGTTTTCTCTCTGCAAGGATGCCAAGAGGGGGCAGGCATGAACCCCGACCCGATGCCACCCACATTCTTCTGGAATGAGCAGTCATAATAAATACAGTAAATGAATTCAGATTCTTGGCTCTAATTAAAGATGTTGCCAAGCCAGCAGTCCCTCAGGGTTGGGTCCATCCCTGCTTTCATGACACAAGGAGATCAATTAAAACACTTAAAAGCAGCTGAAAACAGCCCTGGCAACCCAGGTGTGTGGGAAGGGAGACCAAATTTGCAAAAATGGCTCTGGGTGGTTCAGGTTTTAGAGCAGTGGTGGGATTCTACTGGTTCAGACCGGTTCAAGCGAACCGGTAGCTCTGACGATCAGCTGGGAACGAACCGGTTCACTCTGACGATCAACTGGGAACAAACCGGTTCGCTCTGATGATCAGCTGGGAACGAACCGGTTCGCTTCAATGATCAGCTGGCAACCAACCGGTTCGCTCTGATGATCAGCTGGGAACGAACCGGTTCGCTCTGACGATCAACTTCGAACAAACCGGTTCGCTCCAATGATCAGCTGGGAACGAACCGGTTCGCTCTGACGATCAACTGGGAACAAACCGATTCGCTCTGAGGATCAGCTGGGAATGAACCGGTTCGCTCCAATGATCAGCTAGGAGCGAACTGGTTCGCCCTGCCGATCAGCTGGGCCCACCCACCCACCCTATTTTCCTACCTTTATTTCCTCAGCTGATTCGTGTGGCAGAGCTGATTGCTGCACGAAATCAGCTATGTTACTCCTCCGAAGAAACCCAGAATTGAAGATTTGTTTAAACTTCACACGCTCGCGCAGCGAAGCATGCAATCACCGAACCCGGTTGGTAAGCCGGGAGGATCCCACCACTGTTTTAGAGGCCATCTAAGTGAGGCCCAACTCATGTTTGCACGGAAGGAAGAGGAAAAAAATGCAAGGCCAGAAAGAGAAGAGGAGAAGAGATAACCAGGGAATTGCCAAATGATTCAAGGTCAAAATCTTGATCTTTTTTTTTGTTGTTGCCAAGAAATTGGTTTATTTTGCGAGGGGGATAAGACTCAGTCTAGATCCAGTTTCCAGTCTTTGTGCTACCCTTTGTCTAGTTCTACACACAGGGGGTGTGTGAGTCAGAAGCAGGAGAGCCTCACCTCGAACCTTTCGATGGGATCTTCCTGCTGAGCCTGCTGCTCCCGCATCGTATGATATTCTCGCTCGTATTTCTTCAACTTCTTTTGGCTAATCTTAAAAAAGACAAAAAATACATATTAGAGCTCCGTCAACAGAATAATGAATAGAATAGAATAGAATAGAATAGAATAGGATAGGATAGGATAGGATAGGATAGGATAGGGTAGGGTAGGGTAGGGTAGGGTAGGGTAGGGTAGGGTAGGGTAGGGTAGGGTAGGGTAGGATAGGATAGGATAGGATAGGATAGGATAGGATAGGATAAGGAATAGAAGAGGAGAAGAATACAGAATAGAATAGAAATTGGAAAAGGAATAGAAATAGAAATAGAAATCGGAATAGAATAGAATAGAAAAGACATCGGAATAGAACAGAACAGAACAGAATTACAGAATAGAAATAGAAATAGAATAGAATAGAATAGAATAAGAAAAGGAATAGACTAAGAAAAGGAGTAGACTAAGAAGAATAGAATAGAATAGAATAGAATAGAATAGAATAGAATAGAATAGAATAGAATAGAATAGAATAGAATAGAATAGAATGGAATGGAATGGAATGGAATGGAAT
Source organism: Pantherophis vulpinus (assembly GCA_037215915.1). NCBI lineage: Eukaryota > Metazoa > Chordata > Lepidosauria > Squamata > Colubridae > Pantherophis > Pantherophis vulpinus. The sequence goes on along the minus strand of JAXLNS010000017.1, from coordinate 6,872,818 downwards.
GGAATGGAATGGAATGGAGTGGAATGGAATAGAATAGAATAGAATCAGATACAGAATAGGGTAGGGTAGGGTAGAGTAGGATAAGATCGGATCGGATAGAATTAGAATTAGAATTAGAATAGAATAGAATAGAATAGAATAGAATAGAATAGAATAGAATAGAATAGAATAGAATAGAATAGAATAGAATAGAATAGAATAGAATAGAATAGAATAGAATAGAATTTTTCATTAGCCAAGCGTGATTGGATACACAAGGAATTTGCCTCCGGCATAGAAGCTCTCAGTGTACATCCAAGCAACAAGTCTTTAAATCATGGTCATAATTATAAAATATAATCATCATAAACCATAAGAGACAACACTCAGTCACAGTCATCCGATACTAAATAAGCAATCAACCTAAATCATGAGATACAAACAATAAAGCTACAGTCATGAGAAGCTAAGGAAGTAGGTAATAGGAAGGATGAAAAGGATAATAGTAACACAGCCCTTACTACATGGCTTAACATCCCAGGGCCAAAGACAATGTTGCGCCAATTAGTTGTTTAGCAGAGTGATGGTGTTCGGGAAAAAACTGTCCTTGTGTCTAGTTGTTCTGGTGTGCAGTGCTCTATAGTGTCGTTTTGAGGGTAGGAGTTGAAACAGTTTATGTCCAGAATGCGAGGGGTCTGTAAATATTTTCACAGCCCTCTTTTTGACTCGTGCAGTATACAAGTCCTCCATGGAAGGCAGGTTGGTAGCCATTGTTTTTTCTGCAGTTCTAACTATCCATTGAAGTCTCTGTCTGTCTTGTTGGGTTGCAGAGCCAAACCAGACAGTTATGGAGGTGCAGATGACAGACTCAATAATTCCTCTGTCGAATTGGATCAGCAGCTCCTTGGGCAGTTTGAGCTTCCTGAGTTGGCGCAGAAAGAAAATTCTCTGTTGTGCTTTTCTGATGACTTTTTTTGATGTTCGATGTTCCATTTTAAGTCTCGAGATTATGATAAGAGCCCAGAAACCTGAAGGTCTCTACTGTTGATAGCCTAGTATTGTTATGAGGTGATAATTCCAGTTCAATTCCTGATCTTTCTTTTCCTTTCTTTTTATGGGCAAATGTTTGTCTAAGGCAGGAGTCAGCAACCTGCGGCTCTGGAGCCGCATGTGGCTCTTTCACCCCTCTGCTCCGGCTCCCTGTCACTCAAAATATGTGTCACAACCGCCAATGTGCGACAGCTGCCGACATGCGATTGATTGAGCTGTTCAACACCAGCGGTGGGTTCTAAATTTTTTTACTACCGGTTCTGTGGGCGTGGCTTATTTTGTGGGTGTGGCTTGGAGGTCATGTGACTAGGTGGGTGTGGCTAGCTGGTCAGAGTCATTTCTGGAAGGTCCTCGCACTTACGACCAGTCCTCGCACTTACGACCCGACTCATTTGTTTGCTTTTAACACTGATCAGCTGTAGGGCGGCCCTTTGAAGCCCCCGGCAAGAGTTCAAACAGTTTTTTTCCCTCTAGTCATCAGCTGGGACTCAGGAGGCAGCAATAGATTGGGGGTGGGACCAAATAAAAGGTAAGAATAACATGGGTAGGTGGGGGGATGGGAGGGCGGAGGGGGGGGAGAACCGGTTCGGTGACGTCATATTGTCACCGCTACCGGCTCAACCGAACCGGACCGAACCGGGAGGAACCCACCACTGTTCAACACCCAGTAGGCCAACCATGGATAAATCCAAGAAAAGAAAAGTTTCAGAAGAAAACAGAATGTTTAATTCAACTACATATGCTAGTTTTGTGATCGCTCAAGAGATAGTTAGGCACCGGAAGGGTTTTGTGGCTCCCGGTGTTTTCTTTTCTGTGGGAAACGGGTCCAAATGGCTCTTTGAGAGTTTAAGGTTGCAGACCTCTAGTCTAAGGAAAGGTTTTCTGAACCCTGGCAATTTTAAGCCGTGTGGAATTCTGGGAGTTGAAGTCCACACAGCTTAAGGTCACTACGGTTAAGGTGTTGTCCGTTCAGCTGGAAAACCCGGATGGGTGGACTTCAACGTCCATAATCCTCTGCAATGCCCAAGGAATTCTGGGAGTCGAAGTTCAGAAGTTTGGGAACAGAGGTTGGAAGGACCTTACCCGACACTCAATAAATATCACACAATTCCCAGTAACACTGGTCACGCCTTAGTTGCAATAAACCTGTTTTTAGACAATGCTGGCTGTTCTCTCCCCCTTTTCGCAGGTTCTTCTCCTAAAATCTTTTTGCTTGCTAAAGTTGCTGAAGATTTGAAAAGTTAAGGAGCACCAGGGACTGCCAGATTGGGCAGTCCACTTGGCTGTAGAGATGCCAAAGCTGGGTCAGAAAAAAAGGGATTGTGTGAATTTTGTTAAGCTTCGTCCTGGTGCTCCCTCTAGTGACCCTGAGGCAGAAGAGATACTCGGGAGCATTTGTGTGTGAATGTGTGTATGCGCACACAAAGGGAAAGAGGAAGGAAAGGGGAATTCCTGATTTTGCTCTTCCAGTGTCAGGCAGCCAAAAGGGACGGATCAGATAGACAGATGGACCAGCGTTTTTCAACCGTGGGAACTTTGAAGCCCGGTGGACTTTAACTCCCAGAATTCCCTAGCCATTGTCTTCGCGTTGCCAAGGTTGAGAAAGGCCGAGGGAGAGCCTCACAAGGGAAGGCAAGCAGCTCCCCAGGAGGGAAATTAAGATCACATTAGCGGCTTTTTTTAAAAAACAGGTCACCAAAAAGAACACTACATCAGAATGAAATGGGAGAGAGGGAGGGAGGAAGGAGAAAGATACCGATAGATAGACAGACACACAGACAGACAGACAGACAGACAGACAGACAGGCAGGCAGGCAGTTAGGAAGATAGGTAGATTGGAATGAAGAAGGAAGGAAGGAAGGAGAAAGGAAGGAAGCAGAGAAAGGTAGGTAGGAAGGAAGGATAGGTAGGTAGATAGAAGGAAGGAAGGAAAGAAAGAGAAAGAAAGAAAGAAAGAAAGAAAGAAAGAAAGAAAGAAAGAAAGAAAGAAAGAAAGAAGATAGGTAAGTAGGTAGGTAGGAAGGAAGGAAGAATAGAAGGAAGGAAGGAGAAAAGGAAGGAAGGAAGGAAGGAAGGAAGGAGAAAGATAGGTAGGTAGGAAGGAAGGAGAAATGGAAGGAAGGAAGGAGAAAAGGAAGGAAGGAAGGAAGGAAGGAGACAGGGAGGGAGGGAGGAAGGAGAAAGATACCAATAGATAGATAGATAGATAGATAGATAGATAGATAGATAGATAGATAGATAGATAGATAGACAGACAGACAGACAGACAGACAGACAGACAGGAAGGAAGATAGGTAGATAGGAATGAAGAAGGAAGGAAGGAGAAAGTAAGGAAGCAGAGAAAGGTAGGTAGGAAGGAAGGAAAGGTAGGTAGATAGGAGGAAGGAAGGAAGGAAGGAAAGAGAAAGAAAGAAAGAAAGAAAGAAAGAAGATAGGTAAGTAGGTAGGTAGGAAGGAAGGAAGAATAGAAGGAAGGAAGGAGAAATGGAAGGAAGGAAGGAGAAAAGGAAGGAAGGAAGGAATGAGACAGGGAGGGAGGGAGGAAGGAGAAAGATACCAATAGATAGATAGATAGATAGATAGATAGATAGACAGACAGACAGACAGACAGACAGACAGACAGACAGACAGACAGACAGACAGGAAGGAAGATAGGTAGATAGGAATGAAGAAGGAAGGAAGGAGAAAGTAAGGAAGCAGAGAAAGGTAGGTAGGAAGGAAGGAGAAAGATAGGTAGGTAGACAGGAGGAAGGAAGGAAAGAGAAAGAGAAAGAAAGGAAGAAGATAGATAAGTAGGTAGGTAGGAAGGAAGGAGGAAGGAAGGAGAAAAGGAAGGAAGGAAGGAAGGAAGGAGAAAGATAGGTAGGTAGGAAGGAAGGAGAAATGGAAGGAAGGAAGGAGAAAAGGAAGGAAGGAAGGAAGGAAGGAGACAGGGAGGGAGGGAGGAAGGAGAAAGATACCAATAGATAGATAGATAGATAGATAGATAGATAGATAGATAGATAGACAGACAGACAGACAGACAGACAGACAGACAGACAGACAGGAAGATAGGTAGATAGGAATGAAGAAGGAAGGAAGGAGAAAGTAAGGAAGCAGAGAAAGGTAGGTAGGAAGGAAGGAAAGGTAGGTAGATAGGAGGAAGGAAGGAAGGAAGGAAAGAGAAAGAAAGAAAGAAAGAAAGAAAGAAAGAAAGAAAGAAAGAAAGAAAGAAAGAAAGAAGATAGGTAAGTAGGTAGGTAGGAAGGAAGGAAGAATAGAAGGAAGGAAGGAGAAAAGGAAGGAAGGAAGGAAGGAAGGAAGGAGAAAGATAGGTAGGTAGGAAGGAAGGAAGGAGAAATGGAAGGAAGGAAGGAGAAAAGGAAGGAAGGAAGGAATGAGACAGGGAGGGAGGGAGGAAGGAGAAAGATACCAATAGATAGATAGATAGATAGATAGATAGATAGATAGATAGATAGATAGATAGATAGATAGACAGACAGACAGACAGACAGACAGACAGAAAGGAAGGAAGATAGGTAGATAGGAATGAAGAAGGAAGGAAGGAGAAAGTAAGGAAGCAGAGAAAGGTAGGTAGGAAGGAAGGAGAAAGATAGGTAGGTAGACAGGAGGAAGGAAGGAAAGAGAAAGAGAAAGAAAGGAAGAAGATAGGTAAGTAGGTAGGTAGGAAGGAAGGAAGGAGGAAGGAAGGAGAAAAGGAAGGAAGGAAGGAGAGAAGGAAGGAGGTGTCCCCAGATGCCCTCCGCCCTCCTTTCCCACTGCCACATCTGGTCACATTCACACATGTTTTTTCTTTTAACCGTTTGCAAAGCGATTAAGATGCCTTTGCCTCGGCCATCTTGGTTTGCTTTTCACACCTGACCCACGGCAGAGAGATTCAGCCAGCTGGGTCCCCCATCTCCTCAGAAGAGACGGAGACCTCCCCCACCCCACCCCCCAGCCCTTCCGGCTGGTCCCGCCCAGAGTTACCTTCATGCTACATGCCAGCTCCATCAGTTTCTTGGCGTTCTCCTCCGAGCGGTACCTCTTGGGGAGCTGCACTCGGAAGAATTTTAAAGCCCCCTCAAAGTCGGTCAGCAGCAAGTCCTCCCTGGTGGTCTAGGAACATGCGGGAGGGTGGGGGGAGAGAGAGAGAGGAGAAATTACTGGTTGGCAAGTCTTTCGGCTCCCCCACCTCGAACCCAGAACAAGGCAAAGATCATCATTTTACAGTCGCTTTTTTTTCCAGTGCTGTTGTAACTTTGGTTGCTAAATGAACCTGTGGTAAGCTGAGAAGGAGAGCAGGGAAAATAAAGAAATGACGGGGAAGAAGTGAGACATTTTGGCTTCTTCCTTGGCCTTTGGTCTAGAGCCGCAATGGCGAACCTATGGCACGGGTGCCAGAGGTGGCACACAGATCCCTCTCTGTGGGCACGCGCAACATCGCCAGCTGCTCTTCTGGTTTCCGGCGTGCACCTGTGCTCTGGCCAACTGGTCTTCGCGGGCACAGGAGCGCCTGAAAATGGCCCGAAAAATGGCCAAAAAAACAGGCCATTTTGGGGGGCATTTTCCAGGCCACCATCCGGCTATTTTCCAGGCCATCTTCTGGCCGTTTTCCAGGCTGTTTTCAGGCCGATTTTTTGGGGTGGGTTTCAGGCTGTTTTTCAGGTCAAAAATGACCCGAAAAACGGCCTGAAAATGGCCCAAAAATGGCTTTTTTTGGGCCATTTTCCAGGCCACCTTTCAGCCATTTTTTGGGGCGGGTTTCAGGCTGTTTTTCAGGTCAAAAATGGCCCGAAAAACGGCCTGAAAATGGCCCCAAAATGGCTTTTTTTGTCCCATTTTCCAGGCCACTTTTCAGCCATTTTCCAGGCCATCTTCTGGCTGTTTTCCAGACCATTTTCAGGCCAGTTTTTTGAGCCGTTTTCAGGCTGTTTTGCGAGCCAAAAACGGCACAAGAAACAGCCTGAAAATGGCCTGAAAATGCCCCAAAAAACAGCCAAAAACAGCCAAAAAACAGGCATGTGCACGTTGGCTAGCTGGTCTTCGGGTTCGTGGTGCTCTGGCGCACACACATGCACACGTGTTCCAGTTTGGGCACTCGATGCCAAAAAGATTCACCATCACTGGTCTAGAGGATAAAACTCTTGCACAAAATTTGTGAGCCAATTTAGTGTGCGAGAACCTCGGCCTCCCCCAACGCGTTTCCTGATTCGGTTTGGGACTCCCAAGCCTTTCCTGCAACCCACAGGTTAAGGAGGACCTGGAGCAACGGGAGAAAGATCCCAGGAATATCAGCAAGCCCATGCTTCCCAACCCTCCCTCCCCCTTCTTGGTAGCTCCTTGGATTTGAGGCTGAAACGATTTCCAATCCCCAAGGAATTCAAATCCCAGCTGTCTCAGTTTGGCCTGCCTTGCGGCTGAAGAGCCTGGCAGGAATGATACGACTTGGCCCGGAAATGGTAATACTCACTTTTAACAATCCAAGTGCGACGTTAAAAATAACACTGATGCCCTGTAAAAGAAAAGGGGGAAAAAACCCTAAATGTCCACAGGTTTAACAGATGAATAGAGTTAGAAGGGACCTTGTAAGTCATTTATTATTTATTTATTATTAATCAAATTTCTATACCGCCCTACTCCCGAAGGACTCAGGGCGGTGAACAGCCAAGATAAAATACAGATAATACAAATATTAAAAAATCCCTTAAAATTATTAAATATTTCGGCCAAAACACAGATTAAAACACCCAATTTATAAAATCACAAATTAAAAAATTTAAAAAATTTAAAAAATGGGAGTTTTTTAGTCATATAGTCCCCTGCCCAAGCAGCTGAGAAGGAAGGACAGGAAGGAGGGAGGGAGGGAGGGAGGGAGGGAGGGAGGAAGGAAGGAAGGAAGGAAGGAAGGAAGGAAGGAAGGAAGGAAGGAAGGAAGGAAGGAAGGAAGGTAAGTAGGTAGGTAGGAAGGAAGGAAGGAAAGGAAGGAAGGAGAAAGATAGGTAGGAAGGAGGAGGGAAAGAAAAATAGGAAAGAAGGAGAAAGATAGGTAAGAAGGAAGGAAAGAGAAAGATAGGAAGGAAGGAGGAAGGAAAAAAGATAAGAAGGAAGGAAAAGGAAGGAAGGAGAAAGGTAGGTAGGAGGAAGGAAGGAAGGAAAGAAGGTAAGTATGTAAGTAGGTAGGTAGGAAGGAAGGGGAAAAGGAGGGAAGGAGGAAGGAAGGAAAGAAAGATAGGAAGGAAGGAAGGAAGGGGAAGCGTAGGTAGGAAGGAAGGAAGGAAAGAAAGAGAAAAAGAAAGAAAGAAAGAGGAAAGAAAGAAGGTAAGTATGTAAGTAGGTAGGTAGGAAGGAAGGAGAAAAGGAAGAAAGGAAGGAGGAAGAAAAGAAAGATAGGAAGGAAGGAAAGAAAGAAGAAAGAAAGAAGAAGAGTAAGTAGGTAAGTAGGTACCGTGTTTCCCTGAAAATAAGACCCTGACTTATATTTTTCTGAACCCTGAAATAAGCGCTTGGACTTATTGCCATGCGCTCAAAAGCCCAATTGGGCTTATTATCAGGGGTTGTCTTATTTTGGGGGAAACTGGGTAGGAAGGAAGGAGAAAAGGAAGGAAGGAAGGAAGGAAGGAAGGAAGGAAGGAAGGAAGGAAGGAAAGAAAGAAAGAAAGAAAGAAAGAAAGAAAGAAAGAAAAAGAAAGAAAGATGGTAAATATGTAAGTAGGTAGGTAGGTAGGAAGGAGAAAAGGAAGGAAGCAGGAATGAAAGAAAGATAGGAAGGAAAGGAAAGAAAGAAAGAAGATAGGGAGGGAGGCAGGGACGAAGGAAGGAAGGATGGAAGGAAGGAAGGAAGGAGAAAGGAAAGAAAGATAGGAAAGAAAGGAAAGAGAAAGAAGATAAGTAGGTAGATAGGAAGGGAGGGAGGGAGGGAGGAAGGAGAAAAGGAAGGGGGGAATGAAGGAAGGAGAAAATGAAGGAAGGGAGGAAAGAAGGAAGGGAGGGAGGAGAAAGATAGGTAGGTAGGTAGGAGGAGGAAGGAAGGAGAGAGAAAGAAAGAAAGAAAGAAAGAAAGAAAGAAAGAAAGAAAGAAAGAAAGAAAGAAAGAAAGAAGATAACTAAGTAGGTAGGTAGGTTGGTAGGTAGGAAGGAGAAAAGGAAGGAAGGAAGGAAGGAAGGAAGGAACGGAAGGAAACTTCAACCAGAGCTGGTAAAACAGACCTCCTTGAGAGATCCAGATGTCCCCAGATGCCCTCCGCCCTCCTTTCCCAGTTCCGCATCTGCTCACAAGCACGAAACCCTTCCCAGGCACCCGGGAGGGAGGGGGAGGTTTCGGAGCCGGGGCCAGCTTCGGCGGAGTTTGGGTGGGTGGGCACACGTACCTCACACAGCAGCAGGTCGATGATGTGGAAGACCATGTAGAGAGGGAATTTTGCAGTAAAAAGGGTGAGGAACCACTGGGAGGCATACATGTGAGCTTCTAAGTTGATATCTAGGAAGTGGCTGTAGAGATCGGGGATGTTCTCCTGAAACAGAAAGAGGGAAGACACTGTGAAACCGACCCGATACTGAAATACGGGAAGACCTCGACTTATGGCCGCAATGGAGCCCAACATTTCTGTTGCTAACGCAGGAGTCGGCAACACGGGGCTCTGGAGCCACCTGTGGCTCTTTCATCCCTCTGCTGCGGCTCCGTCGCTCAAAATATGCGTCACAACCGCCAATGTGCGACACGTGATTTATTGAGCTTTTCGACCCACTTTTTTTTTTCTCAGAGCTCAAAATGTTTTTGTTGCACGGAGAAATAAAAATGTGTTTTCTCTGTAGCAGGTCATTGATTTCATAAATGCAACACGCTGTTGTTTTTTTAATACGGAGCATAAAGGTAAAAAAAAAAAAAAAGATCTACGCAGTGTTATCTTCATTTTAGAGGTCGAAAGGGTTTTGTGACTCCCGGTGTTTTCTTTTCTGTGGGAAACGGGTCCAAATGGCTCTTTGAGTCCTTGCCGACCCCCGTTGTGCTAACATTTAAGCGGGTTTGCCCCGTTTTACGACCTTCCTTGCCACAAGTTGTTCAGTGAATCGCGGCGGGTGCTCGTCGGAAGGTCGCTAAAAAGGGGAATCGCGTGAGACCGGGGACACCACGACCGTCATAAATAGAAGGCAGGTGCCAAATTTGGGGTCACATCAGCATGGGGGCGCTGCAACGGTTGTTAAGAGCGAAAAGCGGTCATAAAAGTCACAATTTTCAGTGTCGTCGTAACTTTGGTCACTAAACGAACTGTTGTTAAGTCGAGGACTACCTGGAATGTCATTATCCCAACACCACCACCAAAAAAAACCAACCCCCCCCCGATTGTTGTTTTACAAAAATGTTTCAGTGGTAAATCCAAATTGGATCCTTGATTTACAAACATGGTTTACATGTTTTATTCCTTACAGAAGATGCCTAAAAATTATCCCTTTTTATTTTTGCAGTATCTCCGGCAAAGGTTAGGGGTTTGGCGAAGATGCTTTCTTGCCCCTCAAAGTCTTGAGCGGGCTATAAATTTTTTTTTTTTTAGGTTTGTCTTCACCACCTCTCTATTGTGGACTCGCGCAGCTTTGCCCACACGGTTTCCTAGCAGAAGAATTAAAAATACCGTATTTTTTCGGACTATAAGACACACCTAGATTTACAGGAGGAAAACAAGAAGAAGAAAAAAATAGTTTTTAGCCTCCGTGGGTTACGTTTTCGGCGGCCTTGGAGCCCAGAAGCACTCTGCAGTGCTCCACATGTCCCGTTTTCACCAAAAACGCACCCGTTTTTGGCCTGCAGAGTGCTTCTGGGGCCCGGGGAGTCCGAAAACGTGACACACGGAGGGTTCCGGAGGCCAAAAACAAGCCTGTATTCGGTTTATAAGACGCACCGAAATTTTCACCCACTTTTACGGGGTGGGTGGGGGAAGTGTGCCTTATACTCTGAAAAATACGGTATATATATATTTAGAAAGGAAGAAAGGACAATTCTCTTGAGAGATGCCCAGGGATCGCAGTTGAAAAAAAAGGCGAGGCGAAGCTAGCCAGGAAACACTGCAGGAAGCACCCAGCTACAAGAAGATCTTTGAGGGCGCCTGTCCTTTTTTTGGCACCCTTCTCCCGAGTAAAACTAAGCAGCCTTTTGGAGGGGAGATAGAGAAGAGAAGAGAAGAGAAGAGAAGAGAAGAGAAGAGAAGAGAAGAGAAGGGAAGGGAAGGGAAGGGAAGGGAAGGGAAGGGAAATGAAGGGAAGGGAAGGGAAGGGAAGGGAAGGGAAGAGAAGAGAAGAGAAGAGAAGAGAAGAGAAGAGAAGAGAAGAGAAGAGAAGAGAAGAGAAGAGAAGAGAAGAGAAGAGAAAAGAAAGGGAGGGAAGGAAGGAAGGAAAGAAATAAAGAGAAGAGAAAGAGAAGGAGTGGAGAAGAAAGGGAGAGAAGGAAGGAGAGAGAAAAGAAGAAAAGGAGGGAGGGAAGGAAAGAAAGAAAGAAAGAAGAGAAGAGAAAGGAATGGGATGGGATGGGATGGGATGGGATGGGATGGAATAGAATAGGATAGAACAGATTGTATATAAACATGAATGGAATGGAATGGAATGGAATGGAATGGAATGGAATAGAATAGAATAGAATAGAATAGAATAGAATAGAATAGAATAGAATAGAATAGAATAGAATAGAATAGAATAGGACTGTATATAAACATAATGAATGGAATGGAATGGAATAGAAATAGAAATATAATCATAACTTCATTGTCACTTTGAGTGTACACTAATTGTCATCCATTAAAACAAAATTTTGTTGCACACAGCTCTCCAAGGATCACCGCCTCCAATATATACTATGTAAACATGACAAAATAAATAAATGCAAAATTATGCATATACCCACATATATTATATGAAGTAGAGAAACAATGCAATCTAGTTCGGAAATATACATGTTTATGGCAAGAGGAAAACGAGTCCTGTGTGTTTACCAGGCGGATGGCCCAGGGAACAAAGCTGTTACAGAATCTGTTAGTCCTGCTAGAAATACTTCGAAACCTCCTCCCAGAGGGGAGCGACAGAAACAGTCCGTAAAGTGGGTGTGTGGGGTCTCTAACGATGCTTTGAGCACTAACCGCATAGTGTTTATAAGCAGCATCCTGAATAACGGGAAGTGAGCTTCCTATAATCTTCTCCACTGTCCTCACCACTCTCTGTAGGGACTTTCTCTCTGAGGCATTGCTGCCACCAAACCAGACAGGGATGCAATTTGTTTAAAACCCTCTCAATCGCGCCTCTGTAAAAAAAAAATAGCCAGGACAGGAGGAGAAAGGTGTGCTAAGGGACATCCTTACCTGCATGAGACGTTCCAGCTGATAAAACTTGCAGTGCAGGTCCTCAAAATTCTGTTTGAAAAGCTCCCTGAGTCCGTAGTCGAACATGATTTTGACCAGAACACTGAAGGCCTGTTCTTCAGGCATCTGTCAAAAAATGAGAGAATCAAATCTCCTGTCAGGCGTTTTTTTAAACAAACAGATCCTGAATCTAAACATTGAAGGAAAAACAACGCCTAGCGTTGAAACGAGCCAAGCAGATGGACAGCCAGATCCATCGGGAGGAAATCCGTACAGTAGTGGCCAAAATTGTGGAAACCTTTTGGGGACAATGTATTTTGGAGGTTTGATGGCTAATAACACCACTTTTTTGGGGGGGGGGGAGTTTCAAGATAATCCTATTCCACTGCTAAAGAGCAGCCAGGGTTGATCTCCTCTAGGACTGACCGGTTGGATCACCTTGCAGTCCAAGGGATTCGCAGGAGTCTTCTCCAGCACCAGAGTTCAAAGGCCTCCATTCTTTTGGTGCTCAACCTTCCTTATGGTCCAACTTTCACAGCCATCCATTGCAGCTGGGAAAACCATCTCCTGGACTATACGCACTTTTGTGGGCAGGGTGATGTCTCTGCTTTTTAGTAAGCTGTCTAGATTTGCCATGGCTTTCCTCCCCAGGAGCAAGCCTCTTTTCATTTCTTGGCTGCAGTCCCCATCTGCGGTGATCTTGGAGCCCGGGAAGATAAAATCTGCCACTACCTCCATTTCTTCCCCTTCTATTTTGCCAGGAATTGAGAGGGTCGGGTGCCATGGTCTTCGTTTTCTTAATGTTGAGTATCAAGCCAGCTTTTGCACTCTCCTCCTTCGCCCGCATCAAAAGGCTCTTCAGTTTCTAAAGAAGGCTCTTTAGAAACTGTGTAAATCAGGGGAGAGTTTCATTAACTTTAATAAAGGTTTGAAAAGTCGGAGGCTCTTTCGGCAGCTCACTCGAGCCAAAGGGTTGCCCGATAGTTGGGGGGGGGGGGGAAAGAAGGTTGAAGAGGTCAACAGGTAAAGTCCTCAACATACGGCCACAATTGAGCCTGAAATTTATGTTGTTAAGTGAGACATTTAAGTGAGTTTTGCCTCATTTTACGCCCTTTTATTTTTGCCGCAGTTGTTAAATTAGGAACGCGGTTATTAAGTGAATCTGATTTCCCCCCCCCGCCCCCCATTGACTCTGCTTGTTGGAAGGTCGCAAAAGAGGATCCTATGACATTACAACCGTCATAAATGTGAGTCGGCTGTCAATCATGAGACCATGGGGATGCTGCAACGGTCATAAGTGTGAAAAACGGTCGTAAGTGTGAACTTTTTTCCAGTGCCATCGTAACTTTGAACAGTCATTAAATGGACTGTTGCAAGTCGAGAAGTACCTGCATTTTGAGGGATCAAGGGATCGGTTTCTATCCACAATCCGAGGAAGCCTTCAATGAAGGTTCCTGGGCTGCTCTAGAGAAACTTAACCATGGTCTGGAGACAAACTGGCATTGGAACGCAATGAGAACTGCCTTAAACGTGGTTCCAAGGCCTCTAAATCTCTTCTCTGCTTCAAACTGGCTTTGTGAGTTGGTTGGTGCAAAGCCCCTCCTGTCCCTCAAATTTTGGATATGTTTGAATAACTTGACGTGTCCTTTTTTGTGTATGTTAGAGAAATGGGGATGGGGGAGAAGAGGAGGAATCTGCTCCTGTCAATCCAGCAGGAAGTCTGCTTTTTCACAGAAGCTCTGGGTCTCTTTCCATTTAGCCATCCTTCAAAAGAGATGAAGGATGAGGGAGGGAGGGAGAGAGAGAGAGAAAGAGAAAAAGGAAGGAAGGAAGGAAGAAAGAGAAGGAGGGAGGGAGAGAGAGGGAGAGAAAGAAAGAGGGAGGGAGGGAGGGAGGGAGGCAGAGAGAGAGAGAAAGAAAGGGAGGGAGAGAGAGAGAAAGAAAGAGAAAGAAAGAAAGAGGAGGAGAGGGAGAGAGAGAAAGAAAGAGAGAAAGAAAGAAAGAAAGAGGAGGAGAGGGAGAGAAAAAGGAAAGAAAGAGGGAGAAAGAGAGAAAGAAAGAAAAGAAAGAAAAAGAAGAAAAGAGAGAAAGAAAGAAGAAAGAAAGAAAGAGAAGGGAGGGAGGGAGAAAAAGAAAGAAAGAAAGGAAGGAAGAAAGAAAGAAAGGGAGGGAGAGAAAGAGGGAGAAAAAGAAAGAGGAAGTGAGGCAGAGAGAGAGAGAAAAAAAAGGAGGGGGAGAGAGAGAAAGAAAGAAAGAGGGGAAAAAAGAAAGAAAGAAAGAAGGGGAGAGAAAGAGTGAAAGAAAGAGAAAGAAAAAGAAGAAAGAGAAAGAAAGAAAGAAAGAAAAAGAAAGAAGAAAGAGGGGGAGAGAAAGAGAGAAAGAAAGAGAAAGAAAAAGAAAAAAGAAAGGGGGAGGGAGAAAGAAAGGAAAGAGAGGGAGAGAGAGTGAGAAAGAAAGAAAGAAAGAAAGAAAGGGAGAGAAAGAGAGAGAGAAAGAGGAAGAAAGGGGGAGGGAGAGAGGGAGAAAGAAAGGAAAGAGAGAGGGAGAGAGAGAGAGAGAAGAAAGAAAGAAAGAAAGAAAGAAAGAAAGAAAGAAAGAAAGAAAGAAAGAAAGAAAGAAAGAAAGAAAGAAAGAAAGAAAGAAAAGGAAGGTCATCCCTTTCTGGGTGAGGAATGAGCCGGAAGCCCTGGGAAGCCTCACTTGATATCTGACAGGAGGGCGTTCTGAGGGGGGTGGGTGGGTGGGAAATCCACCCAACTTTGTGAAAGTGTTTAAAAATAACTTGCAAAGGCCGGAAGGGGAAAAAAAAAATATTTCAGGAATCCCATGGAATGACCATGCAAAACAGATAGGGAGGGGGACCGGATCTCCTTTCCACCGATCGAGGCTCTCAACGGGGGTGCTGGAAGAGAAATTGTGGACTAGCCCCTTGCAAAGGATTCAATTCCCCCCCCCCCCCACCCAAAGGAACCTGGCCTCTTTGGCAAAGGGGACGCTCAGGTACGCACAACTACAACAGAAGTTGTGGCAAGGAGGGGTGACCTGTGAGAGGCAAGCAGGAGGGACGCCCAAGCTCTGCAGGTAGTTCCGTTTAGCGACCGTTCTAAGTTACAACGGCAACTGGAAAAAAAAAAGTGACTCGTGATCCTTTTTCACACTTAACGACCGTTACAGCATTCCCGTGGCCATCTTTTTACATTCAGCGGACACTTGACCATCGACTCACATTTATGACCATCGCAGCGTCCCGGGTGGGGACCTTCTAACAAGCAAAGTCAGCAGGGGAAGCCTGATTCACTTAACAACCAGGTGACGGATTGAATAACCGCAGGGATTCGCTTAACAACCGTGGCAGGAAAAAGCCGTCAAAAGGCCCTCAACCTATGTCTCTCCCTTAGCCAACGACAATTTCGAGCTCCATTGTGGTCGTACGTCGAGGATTATCTATACCGGCCTTTGAGACCACTGGGGTGGTCTGATTTTTCCTGGATTTGGGGAGTGGGAGGGGGGCATGGATTGGTTTTTTTCTCATTTTTTTTTTTTTTTAAAAAAAACCCCTTCTCGTTTTAAGGATTTGGGCTGCAATTCTGGGCAAACTGGCAGAGATGCCAACAATCTCCTGCCCGCTGGTTTCCCTGTTCGGGATTGAAGGTGCCTTCTCACCCCAGCGGTCTTGGGGGGGGTCCTTGGAAGGCAAACCCCCTCCCCTTTTCTTGAAGCGGCTCCTTTTTAAAAGCGCTCCAGCGAGACTTATTTATTTATTTATTTATTTGTTTAAATTTCTATACCGCCCTTCTCCAATGTAGGACTCAGGGCGGTGAACAGCCAAGTAAAAACAAGACATACATACAAACATACAAAATCTAAAAACTGTTTAAAATAATTAAATAATTTTGGCCGTAATTAAAACATTCCAATTTAAAATCCATTTAAAATTTGACTCAAGCCAGCCCAGCTAGTTGGAATAAATGGGTTTTCAGGGCCCGACGAAAAATCCGGAGGTCTGTTATTGTACGTAGCTCTGGGGGGAGGTTGTTCCAGAGGGCGGGCCGCCGCCACAGAGAAGGCTCTCCCCCTGGGGGTCGCCAGCCGACATTGTCTGGCGGACGGCACCCTGAGGAGGCCCACTCTGTGGGAGCGTACTGGCCGGTGGGAGGCTATTGGTGGCAGAAGGCGGTCTCGTAAGTACCCCCGGCCCTAAACCATGGAGCGCTTTAAAGGTGGTCACCAACACCTTGAAGCGCACCCGGAAGACCACCGGGAGCCAGTGCAGCTCGCGCAGGAGAGGTGTCACGTGGGAGCGCCTCGTCGCCCCCAAAATCCCCCGCGCGGCCGCATTCTGGACCAGCTGGAGCCTCCGGGTGCACCCCAGGGGGAGCCCCATGTAGAGAGCATTGCAGTAGTCCAGGCGGGAAGTGACGAGTGCCTGAGTGACTGTGCGTAGGGAGTCCCGATCTAGAAAGGGGCGCAACTGGCGTATCAGGCGAACCTGATAAAAAGCCCCCCTGGCCACGGCCGCCAAATGATCTTCTAACGACAGCCGTGCGTCCAGGAGGACGCCCAAGTTACGAGCCCTCTCCGTGGGGGCGAGTGATTCGCCTCCAATAGCCAGCGATGGCATCAGCTGGCTATATCGGGACGCCGGAAGCCACAGCCACTCGGTCTTGGAGGGGTTGAGTTGGAGCCTGTTTCTCCCCATCCAGGCCCGCACGGCCTCCAGGCACTGGGACATCACTTTAAGGGCATCATTGGGGTGGCCTGGGGTGGAGATGTACAGCTGGGTGTCATCAGCGTACTGATGGAACTCCACCCCGAAGCCACGGATGATCTCACCCAGCGGCTTTACATAAATGTTGAACAGAAGGGGCGAGAGGACCGACCCTTGTGGCACCCCACAAGCAAGGTGCCTCGGGGTCGACCGCTGCCCCCCTGTCAACACAGATTGCGACCGGTCAGAGAGGTAGGAGGAGAACCACCGCAAAACGGTGCCTCCCACCCCCAACCCCGCCAACCGGTGCAACATGATACCATGGTCGATGGTATCAAAAGCCGCTGAGAGGTCTAACAGGACCAGGATAGAGGAACAACCCCTATCCCGGGCCCTCCAGAGATCATCCACCAATGCGACCAATGCCGTTTCCGTGCTGTGCCCAGGCCGGAAGCCGGACTGGAGCGGGTCTAGATAGACAGCTTCATCCAGGTACCGGGGAAGCTGTTGCGCCACCACACTCTCAACAACCTTCGAAGACTTACGTGTAGGAGTAGCACCGCTGCCAGGAAAGACTGCCCTTGGCAGTAGCCGATCTCTTCGTCGTAGACAGAGTAAGCCTGGGGAAGGAATGGCGAGAACATTGGGTCAGGCAACGTCGGATTTTACAGATCAACAGAATTGGAAGGGATCTTGTAGGTCATCTAGTCCAACCCCCCGCCCAACCAGGAGACCCTGCACCATTTCTGACAGATGGCAGTCCAGTCTCTTCTTGAAAGCTTCCAGTGATGAAGCTCCCACAACTTCTGTTCCATGGGTGGATTGTTCTCACTGTCAGGAAATTTCTCCTCATTTCCAGGTTGAATCTCTCCTTGATCAGTTTCCATCCATTCTTCCTTGTCTCGCCTTCAGGTGCTTTGGAGAATAGCTTGACCCCCTTCCTCCTCTCTGTGGCAGCCCCTCAAATATTAGAAGATGCTATCCTGTCTCCCCTGGTCCTTCTCTTCACTAGACCAGCCATGCCCGGTTCCTGCAACCGTTCATCGTATGTTTTAGCCTCCAGTCCCCTCATCATCCTGGTTGCTCTTCTCTGCACTCTTTCTAGAGTCTCAACATCTTTTTTTATAATGTGGTGACCGAAACTGGATGCAGGATTCTAGGTGTGGTCTTACTAAGGCTTTATAGAGTGGTATTAGTACCTCCCTTGATCTTGATTGTTTCCCTCTGTTAATGCAATTTAGGATTGCGTTGGCTTTTTTTGGTTGCCACCGCACACTGCGGGTTCATATTTAACGTGTTTCCCCGAAAATAAGACCCTGCCTTATATTTTTTTGAACCCTGAAATAATTGCTTGGCCATATTGCCATGCGCTCAAAAGTCCGATTGGGCTTATTATCAGGGGATGTCTTATTTTGGGGGAAACAGGGTAGGTAGGTAGGTAGGTAGGTAGGTAGGTAGGTAGGTAGATAGATAGATAGATAGATAGATAGATAGATAGATAGATAGATAGATAGATAGATAGATAGATATTTTCCCGAAAATAAGACCCCGTCTTGTATTTTTTTGAACCCTGAAATAAGCGCTTGGCCTTATTGCCATGCGCTCAAAAGCCCGATTGGGCTTATTATCAGGGGATGTCTTAGTTTGGGGAAAACAGGGTATCTATTTAATCTATCAGTTATCTCTATCTATCTATCTTTCTATCAATATATCAATCTGCTAGCTATCCATCTGCTATCTCTCTCTCTCTCTGCTATCTATCTATCTATCTATCTATCTATCTATCTATCTATCTATCTATCTATCTATCTATCTATCTATCTACCGTGTTTCCCCAAAAATAAGACTCTGTCTTATATTTTTTTGAACCCTGAAATAAGCGCTTGGCCTTATTGCCATGCGCTCAAAAGCCCGATTGGGCTTATTATCAGGGGATGTCTTAGTTTGGGGAAAACAGGGTAGGAAGGAAGGAGAAAGGAAGGAACGGAGGGAAGGAGGGAAGGAGGAGAAAGGTGGGTAGGAGGAAAGAAGGAGAAATGTAGGTAGGAGGAAGGAAGGAAGGAAGGAAGGAAGGAAGGAAGGAAGGAAGGAAGGAAGGAAGGAAGGAAGGAAGGAAAAGAAAGAAAGAAAGAAAGAAAGAAAGAAAGAAAGAAAGAAAGAAAGAAAGAAAGAAAGAAAGAAAGAAAGAAAGAAAACAGGGTAACTGGTTGTTCACTAAGACTGAACTCGGTGGTCGAGGAAGAGAAAGGGGTCTCGGGAGCCAAGCTCTTATAAGTCAGAATTTTAGCCTTTTGCCAAGGAAGGAAGGTGGGCATCAGCCCTGCCCACGGCGCCTTTTAAGCCTCTCGCCCATCAATGCCCTTTGGGGAACCAAAGCTCTGCCACTTTCTTCAAAGACCAAGCAAAATCTTTGATTGGCATACGCCGGGCAGGGCTCATCTCCGCTCATGGCCCTTTTTCGACAAGGTGCTTTGGAGGGGGCCAGGAAGATGAGCCTCCCCTGCCCGCCAGGGGAAGGCAGAAGTGGCAGCTTTGGAAAAGGCCAAATTCAAAGAGCTGGCCGGACGAGGGGAAGCTATCAAAAGAGAAGCCAGCCGGGCTTTCTACCTCCTAATTACCGCTACCTGCTAATTGCCTCCGGCATTTCGGATCCACCAGCTTCTACCTTATCATGCAAATGAAGGACTGTGTGTTTTATCTCTCGGGGGTGGAGGGGTGAGGGAATCAGAATCAGAATAGAGCTGGATCTACTGTGGCCCGAAGGAAGCGTCCAGCAACAGCTCAGTTGAAGCCCTGGGTCAAAGCTGGCTGGGGATTCTGGGTACTGCAGTCCCTGGAAGGCGCCGGACTGAGACACTGGGCGCAGTTCCTGCTTTTCCGTGCGTCTCTCCGAGGCCCGTTCCCACTGGGCTATGCCCGAATCCCGACCAAGGGAGAACGAAGCCCTCCGTCCGTCCGTCCCCCCCCCACCCCCCAAGGATGGCAACGGTCGGTACCTTGCATATTTTGTACAGCGAGTCCTGCCCGTCTCCTCCGGTGTCCTTGAAGTAGTCGTGGGCAGGGAACGTCCGGTTGATGTCCCGAGTGATGGCGCTGTCCTGGGGAGACTCCTGCAGAAGCCGAGAGGAAGAAGGAATAACAGAATAACAGGAGTTGGAAGGGACCTTGGAGGTCTTCTAGTCCAACCCCCTGCCTAGGCAGGAAAACCTACACCACTTCAGACAAATGGTTATCCAACCTCTTCTTAAAAACTTCCAGTGTTGGAGCATTCACAACTTCTGGTGGCAAGTTGTTCCACTGGTTAATTGTTCTATCTGCAGGAAGTTTCTCCTTAGTTCTAAGTTGCTTCTCTCCTTGATGAGTTTCCACCCGTTGCTTCTTGTCCTTCCTGCAGGTGCTTTGGAGAATAGCTTGACTCCCTCTTCTTTGGGGCAGCCCCTGAGATATTGGAACACTCCTATCATGTCTCCCTTTGTCCTTCTTTTCATTAAACTGGACATACCCAGTTCCTTCAACCATTCTTCATATGTTTGAGCCTCCAGTCCCCTAATCCTCTTTGTTGCTCTTCTCTGCACTCTTTCCAGAGTTTCAACATCTTTTTTATATCGTGGCGACCAAAACTGGATGCAATACTCCAAGTGTGGTTTTACTAAGGCATTATAAAATCGTATGAATGCTTCAGAAATCAGAATAGAGCTGGAAGGGACCTTGGAGGTCTTCTAGTCCAACCCCCTGCTTAGGCAGGAAACCCTCCACCCCTTCAGACAAATGGTTATCCAACCTCTTCTTAAAAACTTCCAGTGTTGGAGCATTTACAATTTCTGGAGGCAAGTTGTTCCACTGGTTAATTGTTCTGTCAGGAAATTTCTCTTTATTTCTAAGTTGCTTCTCTCCTTGATTAGTTTCTACTCACTGCTTCTTGTCCTGCCCTCAGGGGCTTTAGAGAATAGCTTGACTCCCTCTTCTTTGGGGCCGCCCCTGAGATATTGGAACCCTGCTATCATGTCTCCCCTGGTCCTTCTTTCCATTAGACTAGACATACCCAGTTCCTGCAACCGTTCTATATACCAGTATGTTTTAGCCTCCAGTCCCCTAATCATCCTGGTTGCTCTTCTCTGCACTCTTTCTAGAGTCTCAATAGTTTTTTTTTAATATCGTGGCGACCAAAACTGGATGCAATGGTCCAAGTGTGGTCTTACTAAGGCATTATAAAATCGTATGAATGCTTCAGAAATCAGAATAGAGCTGGAAGGCACCTTGGAGGTCTTCTAGTCCAGCCCCCTTGTCATGCAGGAGACCCTATACTTGTGATGGCAAACTCTCTGTGGGCACATGTGCCATCACCAGGTGCTCTTCTGGTTTCTGGCGAGCGCATGTGCGCCGGCCAGCTGGTTTTTGGGTGTCCGCTGGTCCAGTGTGCGTGCACACACTCCGGTTTGGGCACTCGGTGCCAAAAAGATTTGCCACCACTGCCCTATACCATTTCATGTAAGTCTCCTCTTATTTATTTACAGTATTTATTTATTTAATAATTGGTTCGATTTATATGCCGCCCTTCTCCGGAGACTCTTAAAATCCTCCAGTGATGAAGCACCCACAACTTCTGGTGGCGAGCTGTTCCACTGGTTAATTGTCCTCCCCGTTAGGAAGTTTCTCCTCAATTCCAGGTTGCTTCTCTACTTGGTTAGTTTCCATCCATTGTTTCTTGTCCTGCCTCCTGGTGTTTTGGAGAATAATTTGACCCCCCCTCTTCATGCAATATTGATTCTATCCCTCTGTTAACGCAGAAAGGGGAAAACGGTAAATCTGGGGCCTCAGCAGCAGCCTGGAGGCCTGCGGATCCAGCAAACTTTGCTTCCAACGAGGATCCTGCGATCCTCTTCCTTGTCCAAGGTTGTAAAAAAAAGCACCCAGGTCAGGGGTGGGTTCTAAATTTTTTTACTACCGGCTCTGTGGGCGTGGCTTATTTTGTGGGTGTGGCTTAGAGGTCATGTGACTAGGTGGGCGTGGCTAGCTGGTCAGAGTCATTTCGGAAGGTCCTCGCACTTACGACCAGTCCTCGCACCTACGACCCGACTCATTTGTTTGCTTTTAACACTGATCAGCTGTAGGGCGGCCCTTTGAAGCCCGGCAAGAGTTTAAACAGTTTTTTTCCCTCTAGCCGATCAGCTGGGACTCAGGAGGCAGCAATAGGTTGGGGGTGGGACCAAATAAAAAGTAAGAATAACGTGGGGGGGGAGGGCGGGGGGGGGGAGAACCGGTTCGGTGACGTCATATCTTCACTGCTACCGGCTCGGCCGAACCGGACCGAACCGGGAGGAACCCACCACTGACCCAGGTTCGGGATAAGCAGAGCTGAAGGCAGGAAAAATCACCTGGGCTTCCTTCCTGCCTGGGGGAGAAGCCTATTCTATGGCAGGGGTCTCCAACCTTGGCAACTTTAAGACTTGTGGACTTCAACTCCCAAAATTCCTCAGCCAGCAATCGCTGGCTGAGGAATTTTGGGAGTTGAAGTCCACAAGTCTTAAAAGTTGCCAAGGTTGGAGACCCCTGTTCTAAGGGATCTGTTAAGAAGGGAAGAAGAGAGAAAAAAACCCCACATACCCCACCCACTCACCCCCTTCCACAGCCTTTCTACCCTGCAATATGGCTTAAGGAGCCATAATGAGCTGCGGTGGCGCAGTGGTTAGAGTGCGGTACTGCAGGCTCCTTCTGCTGACTGCCAGCTGCCTTCAATTTGGCAGTTCGAATCTCACCAGGCTCACGGTTGACTCAGCCTTCCGGCCTTCCGAGGTGGATCAAATGAGGACCCAGATTGTTGGGGGGCAAGAGGCTGACTCTGTAAACTGCTTAGAGAGGGCTGGAAAGCACTGGGAAGTACTAAGTGCTATTGGTACTTCTATCTATCTATCTATCTATCATCTATCATCCATATCTGTCTGTCTGTCTATCCATCCATCCATCCATCTATATATCATCCCTATCTATCTATCTATCTATCATCTATCTATCCATCCATCCATCCATCCATCCACCCACCCACCCACCCACCTATCTATCTATCTATCTATCTATCTATCTATCTATCTATCTATCATCCATATCTATCTATCTGTCTGCCTGTCTGTCTGTCTATCCATCCATCCATCTATATCATATCTATCTATCTATCTATCTATCTATCTATCTATCTATCTATCTCTATCTATCTATCTCTATCTATCTATCATCTATCTATCTATCTATCTATCTATCTATCTATCTATCTATCTATCTATCTATCTATCTATCTATCTATCATCATCCATGTCTGTCTGTCTGTCCGTCCATCCATCCATCTATATATCATATCTATCTATCTATCATCTATCTATCTGGCTTAAAATTTTAATTGGTAGATTTTATGGGTAAGGGGTCTTAAATGGGGAAAAGCCATGGATTTAATTTTGTTTTAATGTATTTTAACATTTATATTATATGTTTTTTAATTTTGGCTGTTCACCGATCCGAGTCCTTTGGAGAGGGGGGCGGTATAAAATTTTTTAAAATAAATAAATAAATAAATAAATAAATAAATAAATATCATCCATCCATCTATCCATCTATCTATCTATCTATCTATCTATCATCTATCTATCCATCTATCATCCATATCTATCTATCTATCTATCTATCATCTATCTATGTATCTATGTATCTATGTATCTATGTATCTATGTATCTATCTATGTATCTATGTATCTATGTATCTATGTATCTATGTATGTATCTATGTATGTATCTATGTATCTATGTATCTATGTATCTATCTATCTATCTATCTATCTATCTATCTATCTATCTATCTATCTATCTATCTATCTATCTATCTATCTGCTATGGTGGCACAATGGTTAGAATCAGTGGTGGTTTTCAATTTTTTTTTTACTACCGGTTCTGTGGGTGTGGCTTGGTAGGCGTGGCAGGGGAAGGATACTGTAAAATCTCCATTCCCTCCCCAATCCAGGGAAGGTTACTGCAAAATCCCCATTTCCTCCCGATCATCTGGGGCTTGGGAGGCAGAGAAGAGATGGGGGCGGGGCCAGTCAGAATTTTTTCTAGCGGTTCTCCGAACTACTCAAAATTTCCGCTACAGGTTCTCCAGAACTGGTCAGAACCTGCTGAAACCCACCTCTGGTTAGAACGCAGGATTGCAGGCTAATTCTGCCGACTGCCAGGAGTTCGATCCTGACCGGCTCAAGGTTGACTCAGCCTTCCCTCCTTCCGAGGTGGGTCAAATGAGGAGCGAGGTTGTTGGGGGCAAGAGGCTGACTCTGTAAACCGCTTAGAGAGGAGTGTAAAAGCACTGTGAAGCGGTGTATAAGTCTAAGTGCTATTGCTATTAACCAGAGGTTTATCACGCATCGATTAGCAATGCTGGGGAGGGGGTGGGACAGGCTGATTTCCCCTTCCCCCCGGAGTTTGAAAAGGCCATCGAGGAAGGAAGGAGCTGGTCATGACACCCACGATGGAAGTCAAGCACGACTGGAAGGAAACGAGGCTTTCTCGGACTTTCTCTCTTCCAGCAACCACGTTTGAAGACTGCCATCTTTGGCCTTGCTGGCTTCCGAAGCCCCCAACCCACCCCGAGTTGTACACCCTCCCCCCGATCAGAGTCCTGAGTGAGCAGTAAGGAGCCGAGTGAAACTGCGGGCCAGGAGAGAAACCCCCCCCCCAAAGGATTAAATTCACACTTGCGAATCAGGGGTGGGTTCTAAATTTTTTTACTACCGGTTCTGTGGGCGTGGCTTATTTTGTGGGTGTGGCTTGGAGGTCATGTGACTAGGTGGGCGTGGCTAGCTGGTCAGAGCCATTTCTGGAAGGTCCTCATACTTACGAGCAGTCCTCGCACTTACGACCCGACTCATTTGTTTGCTTTTAACACTGATCAGCTGTAGGGCGGCCCTTTGAAGCCCCCGGCAAGAGTTTTAAACAGTTTTTTTCCCTCTAGTCATCAGCTGGGACTCCGGAGGCAGCAATAGATTGGGGGTGAGACCAAATAAAAGGTAAGAATAATGTGGTGGGGGGGGTGGGAGGGGGGGGGGGGGAAGAACCAGTTCGGTGATATCATATCGTCACCGCTACTGGCTCAGCCGAACCGGACCGAACCGGGAGGAACCCACCACTGTTGCGAACCAAACTTCCTGAATCAGCGAGTCTCGAACTGCTTAGGCACCGAGGACCGATCGGAGACCATTTTTCCCCCGAGGAACCGTCGCTCTGCTTCTCGGCTCCTGGTTGGAGTGGGGTGGAATGGGGACACAGATTTGACCCCTGCCAATGCAGTGGAGGCAGGCAGGTTCCACTCTCTGAAAAGGGGTGCCTCCTTTTCAGAGGAGTGGGGCTGCTGGGGGTTCGCAGGGGTTCGGGAGAACCTCTAGCTAAGATTCTGTGCAGTTCGGAGAACCCCCCAAATCCCACTCCTGGCTGGCCCCTCCCACCCTGCCCCGCCCCTCCCAGGAGTCTCTAAGCAGCCCATTTTGGATGCAGGTAAGTGCGCGAAGGCTCAGGGAGGGCAAAAAATGGGCCTACCAGAAGTTCGGGAAGTCCGGAAACGGGGCCATTTCCAGCCTCCAGAGGGCCTCCGGAGCCTGGGGAGGCCATTTTCACCCTCCCGGAGGCTCGAAAAAAGCCTCCGGAGCCCAGGGAGGGCAAAAACGTCCGTCCCCCCCCCCCGCTACTGTGGTGCATGCCCACCCAGCAACCAGGCAGAGAACCCCTTGCTAAAATTTTTGAAGCCCACCCCTGCCCCCAACCCAAACACAGGCGAACGAGGCACCATCAGGTGATTCAATCTTCCCAAACCTCACTGGGAATTTGTTCTTCTTGTTGTTTGCAGGATCAACATCTGACGCTTCCACCGGCGTGCAGAGAAAGGCCGTAACTGTGAACCGAACCGAACCCACCGGTGTGGGACGATGACATCGGACCGCCCACCCAATCAAAGGCCAAAGCTTCTGAGTGACAAGAGACCAGGATGGAAAGGTTGAGGTTGAAACGCTGGCTCTTAACATGGTATTTTTGATGCTTGGCAGTGGTCTTGGGAACGGGCATCAATGCTATACACACACACAAACACACAAATGTTCTTGCTATTGGAACATGCTGTTTAGTGGCAAGAGAAAGTGACCGGAAAGGAGAAACTTTTTAAAAAAAACAAAAAACAAATAGCCAGCTGGGATTCAATAGTACAAACAAGGCCAACTCAACCATTGTGTGACTAGGAATCCTATTTTTATAGCTGGCTGGGAGAATGCTCAGGTTTCCGGGACTGAAGAAAGGAAGGGAAGGGAAGGGAAGGGAAGGGAAGAAAGGGAAAGGAGAGGAGAGGGAAAGGACAGGGCAGGACAGGACGGGGGGGTGGGGAGGGAAGGGAAGGGAAGAAAACGGGAAGGAAAGAAAGGAAAGGGGAAGGAAAGGAAGAAGGGAAGGGAAGGGAAGGGAAGGAAGGGAAAGGAAAGGGAAAGGATGAAGAGGGAAGGGAAGGGAAGGAAAGAAGGAAAGGAAAGGAAGAAGGGAAGGGAAGGGAAGGAAGGGAAGGGAAAGGAAAGGAAAGGAAAGGATGAAGAGGAAGGGAAGGGAAGGGAAGGGAAGGAAAGAAGGAAAGGAAAGGAAGAAGGGAAGGGAAGGGAAGGAAGGGAAGGGAAAGGAAAGGAAAGGATGAAGAGGGAAGGGAAGGGAAGGGAAGGGAAGGAAAGGATGAAGAGGGAAGGGAAGGGAAGGAAAGAAAGGAAAGGAAGGAAGGAAAGGGAAAGGAAAGAATGAAGAGGGAAGGAAGGGAAGGGAAAGGAAAAAAGGAAAGAAAGAAAAGGGAAGGAAAGGGAAGGGAAGGATGAAGAGGGAAGGAAGGAAGGAAGGAACGGGAAAGGAAAGGAAGGGAAGGGAAGGGAAGGGAGGGAAAGGAAAGGATGAAGAGGGGAAGGGAAGGAAGGAAAGGGAAAGGAAAAAAGGAAAGAAAGGGGAAGGAAAGGAAAGGATGAAGAGGGAAGGGAAGGAAAAAGAAAAGGAAAGAAGAAAGGAAAGGAAAGGAGAAGAAAGGAAAGGAAAGAGGGAAAGGAAAGGAAGGGAAAGGAAAGGAAAGAGGGAAAGGAAAAGGAAAGGAAAGGAAGGGAAGGGAGGGAAAGGAAAAGGAAAGGAAAGGAAGGGAAGGGAGGAAAGGAAAAGGAAAGGAAAGGAAAGGAAGGAAGGGAAGGGAAGGGAGGGAAAGGAAAGGATGAAGAGGGGAAGGGAAGGAAGAAAATTGAAAGGAAAAAAAGGAAACAAAGAAAGGGGAAGGAAAGGAAAGGATG
This sequence comes from Pantherophis vulpinus, assembly GCA_037215915.1. NCBI lineage: Eukaryota > Metazoa > Chordata > Lepidosauria > Squamata > Colubridae > Pantherophis > Pantherophis vulpinus. The sequence goes on along the minus strand of JAXLNS010000017.1, from coordinate 6,846,431 downwards.
AAGAGGGAAGGGAAGGGAAGGAAAAAAGAAAGGAAAAAAGAAAGGAAAGGAAAGAGGGTAAGGAAGGGAAGGGAAGGGAAGGGAAAGGAAGGGAAGGGAAGGGAAGGGAAGGAAAAGGAAAGGAAAGGAAAGGAAAGGAAAGGAAAGGAAAGGAAAGGAAAGGAAAGGAAAGGAAAGGAAAGGAAAGGAAAGGAAAGGAAAGGATGATCCTGGATGGAAAATAGAAAGGGCAGGAAAAAGAGAGGGAAGGAGAGAAAGCAGCAGTGGAGGCTTACTGGGAGAATGGACGGAGCCAGCAATACAGAATGTAATCTGCTGGGAAGGGAAAGGAGAACCAGAGGTTTTGAGCAGGAACTAGACGGTTGGCAATAAGGAAGCCAATCTGGATTCTTTGCTGGATTATTAGGTCTCCTTCTTCCCCGAAATTTCCAGGGCTATCTTTCTGGAAAAGCAGCATATCTTAAATTTGCAACCTGCGTGCGACAGCTTGCTCAAGGCTTGGCCCTAAAGGCAACGACAAAACCGTGGGTTTTAAAAGGGGCCCCTTTTAGACCAGATGCCGAAGTCCGAAAAATACCGGGAGTTGCATCAAGAACAGAGAAGTCTTCTTTTGGGCGGTTGAATCAGAATCAGAAGGGGTGGGGTGATTTTTTTTCCGGTGCTTAAAATCATTGGGGCGGCCGACAAAAGAGGTTTATTCCTTGACGAAACGGAGAGATACGAGACCTGTTGTCCATCAAGTCCGTATTTGTCCCTTCCGATTGGGAATATGTAGTGATTTCCTTCTCCCAAAGGTGTTTTTTTTTGTTTTTTCAAAAGGCAAATGGATTTTCTGGTTTTCGTTTTTTTCTTTTTCTTTTGAAGACGTTTCGCTTCTCATCCAAGAAGCTTCTTCAACTCTGAGTGGATGGTGGAGAATGGAAGGATTTATTCTCCTTGCAGACAGCTGGTCATTTGCATCCTTTTTGACGGTCGTTGGAGGTTTTATCTGTGTCCTCAGGGTCACCTGAGTGGTACAAATAGGTGCGGAGCAGGGGTGGGTTCTAAATTTTTTACTACCGGTTCTGTGGGCGTGGCTTATTTTGTGGGTGTGGCTTGGAGGTCATGTGACTAGGTGGGCGTGCCTAGCTGGTCAGAGTCATTTCTGGAAGGTCCTCGCACTTACGACCAGTCCTCGCACTTACGACCCGACTCATTTGTTTGCTTTTAACACTGATCAGCTGTAGGGCGGCCCTTTGAAGCCCCGGGAGAAGAGTTTAAACAGTTTTTTTCCCTCTAGTCATCAGCTGGGACTCAGGAGGCAGCAATAGATTGGGGGTGGGAACAAATAAAAGGTAAGAATAACGTGGGGGGGGGGAGAACCGGTTTGGTGACGTCATATCGCCACCGCTACCGGCTCGGCCGAACCGGACCAAACCGGGAGGAACCCACCACTGGTGTGGAGCCCTCTTGGAACTGCTGAAAGGACTGTGTCGTAGACCGGGGGTCTCCGACTTTGTCAACTTTATGACTTGTGGACTTCAACTCCCAGAATTCCATACGCTGGCTGAGGAATTCTGGGAGTTGAAGTCCGCAGGTCATAAAGTTGCCAAGGTTGGAGACCCCCTGTTGTAGACTGAAGATAAAGGATGTTGTATCCCGCCCCCTCTGTTGAGAGGGAGGGATATGACACATCTATATCAATCCTTCCGTGCCCCATCACCATCCAGTCAGAGCTGAAGAAGCTTCTTGGATGAGAAGGGAAACGTCTTCAAAAGAAACAGAACAAGAAACTCCTGGAAAAAACAGCACCTTTGGGAGAACCACGACCTGGAGGACAGAGAATCATCAAGAGGCAACTGGAACTTTCTGATTTTTCTTTGAAGACGTTTCGCTTCTGCTCCAAGAAGCTTCTTCAGTTCTTGGATGAGAAGCGAAACGCCTTCAGAGAAAAACAAGAAAATCTAGTTGCTGTCAAAGAGATTCACAATTAAATATTGCAGTTCTTTATTATATGTCTCCGGTATAATCCCTAATAAAAAAGAGCCATGGTAGTACAGTGGTTTAAAGCACCCTGTTATTAACACAGCTGCCTGCAATTACTGCAGGTTCGAATCTTACCAGGCTCAAGGTTGACTCAGCCTTCCATCCTTTCTAAGGTAGGTTAAATGAGGACCCAGTTTGTGGGGGCAATAAGCTGACTTTGTATAAAAATATACAAAAGTATGAAGGCTACTGCTTAACGCATTGTAAGCCGCCCTGAGTCTCCGGAGAAGGGCGGCATATAAATCAAATTTAAAATCTATATCTATATCTATATCTATATCTATATCTATATCTATATCTATATCTATATCTATATCTATATCTATATCTATCTATCTATCTATCTATCTATCTATCTATCTATCTATCTATCTATCTATCTATCTCTTCCTTCTTTCCTTCTATCTATCTATCCATCCATCCATCCATCCATCCATCCATCCATCCATCCATCCATCCATCCATCTATCATCTATCTATCTATCTATCTATCTATCTATCTATCTATCTATCTATCTATCTATCTATCTATCTATCTATCTATCTATCATCTATCTATCATCTATCTATCTATCTATCTATCTATCTATCTATCTATCTATCTATCTATCATCTATCTATCTATCTATCTATCTATCTATCTATCTATCATCTATCTATCATCTATCTATCTATCTATCTATCTATCTATCTATCTATCTATCTATCTATCTATCTATCTATCTATCTATCTATCTATATCTGGTTTAAAGAATCTGGATTCTGGACTGAGAATCTATACACAGACTTTTTAGTGACTTCCTTCCGATTGGGAAATTGAGTGATTTCATCTCCAGCCGTTTTCTCCTGCCGCTGCGCCTTAAGAAGCCCACGCAGGAAATTTTGTATTCTTTTAAGACGTGGGATTAAGTCACCCTGAAAAAAGAAAAGACTCGCCAACAGCCACCCTTTCACCCACCGTGCCCGGTTGGATCCAGCCAACAAAAGTGAGAGCAGGTGGGAAGGAACCCGGCCCGCGCCGTTGTTGAGAACAATAAAACTTACAATAAGCCATTGTTTCAGGCCAAATATGGCCATAAACCCCGTTCTAAAAATAAGAGGAAATCCCCAAGTGATGCCAGCCTTTTCAGCTGCGCTCCGTTCCTTTTAGGGCTCAAGTTTCCCACAAGAAAAATTACCAAAGAGCCGCTTGGTGGAAAAAAAAACCTCCTGCCCCGCGGGCAGGCTGGCAGGGCGAAGGCAGCTGCGGGAGAAACAGGGGTGCTGCACCCCCCCCCCAAAGCAGTGTGAAGGGGTGGGGGTCTCTTTATGGGTGCAGGAGGTGGGGGGGGTCGAGAAAAGTAGAAGAAAGATCCAATGCGGCATGTGACGGTCACCCCCGAATGCTCTGGCACCCCATTTGAGTGGGACATTAAAAGAGACATTAAAACAAAAATAGTCAAGCGGAAAATGTACAGCTTGAAAAGAGCTAAAATGCTATAGAGGTACCGTATTTTTCGGATTATAAAATGGACCTAAAGTTTTAGGTCCTATCTTTTTTCGGGCCTTTTCCAGTCTTTTTTTCGAGCTGTTTCCGGGGCTTTTGGGGGGGGGGCTCATTTTTGAGGCTTTTTTTTTGGCCCGTTTTCCAAGGCTTTTTTCAGCCTGTTTTTCCAAAAAAAGGGCAGAAAAAAAGCCTCAAAAAACAGCCCCCCAAAAGTTTCGAAAACGGGCTGAAAAAATCCCCAAAAATGGGCCAAAAAACCCTTGAAAATGGGTCAAAGAAAGCCCTGAAAATAGGCCGAAAAAAGCCTCAAAAACAGCCCCCAAAAAGTTTTGAAAACGGGCTGAAAAAAGCCCCAAAAATGGGCCAAAAACCCCTTGAAAATGGGTCAAAGAAAGCCCTGAAAATAGGTCAAAAAAAGCCTCAAAAACGGGCCCCCAAAGCCTCAAAAATAGGTCAAAAAAAGCCGAAAATGGGCCGAAAAAAGCCCTGAAAAAGGCCCAAAAAAGGCCCGAAAATGGGCCGTGCAGAGCCCAAAAAACGGCCAGTGGACGGGCCGGGCTTCGGCAATATTTGGTCTATAAGATACACAGACTATATCCCCTTTTAGGAGTCAAAAAAGTGTGTCTTATAGTCCGAAAAATACAGTAATCCTCGGCAACAGTTCGTTTAGGGACCGTTTGAAGTCACAACGGCCCTGAAAAAAGGGACTTAAGACTGTTTTTCACACTTAATGGCCGTTGCGGCATCCCCGTGGTCATTCACGCAATCAAAATTCAGACGTTCGGCTACTGACTCATTTTTATGACGGCTGAAGTGTCCCGGAGGGAGTAATCACGTGATTCCCTTTTGCAACCTTCCGATGAGCAAAGTCAACGGAGGGGGGGGGGGAAGCCCGATTCATTTAACGACTGTGTCGCCGACGTCGCAACCGCGGCGATTCGCTTTAACAAAGGCGGCAAGGAAGGTGGCAAAACGGGGGAGGATGACGACACGGGAGTCGCTTAACGAGCGTCTCGCTTAGCGTCATTGGGCTCACGTGCGGTCGTAAGCAGAGGACTTCCCCGTGCGCAGGGAAGTTTGAAGAATAAAGAGTCACAACTGCAGCAACGCCTTCCTTGCGTTAAGCAGCACCCTTCACACTTTTAGACTCACAAAGAAATTTACGCATTTTATGATTTAAACGGCGGTTTTGCGACATTTCTTCGCTTGCCATGAGGCTCCCCCAACATCCGTATCGAGCCACCCGAACAGAATATGCATGCAATGCTAAATTAGACATTTAACATTGTATGCAAACGTCTGCAAAAAAACCCGCCATCTAAAAAACGGAGGTGTCCAGGTAGCTTTTGGCTCTGGCCCTATCCTGAAAAAAGCTCATTTCTCTCTGAGGTAAATCTGCCATCCTTTTCTCCCTGAGGGCATGAAGCCTTTTATGGATTTAAGCACAGAGTATCCCGATTTTAAGAGAGATTCAGATTAGATTCAGATTAACAAAAGTTGGAAGGGACCTTGTAGGTCATCTAGTCCAACCCCAACCCCACCCCACGCCGCCGCTCTCTGAGGTAAAGAGAGGAAAGGCTGCCGTGAAAACCTGTTAGGGATTGGAAAAGGATGGAAAGGGAATTTATGGAGCCCTTTTCTAAGTTGTCCCTCCTGAGCTGAATACTCCTGAGGGGGACCTTGGTGCTCTCTGAAATTGGTGGGTTTCTTGAAGACATTTCATTACCTAGCCAGGTAACATCATCAGCGGGAGGAAGAGTTTCATTACCCAATAATGATATTACCTAGTTTGGGGAATGCAACATCTGCAAGAAAAGCACCAAGCTCAGACAGCACTAAGGACCCCACAGTCCTCCTCCTCCTCCATCCGCTGCTGATGTTACCTGGCTAGGTAATGAAACGTCTGCAAAAAACCTACCAAGCTCAGAGAGTACCAAGGACCCCACAGTTCTCTTCCTCCCTCCTCCTCTCCTTCCTTCCTCCCTTCCTCCTCCTCTTCTTCCTCTTCCTCCTCCTCTCCTCTACAAACCCTACTCTCTTGGAGCACTGGTGATGTTACCTAGTTTGGTAATGAAACATTTGAAAAAAACCCCACCAAGCTCAGAGAGCACCAAGGACCCCACAGTTCTCTTCCTTCTTCCTTCCTCCTCCTCCTCCTCCTCCTCCTCCTCCTCCACCTCCTCCTCTCCACAAACCCTACTCTCTTGGAGCACTGATGATGTTACCTAGTTTGGTAATGAAACATTTGCAAAAAACCCACTCAGCTCAGAGAGCACCAAGGACCCCACAGTTCTCTTCCTCCCTCCTTCTCCTCCTCCTCTTCCTTCCTTCCTCCTCCTCCCCCTCCTCTCCACAAACCCTACTCTCTTGGAGCACTGATGATGTTACCTAGTTTGGTAATGAAACATTTGCAAAAAACCCACCCAGCTCAGAGAGCACCAAGGACCCCCCAGTTCTCTTCCTCCCTCCTCCTCTCCTTCCTTCCTCCCTTCCTCCTCCTCTTCTTCCTCTTCCTCCTCCTCCTCCTCTCCTCCACAAACCCTACTCTCTTGGAGCACTGATGATGTTACCTAGTTTGGTAATGAAACATTTGCAAAAAACCCACCCAGCTCAGAGAGCACCAAGGACCCCTCATCTCGACCCTGAGCTACAAATATTCTCCTTTATTGGTACCTTATGATACCTTTTCTTTTATGCACACCGAGAGCGAGCATATGCACCAAGACGAATTCCTTGTGCATCCAATCACACTTGGCCAATAAAAAATTCTATTCTATTCTATTTCTAAATACCCTTTTTTTTTCTTTTCTTGTGACCCAAACCGAAAGCTGGGTGACCCAAGCATGAAAGCAAAACGTCCCGGGGATGTATCCCACAGGCTGACCAGAGGAAAAGACCGAGAGCCATGGAAGCATTTCGCGCTCCAGACGTCCCTGCCAAGCAAAACACACACGAGTTCTTTTTGGGGACAAAAGCTGCCAGTAAAGAATGGGGTGGCATTTAAGAGACGTTTCCAGGAAGCAGAGAGCCGGGGTGGGAATAAAGCACATATTTTTTGTTTTGTTTTTACACTGAAACCTCCCAAGTCTTACTAAGCTGGACTCTTGAAAAGGCGGCAAAAATCGACGATTACACAATGATTGTCCCAAGAATCTGTGTTAAAAAGTTCCTACGCTATTAAAGGCAGGGATTAGGTTTATTTTTTACTGTTTTGGGGCCCTTTCTGTTGTTAGCAACGCAGGAAAAAAAACGATTTCTCCCTAGGAAATAAAAATCACGACGATGGATGGTTGAAACGGCTCCTCGTCTCCGTTTACCTGTCCAGTAGAATAAGCACTGCTTGTTTAATTTTCCCCTTTGCAATTAGATAAACTTCGAATAGATTTATTTTCTTTTTAAAAGGCTGGGATACTTCAGCTGGTCCACGACAGGTATAAAACAAACGCATCCGGAATGTTCTTTTTTTACGCAACTAAATACAGCTGGCTTTCAATGATGCACAAAGGCTTGTTAACCCATCCCCATCACAAATGCACAACCCCCCCCCCAAAAAAACAACACAACAACCCAAACAGACATCTTCAGAGACCGGATTTCTGGGGCTGTTCTTGGTGAATCCCATCGTTTTGGGTCTCAGCCTCTAAAACTTTGATTCTCGGCCCTATCCGGATACCCGAATATCCAAATATCCGAGGGATATTTCAGCCTCTCCTGTAGAAGCTTTGATTTCCTCTCTCCCCCGCCCCAAAGGATGACCCGTTGCGTTTGAGACGGTTACACCCCCGAGCATCAAACCTGGCATCGGGGTATCAAAAGTAAAATCAGGAATGTTGTAATGAAATGAGTGAAGAAGAAAGAAGATAGATAGATGCATGAAGAGAAAAGCAAGAAATGTGGGAGAAAATGTTATAATCAACAAAAAAACAAACAAACAAACAAACAAACAAACAAAAAGAGCCTTGGTAGCACAGTGGACTAATGCACTGTTATTAACATCTGCTGCTTGAATTACTGCAAGTTCAAATCCCACCAGGCTCAAGGTTGACTCAACCTTCCATCCTTTCAAAGGTAGGTGAAATGAGGACCCGGATTGTGGGGGCAATAAGCTGACTGTATAAAAATATACAAAAGTATGAAGGCTATTGCTTAACGCATTGTAAGCCGCCCTGAGTCTCCGGAGAAGGGCGGCATATAAATCAAATTTTAAAAAAAAAGAAAAAAAAAGAGAAAGAGAAAGAAGGAAGGAAGGAAGGAAGGAAGGAAGGAAGGAAGGAAGGAAGGAAGGAAGGAAGGAAAGAAAGAAAGAAAGAAAGAAAGAAAGAAAGAAAGAAAGAAAGAAAGAAAGAAAGAAAGAAAGAAAGAAAGAAAAGCTGACTTTGTATAAAATATACAAAAGTATGAAGGCTATTGCTTAACGCATTGTAAGCCGCCCTGAGTCTCCGGAGAAGGGCAAATTAAAGCAAAACAAAACAAAACAAAATGATAATATTAAGATACGATAAATGGCGGAGGAGTAGGAAGACGACATGAAAGATGTACTCGGACGAGGCAACCGACATGATCGATTACGTATTGTAGGTTCGTTTGTCTAATAAAATTTTAAAAAAACTTTTATATAAAAAAAAAAAAATTCGGGGCGCTTTTGCTTATTTCTTGGAATCGCTCTGAGAGTAAGATGGAAGCTCCCTGATTTGATCAAATATAAGTCATAGATAAATATTAGCCTCGGTCAACGAGTTTGCTGGTTCTAACCCTGCGAAAGGCAGAGAGATTTTGGGACACACACACACACACACACACACACACACACACACACACACACGGTGTCTCTTCTCTGCTCCCCAGGGCAGCCAGGAGAGTGAAAGGAAACATTCAACAGGGTCATCTAGTCCAACCCCCTGCTCACACAAAGGACGACAAAGCTCAGCATCTTAGCCGCCGAACCAGATTTACGAAGCCCCCCCCCCCCCCCCGACCCAGAGTACGTTCGACTCATGCCTGCAGTTAAACACAGGCTAATCTTCTGGTGTTTGGATCCAAGCACAGCCCTGGACCGTGCCAAGTTCTAAAATTTAACCGTTTTTTAAAAAAAATCGACACTTATGAAAGTGTTCCCTGTAACAGGTGAGATCCGGACCGACAAGGTTAAGGCAAGACTGCAACGGCGGAAAACGGTTCCTAATCTTAAGACAAAATCCATCATGCATTTTCTCCCCGTTTTTAGCGCTTAATTATACAGAAACCTGGGCGTTATATGTTGGTTTGAAAGGGTCTTCGCAGCCGTGTTAAAATTTCTTTCCCCTTGCCCAAACCAAAATCCCCCTCCTTCCTTCCTGGGGACAATCTCACATCTGTGCGCGAGATGTGCCCATCTCGCGCACAAAACACTCGTTCTTTTCAAGCACGGCAAATAACGGACAAGCTTGTCCTGCGATTTTTAAAGCTCGGTCAACGGGAAAGCAAATAATTAAAACATCCGTCCGTCCTTTTTTTTTTTTTTTTTTTTGCACCGGGGGTGGGGGTGGGGGGTGGGGAGACGGAGAAAGAGGCGAGGCGAAAGTTTGGCTTTGCAAGCCGGATTTGCAGGGTTGCCTTTAAAATGGCAAGTTTTTTAAAAAAAAGTTTTAAAAAATAAAAAAGGAAGACTTGTTTAAATTGAAAACTCCCAGCTTGGCACCGTATCCTGTTTCTTCTAACAATGGGCGAAGAAAAGCCACCTCCGGGGCGAGAGAAGCAATCCCCTGCAGCAATTGGCATTCGGAGGTAGACTGCTCCTGTTCCTAGCAGTTCCATATTAACCTTATGGACTAGCAGCCAGTGATAGCTTTGCATTTCCCCCTCCGTTTAGCTGTAGCACGTTTGTTACCGGCATCTGGAAAACTCTCAGCCGGACCCAGCAGCCTCAAATCTTTCTGAGCCAGAAATTGGGGGGCCGGTTTCTCTCTAGATCGAAAGTGGTATATTTTGCAGAGATGGCTTGGTTGATTAACCAAAGCAGTGTAGTCTGAATACAAAAATGTATTATTTTTTTTTTCACCCCAATGCAGGCAGTGCCTGAGACGTATCCTACTAGAATTTGAATCAGGTTGAAGAACTGGCTGCTTTTTTAAAAATGGATAGGTGAGTACACAACAAACGCACAATTTTGCATTTCACCCCTATCAAAATTGAGAAGCCTTTTTTTTTTTTTTTTCAACGGATTTCCAAACTTCCGGGTTTCAATCATGATCCCAACCAAAAACATCTCCTTAACTCCCAAAGTTTTTTTTTTCTTTCCTTATCACAGCGATCAGGAACTTATATATATATATATATACATACACATATATATACATACACACGTATATATGTAGGTGTCTCGATAGAAAAACACTTAATATATGTGTGTATGTATATATGTATGTATGTATGTATGTGTATATGTGTGTGTGTATATATACATACATACAATACATACATACATATATAGCATACACACACATATACATACAGGGAGGATACATGAGATGAGGGTGTGACTAACTGATGAGGACTTATAAGGCCGAAATAGATCTATTTTAGTCTCCCAATGGGCAGCAAAGAGTCTGCTGGCTGCCAGAAAAAGAAAAAAAAAGCCCAGAAACCAGTGAATTGTGATTGCACTGAACTAGGGCTGCATAACATCTTGGTTTACGTAGGTAGAACCTGGCTAGAGACATACACATAAAACCTACAAAAAAGAAACACATACACACACACACACACACATTCTTACTTCTTCGTAGGATTTATGTGTGTTTTTCCTCTACCCAGGTTTTCCTACGTAACCAAGGTTTTTCTGCAGCCCTAGCTCAGTAGAATCACATCCACTCGATTCTGGGCTTTTTTCCTTTCCTGGCAGCCAGCAAGTTCTTGCTGCTGCTATTATATATATATATATATATTGGCCAGGTTCTATATATATATATATATATATGTAAAAAAGTTAAAATCTCAGGTGTTTTCCCGCATCATTTAAAAGTCTGTTAGTTAAAATGCTTAAAATCCTGGCTAAGATCTCAGCTCAAAATCCTCCAAAATCCCAACAAAACACTTTGTAAAGTTTTTTAAAACTGTGGCTAAAATCCTAACCAACACTTTCGACAAGCTCATCTTCTGGCCTTTACTATCAGTTTAGAAGTTGTGGGTCCTGCTTCATTATCCTAGCTGCAGCCTGACTGCGTGTTAACCTAGAAACTAGTGGATTGTGATTTCACTGAACTAGGGCTGCATAAAAATCTTGGTTTACGTAGGAAGAACCTGGCTAAAGAGAAATACACATAAAGGCCTACGAAAAGGAAAGAAAACATATATATATATATATATATATATATATATATAAAGAGAAATTTGTTTTGAGAAACATATCTATCTATCTATCTATCTATCATCTATCTATCTATCTATCTATCTATCTATCTATCTATCTATCTATCTATCTACTCTCTCTCTCTCTCTCTCTCTCTCTCTCTCTCTCTCTCTATATATATATATATATATATATATATATATATATATAGAGAGAGAGAGAGAGAGAGAGAGAAATTTGTTTTGAGAAACTGCTTCAAAACAAGCCAAAACAAGTCAAGGAACAAATGACTTCATGCCCAAAGCGGCTGCCTACAAAATCGGAAACAAGGAAAAGGACAAAATAAATATATATTCTTTTCTCTCTCCCCGCTGGCTGAAATGAAATAAATAAATAAACAAAGAAACAAACAGGAGGAGGAGACGAGGGAGAAAAAAAAAAAAAAGGAAACACTTTTATTCATTTGCTAATTTTGGTCTGCTCCAAAGTCATTCATTTAACTACACAGACATTTCAAAAAAAATTTTCTTTTCTTTTTTTTTTTTTAAGAAAAATGCAAATACGGTACTTTTAAATCACAAATGAACAACCTGGTGAGGGTTTGGGGGGGGGGGAAAGGGGGGAGTCCCAAAAGGGATCTGGGGAGAAGAGAAATAACCACATTTATAAAAAACCCTAAGAGGAGAAAAGGGGACACTGGAATTATTGGCTACGGGCATGGCGGGTGGTGGGTGGGGGGAGAGAGGAGTTGGGAGAGGGGGGGGACAAATCGTTATTTGGACCCATAAGATTTTTTTTGAAACATACTTTGGCATATGCACAAAACAAGTCGAAAAGAATACACTATTTAAACCACACTCCTGGACTTGAGACGAAAGAGCACAGATCTCCAAACAGCAGGCCAAAGAGGCGAGAAACAGCTGAAGGGCCTTTTAGCTGGCATTGGAGACCATCCATTGAGTCACTCCAAGGAAAAGACCCTTCCCTCCCTCTCCTTCCCCCCCCCCCTCCCCACGCTCCCGGTCAAAATGGACATGTTCCTGTTTCCTGTTTCCCACCGGGGACTCGAACCCAGAAACCCGGCGCGCAGCCCCGTGCTGGTGGAAATCCTCAGGTCCTTTTTGAGATCAGTAGCGTCTTTCTTTTTGCACATCTGGACGTCCTGAGTTCGGGGAGGAAGGGAAGGGGAGGGGGGGAAAAAAAAAGGAAAGCAAGCCCCCGTCAGGCGTGACACCCGTTAGAAGGTCTTTTGCTGCGGGAGGCGGAGGAGTCCTTGGCCGCCCGGTGCCGGGCGCAAGGAATGCAAAGGGCGCCCGAGAGGTGCTTCAACCCTTTCTGAAAGACACTGTTGGACAAGCTGTAGATGATACAGTTGCAGAAGCTATTGCTGATGGCCAGCCAGGTGGTTAAGAAGGCGGCCAGGCGGTTGTGATAAACCGAGGAGCTCTCCAGGAGGAAGTAGACGATGTAAGGGAGCCAGAGGATGTAGAAGACGCTGGTGATGCGCAAGAGGACCATGGCGTAGCGCTTGTCGGGGCACGGCTGCCCCTCGGATGCCTCCCCTTCCTGGGAGCTGAAGCGCACTCGCCTCTCGTTGATCTCCCGCGTGTGCTGCTGGCAGATGCGGAAGATGCTGAAGTAGGTGAAGCAGACGACCAAGGCGGCCGGCGCGTACAGCATGACCACGATGAAGAGGGTGAAGACGGCCCGGGTGTCCCAGAAGTCGGCGCACCACTGGAAGATGTCCCCGTGGTAGCCGGGTTTCCCCCACTCGAAGAAAGCGGGCAGGAAGACGGCGCCCGAGTAAAGCCAGAGCAACAGGATGCAGGTGCGCAGGCGGCAAGGGGTGACCAGCGTGCTGTAGGTGAGGGGCTTGGTGATGGCGATGTAGCGGTCCAGGCTGATGCAGGCCAGCGAGGTCATGGAGACGCTCTTCAGCACCGAGACCACGTAGCCGAAGACTTTGCAGACCAGGGACTCCGGCAGGAAGGCCACCGGGTGGTGGAGCAGGGAGAGGGAGGGCACCAGGCAGCTCACCCCCACCAGCAGGTCGGCGTAGGCCATGGTCTGGATGAAGTAGCTGGTGGTGTGGTGGTTCAGCAGCGGGGCGCAGTGGAAGACAAAGATGACCACCAGGTTGCCCGAGATGATGAGGACGGTGAGGAAGACGATGATGATCACCTCCAGCAGGCAGACATCCAGGCTGTCGGGGTAGCCGGACGCCAGCAGGCAGAAGGGCCTCCCGCCGCTGTCACCGCCACCGCCGCTCCCGTTGCCGGAAGGGCTGCTGCCATCCAGGGAGGCGTTCATCTTTCAATGGTGCCCACGGCCCCCCCCCTCTCACGCCGGTGGCCGCTGCCCGGCTGCTGCACCGGCTGTCATTGCGGCAGCTCCTGTGTGCGCGACGGCAACGGCGGCTGCTGCTCCTTGGGAAAAGGCGAGGAGGAGTGTGGCAGCCACCCGGGCATTGTCCGCAATGCTCCCTCTTGGCTCGCTGCTGCTGCTGCTGCCGGCAGCCACCGCCCCCTCCTCCAGCTGGGCTGGCTGGCTGGCTGGCTGGCAGCAGGCGGCTGGCTGCCGCTGGGGGGGAGCAGAGGTGCGTTGCTGCTGGGCTGCTCTCCGGCTGGAAGAGGAGGAGGAGGAGGAGGAGGAGGAAGAGGGGGAGGCTGGCTGGAGGGTTGGGGGAGGGAGGGAGGGGAGGGGAGGAGAGAAGGCCAGTGGAGCCACGTGGAGGCGGTTCCTCTTGGAAGCCGAGGGAGGAAGAAAGAAGGGGCGTATTACAGCATCCCTCCCTTCCTCCCCGGATGCGCCAGGCGGCCTCCCCGCCCCCAACACTGCAGGAGAGGGGAGAGGAGAGGGGGCCAGCTGCCCACCAGCTTCCCAGGGTAGGGAAGGAGGGATGCTCTGGAGACTGGCACCCCCTCCTCCTCCTCCGCCTACCTGCCGATGCTCCAAGGAGGACAAAGGCAAGCTCTTCGCAGCCAGCCAGCTAGCTAGCCAGCGAGCCGGCCGGCCAGCCAGCCAGGAGACGGTGCGTGTATCTGCCTGGGGTGTCTGCTCCGACAGAGGCAGTCAGCTGCCCACTGCGGGTCAGAAAGGGAGGAAAAGGCAGCGCAGCCCCTGGGCTGGTTCTCTCCACCCAGCTGGCTCTGCAGATTCGGTGGGCGCGCGCGCCTGCGTGTCCCCAGGCTCCTCCAGCGCGCTTGCTCGCTCTTCACTGCACTGCCAAGCCCACCGCCCTGCAGAAAAGTTTCTCTTGGCGTAGGGAGAGAGGGGGAGCATCGGCCAAACCCACCCACCCGCCCACCCACCTGCCCCTGCCTCTCAGCTCTGCCCAGACCGGCTGGAGTTACAGATGCAGTTGAGAAGTACAAATCTCTCAAGCAGCCAGATGGAGGGGGAAGGGGAGGGATGCCAAGCCCCTTCCCCCCCCCCAAGGTATCAACCCCTCGGGAGGGCTGCTGAGAGTGGGAGACCCTCCCTCTCTCTCCCTGATGCATTTTGGCAGCCCTGATCCTTTTACCCCCCCCCCCAAAAGGGGGAAGCCAAAACATGGCACTCCCTTCCCCCCCACCCCCAAGGACATCATCAAAGGGGACGGTCCCCATCCTTGTGACCCGAGATCCACCAGAGTGACCCTTGCAGGAGTTTTGACGGACTGAAATCCGGACAGGGCCTCTGTGACCGGGCCCCCGATCCAAAGGTGGCTTCACCGAAGTAAAACCAGAAGCCAGCTCTCTTGAGGGAAGCCTCTGGATTAAACCAGTATTCAGGTCTCCAGCTGTGCTTCCAAATCCCTTTAGCCCCAACGGTTTCTGTTCCTCTTTTTTATATATATATATTTTCCCTGACCGCTTTGGCAGGAACGGGAGAAAAGACTCTGCTTTGAATATTCATCGTGAGGCGAGATAATCTCAGGATTCAAACTCAGATTTAAGGGCTAAGGGAGCGAGAAGGGAGGGAAGGAAGGAGGACGAGCTAGCGAGCTAGCCATCAGGAAAGATCCTTTGAAGCAACCCAGGTGATTCCTTAGTTAGCCATTGAAGAGACGGCTCCTTCGAAGCATCTCCCCTCCATCTTGCTCCTTCGGTTACCATAGAAACTGGCTCTCTTTTCTCCCTCGAAGACCTTGGAAACTCGGATCCGAAGAACGGGGAAAAAGGCAGCCGCCTTATTTCTGCAGTTTTCCGGTCAAGAAATCCTCACGGACAACCGGACACGGGCCGGGTCTTGCAAAAGCGAACTGCCTCGAATCGAGTCGATTCAACTGTTCCGAAAAATAAAAATCGATTTTTAAGGGGGTTTTCCAGATCGAGCAGCGGATCGCCGATTCGAGGGCGTTCTCCTTAAAAACTGCGCAGAGAATTCTCCCCAAAATATATACACCCCTCTTCCTGTTTAGTCCGGCGTGAAGGAAATGCATTTTATAGCTAATGGGACCTTTTTCTTGGGTTTGGTGTTAAGTGCTGCTGAGGTCCACGCACCTGAGCCAGGTGCTAATAAATGTGTGAATATTTAGGAAGGAAGAAACAAGGGTGCTCTGAGGAGTGAATCCGACTAGGCTTAAAAATTACTGTCCAGTTAAAAAGATGCATCTCTGGTTTGTCGTCCGTCCCCCCGTGAACAATTCTCCTTCATGTCAGAAAAAGACAGATGATTTAGAAGATGGAAAAGGGAGGGACCCAGCCATCAATCAATCAATCAATCAATCAGAATAGAACCTTGGAGGTCTTCTATACCATTTTGGATGAGTGACTGTCCAGTCTCTTCTTAAAAACCTCCAATGATGAAGCAACTCACAACTTCTTGTGGCACGTCGTTCCACTGGTTCATTGTTCACTGTTAGGAAGTTTCTCCTTCATCCCAGGTTGCTTCTCTCCTTGGTTAAGTTTCCATCTGTTGTTTCTTGTCCTGCCTTCTGGGGCTTTGGAAAATAAATTGACCCCCCCTCTTTTTTGTGGCAGCCCCTTCAATACTGGAATAGTGCCATTGTGTCCCCCCTACTCCTTCTTTTCTCTAGACTGGCCAAACCCAAATCCTGCAACCGTTCTTCATATTTTTTTAGTCTTTAATCATCTTAATTGCTCCTCTTTGCACTTTTGTTCCCCCCCAAAGTCTCAAACATTTTTGTTGAGATACTGGATCTATACACACTGCAGAGCCCCCAGTTTTTATGGGAAGGCCCTGGAGATCTACAGCAGTGGCCAAAATTGTGGAAACCTTTTGGGAAAAGTTGTATTTTCTAAAACTAGCTAATAACACCACTTTTTTTTTTTTTTTTTTGGAGTAGTACCATAAAAGTATATATCAATGGAAAGATAATTTAATCAAGAATGTAGCCTTGGTAGTACAGTGGTCTAAGGCACCCTGTTATTAAGCTAGTTATTAAGACCAGCTGCCTGCAATTACTGCTAGTTCGAATCTCGCCAAGGCTCAAGGTTGACTCAGCCTTCCATCCTTTCTAAGATAGGTAAAATGAGGACCCAGTTTGTGGGGGCAATAAGCTGACTTTGTATAAATATACAAAAGTATGAAGGCTATTGCTTAGCGCATTGTAAGCCGCCCTGAGTCTCCGGAGAAGGGCAGTATATAAATCAAATTTAAAAAAAAAAAATGTAATGCAATCACTTTTATGAAGGATTTGCTATTAGAATAGCAGTTATAGTATAAAGACAAAGAGCGAAACACGTAGAAAAAAGGAGATATACAAAAAATGTCACCCTAGAAAAAAAAACGAGATCTACAAAAATGATCCCCATGTCAGTTAATACTTTGTTGGGTAACCTTTAGCATGAATGACGGCCTTACAACGTCTTCCCATGGAGTGAACCAAGTGTTTGAGTTCTGCAGCTGTTTATCATGTGAAACCAAGATGGAATGATGGCTTCTATTAACTGGGTTTTATTGCTGGGTCGCTTCTGACTAACCAGTTTCTTTAGTCGGAAAATCCATAGATTTCCAATTGGGTGAAGGTCTGGGCTATTCCCAGGCCATTCCAGCAGCGGAATAGGATTATCTTGAAACTCCAAAAAAAAAGAAGTGGTGTTATTAGCCATCAAAGCTTATTAGCCATCAAAGCTATTAGCCATCAAATACCTCCGGGTATTTTGCTGTGCACTCAAGACCCTGTTGTTCCGCCAGGCTGGGCTATCAACATAATAACTTTAAATTGGGTGTTTTAAATTTCTGGGGTTTTAAATTGAGCCCAATTATTTAATAATTTTAAATTATTTTAATTGGTTTGTCTTGTGCTTTTAATAGGCTGTACACCGCCCTGAGTCCTTCGGGAGAAGGGCAGTATAGAAATAAAATTATTATTATTATTATTATTATTATTATTATTATTATTATTATTATTATTATTATTATTATTATTATTATTATTATTATTATTATTATTATTATTATTATTACACTTTTCCCAAAAGGTTTCCACAATTTTGGCCACTACTGTATTTCCTCTTTCTCCCTACAGCAGGTAAGTCCCTCCTTCCAAAACCAAGGGAGCAAAATTAGCTAAATCGGGGTTTTATTTACAGATTTTTGAATCGCGGCATCTTATGCCCATGATGGATGCCAGTCAAAAGACACCTGTGATCCAGGGTTAGGTAGGGCTGTATCACAAAATATCAGAGTTGGAAGGGACCTTGGAGGTCTTCTAGTCCAACCCGCTGCTGAAGCAGAAGCCCCTATATACCATTTCAGATAAGTGACTGTCAAATCACTGTCAAAGGAGCCTTGGTAGTACAGTGGTCTAAAGCACCCTGTTATTAAGACCAGCTGCCTGCAATTACTGCAAGTTCGAATCTCGCCAAGGCTCAAAGTTGACTCAGCCTTCCATCCTTTCTAAGATAGGTAAAATGAGGACCCAGTTTGTGGGGGCAATAAGCTGACTTTGTATAAAATATACAAAAGGATGAAGGCTATTGCTGAGCGCATTGTAAGCCGCCCTGAGTCTCCGGAGAAGGGCGGCATATAAATCAAATTTTTTTTTAAAAAACATTTTTTTTGCAGAAGATGAGCTCTCGTGGCCTCTTTACTCCACAACTGATCCACAAAGGTTTTTCTTTGAGCTGGAGGAAAGCCTAGCAGCCCCCCCTCTGGAGGACTCAGGGTTGTGTGAAGGTGTGGGTTTTTTTTTGTTTGTTTGTTTCTTAGACTTGTGAACTGGTTAAATGAAAAAAAAAAAAAAAATATCAGGAGGAAAGGCAACGCCAGCTTGGAAAACGATCTCGGAGCTGGTGCGAAGCTGCTTCCGGGATTCCTGCGAGGTGCACTACGTCGTTTCTCCAGGGAGCAACTGCGGAGAAGAAGGCTGGACGGGGCTTGGAGCAAAGAACCAGCTGTTGGGACCGAGGCGCGTGTCCGCACAAAGGCCCCTCTGTCGAGGGGGCAATGGGGGAAGGACCGTTTTTCACACACAACTCAGACCATTGCAGCATCCCCAGGCTCACGTGATCCAAATTCAAATAGAATAGAATAACAGAGTTGGAAGGGGCCTTGGAGGTCTTCTAGTCCAACCCCCTGCTTAGGCAGGAAACCCGACACCACTTCAGACAAATGGTTATCCAATCTCCTCTTAAAAACTTCCAGTGCTGCTTCGCTCAGTTCCGGGACAGGTTGCCGGGTCCAGGGGCCCGAGTGTTTCAGGTCAGGCACCTCCAGGACCGGCAGGGCAGCCGGGGGTGTGGGGCTCCCAACCAGTATGGGGAGCACCCCCCTTACAGACCACGTTTGATGGTAACCCCGATCGGGTGGCTCTCTTTCTAAGCCAGGTACTTAGCTATATCGACCTGTATGGTCGCTGCTGTCTCTCCCGAGATTGCTACGGGTCTGTTCAGACCTAGGCTTCCCAAGAGCGTGAAGCAGACTCCTTTGTCCCGACAAAAAAAAACCCCTTTTTATTAAATTACTGTGAATTCCTCTCATTCACATCCAGCAGAGTCTTTCAAGGGTGAATTTACAGTCACAGACCTTATCCGGCTTGGAGAGCTGCCAGGCCGATATCTTCAAAACGTGTCTCGGAGAGTCAAGAACCAATTCAGCGAACTTATTGTCTCCTGCAAACTCCACTCCCCTTTCGCTCCTCTTTTGTTCCCTCTGGGAGGGGCCATTCATCGTCCACCTTGGCCTTACTCCCAAGTCGACCCTTGTTCTTTAGCCGTTCCCTTCGGCCGAAGAGGTTGTAGAAAAAATGCTTTTAAAAGTAAAAAAAAAAGCCTCTGATGATCGCGTGGCTCAGCTGGGCATGGGGGGGGGGCAGGGATTTTTGCTACTGGTTCTCCAAACCAGCTGCCGTCTTTGCTACCGGATCGGGCGATCCGGTCCAAACCGGGAGCATTTCACACCTGCCCCTGTCCTAAGACATGTGCTTCTTTCCAAATGTCACACTCTCCGACAGAGCAGATTTGACACCTTTCATCTGTCCGGCCAATTGTTTCGGTTACCTTTGTTACGCAGGCTCCGTCTTGTAGCAATAGCACTTAAGACTTTACGGTGCTTTACAGCCCTCTCTAAGCGGTTTACAGAGTCATCCTATTGCCCCCCTCCCCCCAACAACAACCTGGGTCCTCGTTTTACCCACCTTGGAAGGATGGAAGGCTGAGTCAGTCAGGGAGGATCAAACTGCTGGCAGTGGGCAGAGTTAGCCTGCAATACTGCATTCTAACCATGAGGGAGGGAGGGAGGGAGGAAGGAGATGTGGAGGGGAAGGGAGGGGGAAGGAAGAAAGCAGAATGAAGAGAGGGAGGGAGGGAGGGGGAAAGGAAGGAGGGAGGGAGGGAGGGGAAGGAAGGAAGGAAGGAAGGAAGGAAGGAAGGAAGGAAGGAAGGAAGGAAGGAAGGAAGGAAGGAAGAAATTATAAAAAGAAAGGAAGGAAAGAGGCAGAAGGTATAGGAAGGAATGAAGGAAGATATGAAAAGAAAGGAAGGAAAGGGAGAAGGAAGGAAGGAAGGAAGGAAGGAAGGAAGGAAGGAAGGAAGGAGGAAATTATAAAAAGAAAGGAAGGAAAGAGGCAGAGGTATAGGAAGGATTGAAGGAAGATATGAAAAGAAAGGAAGGAAAGAGACAAGGAAGGAAGGGAGGGAGGGAGGGAGGGGAAAAGAAAGGAGGGAGGGAGGAAAGGAAGGAAGGAGGAAATTATAAAAAGAAAGGAAGGAAAGAGGCAGAAGGTATAGGAAGGAATGAAGGAAGATATGAAAAGAAAGGAAGGAAAGAGATAAGGAAGGAAGGAAGGAAGGAAGGAAGGAAGGAAGGAAGGAAGGAAGGAAGAAGGAGGGAAGGGAGGGAGGAAGGAAGGAAGAAGAAAGGAAAGCAGCTACAGCACTTAGACTTATTTACTACTTCACAGTATTTTACAGCGGTTTACAGGGTCAGCCTATTGCCCCCCAACAATCTGGGTCCTCACTTTACTGACCTCGGAAGGACGGAAGTCAACCTTGAGCCTGGTGAGATTTGAACTGCCAAATTGCAGGCAGCCAGCAAGGCTGCCCAGAATCCCTCGGGAGTTGGGCGGCATAGAAATGCGATAAATTAAATTAAATTAAGTTAAATTAAAAGGCAGCAGAAGTAGCCTGCCAGTATACTGCACTCTAATCACTGCGCCTAAAACCACAGGACATTCTAACAAGGGACTTTACCAGCGCCTTTGAGAAAGCTCCCTGGGAAACAAGAAACATTTTGAGAAGCCTTCGAAGCCGGAGACCGGAAAGAGTATTTTTTCAGACTATATGACACACTTTTCCCCACCCTAAAAGAGGGTGAAAGTTTGGGTGCATCTTATACACCGAATGTAGCCCCGCTAACCCGCCGCCCCCCCACCCTTCGGTCATTTTCAGCCTCCACGCATCGCGTTCTAGACCTGTTCCAGATTGCCACAGACTATCGCTGCCTCTGCGCAATCGATGGCGAAAATCCCTGCCGCCTGGAACTGCCCGAAAACGCAACACTCGGAGGACAAAAACGGGGCATGCGGAGGCCGAAAACGCGATGCGCAGAGGCCAAAAACGCAATGCGCAGAGGCGGCGATCGGCAGCTATGTGCTCTGGCAATCCCCACAACCTTGAACGGATCTGAAACGGGGCGTTCGGAGGCTGAAACGTGAGGCATGGAGGTGGTGATGGTCTGTGGCGATCCCTGCAGCCTGGAACAGCTGATTGCGGGTATTCCGGGAGGCCGATCCACTCGCCAATCAGCTGTTCGTGCTGAATCAGGCCGCAATAATGTGTTGAAGCTGACCTGGCTGTTCGCTATTTGCTGCAAGGACAGTCAGAGTTTGCAGCAGCAAGCAAAACACAAGCAGAGGAGAGGAGTTTCAGTTTTAGTTTCAGAGATCAGCACAACATCAGCTTTAGAACAATTTACTTAAGCCACGCCCAGGCTCCTTGCTGTCTCCTTCCTTGTTGCTCACACAGCAAATATTGTTTCAGTTTCCAAACAGTCTCACTCACTGACAGGACGCTAGCCAGATGAATACCGATGTAGGAAGAGACAGATTTTTTTCCGCCTTATTTTCCTCCCCAAAAACTAAGGTGCGTTTTATACTCTGGAGCGTCTTATACTCCAAAAAATACAGTAATTGAAATTCTGCCTTAAAATGCCTCCCAAACTGTATTCCAGTTGTCCCCAGGACCGATCTCCTTGCTCTCTCTCCGAGCGGTTCCAGAAGCCCACCGACCCGAGAAGCCAACCCAAAGGCCACTGTTGAAAGCATCTTCTCCCCCAGCAATCTTCTGTTCATAAAACAAACCCACCTTTGTGATGAGAATCCGGTATTTCTCCACCAGAAAGTCGTTGTTGTGACATCCTGCCAGAAGCTGCCACACCTCTCCCCGGAGAGCTTCGGGGACGCCGCTCCTCACCAACGCAGACAAGGGTTTGGGCCGCACGCTCAGGTTCAAGTGCCTGGAAAGGAGGGAGGGAGCAAGAGCTCAACTGGGGGCTTGGCAAAAGGGAAAGCACACCCCGCGGCAGGAGGGGGTGGGTTCCCTCTTGCCCCAACCAATCAGAATCAGAAGAGTGGGAAGGGACCTTGGAGGTCTTCCAGTCCAGCCCCCTGCTCAAGCAGGACAACCTACACCAGGGATGGCGAACCTTTTTGCCGTCGCGTGCCAAAAGCAGGGAGAGCACAGGGGGTCACGCACCTGCCCACACCCATAATTCAATGTGCCCTGCGCCACCGCGCATGTGCGCATGACAACCCTGCACTCCCCCTGCTTTTGGCACACGATGGCACAGTGGGCCCAGTAGGTCCATTTTTCACCCTCCCCAGGCTCCAGAGCCTTTCTAGGAGCCTGGGGAGGGCAAAAACAGCCTTCCCCACCCCCTGGAGGCCCTCCGGAGGCCGGAAACAGCCCGTTTCCTGACTTCTGGAAGGCCCAAAAATCAGCTGGCTGGGGCACTGGAGCTGAGCAAGGGCAACGCTTGCGTGCTCACAGATATGGCTCCGTGTGCCACCTGTCAGACTGCGGTGCTATCTCAAAATTAAATGAATTTCCAAACTGCCAATCTTTAAGGAAATCTTTCTTTAATTGAGCTCAGCCACCGGATCATGACTCCGCGCGGACAAGACTGACCTTTTGCCTCCCAATCCCTCCCTTTCCGATCCCCAAATCTCTGCTTCTCATTGGCTGTCTTCTAAGTCATTCTTCAGACTTCTTTTCCTCGTCATTTCTCAGGAATGTGCCCCTCTCCCCTCATTTCCACAACAACCGGGCTTCAAAGGGATTCAAAGGTTCGCCATCATGGACCTACACTATTTCAGATAAATGGCTGTCCAGTCTCTTCTTAAAAACCTCCAGTGATGGAGCGCCCACGATTTCTGGTGGCAAGCTGTTCCACTGGTTAATTGTCCTGTGTGTTAGGAAGTTCCTCCTTAATTCCAGGTTGCTTCTCTCTTTAATTAGTTTCCAACCATTGCTTCTTGTCCTGCCCTCTGGTGCTTTTTAGAATATTTTGACCTCCCCTTTCTTTGTGGCAGCCCCTCAAATACGAGAATGCTCTTATCATGTCGCCCCTAATTCTTCTTTTCTCTAGACTAGCCCGACCCAAATCCTGCAGCCATTCTTCATACGTTTTAATCTCCAGGCCTTTGATCCTCTTAGTTGCTCTTCTCTGCACTTTTTCCAAAGTCTCAACATCTTTTCTTGTAGTGTGGTGACCAAAATTGGTTGCAGTATTCCAGGTGGGGGCCTTACTAAAGGTTTTATAAAGCGGAACTAATACTTCACGCGATCTTGATTCTAGGCCTCTATTTACACAACCTAGGACTGTATTAGCTTTTTTGGCTGCGGCTTAATCAGCAGGTCCCTTTTCAAGGGCTAAGAGAGGAGGTAGATCAGTGACTTCCTGGAGCAGGAAGGAAGGGAGGAAGGAGAGAAAAAAGGAAGGAAGAAGGAAGGAAGGAAGAAAGAAAGAAGGAGAGAAAGAAGGAAAGAGGGGAAGGAAGAAGAATGAAGAGGGAAGGAAAAAGAAGAAAAGGGAAAAAGGAAGGAAGGAGAGAAAGAAGGAAGGAAGGAAGGAAGGAAGGAAGGAAGGAGATTATAATGAGAGGGAGGGAGGGTCTGAGGGAAGTCCTGCCTTAGCACTTGGCCACCACAGGTGCTCCTGGCCACACACCCCTGGCCATGCCCCCCCCTTCCAGGTCAAACACACCTCTGATGCGGCCCTCAATGAAATCGAGTTTGACACCCCTGTCCTAGGGCAGGGGTCTGCAACCTTAAACACTCAAAAGAGCCATTTGGACCCGTTTCCCATAGAAAAGAAAACACTGGGAGTCACAAAACCCTTCCCGTGCCTATTTCTTGAGAGGCCACAAAACTAGGGTATGTAGTTGAATTCAATGTTCTGTTTTCTTCTGAAACTTTTCTTTTCTTGGGTTTATCCATGGTTGGCCTATCGGGGGTTGAAAAGCTCAATAAATCACGTGCCAGGCGGGTGTCGCACATTGGCGATTGTAACGCATGTTTTGAGGGACAGGGAGCCGCAGCAGAGGGGTGAAAGAGCCACATGCGGCTCCAGAGCCTTAGGTTGCTGACTCCTGTCCTAGCGGGAGAAAGGTGGGCTATGCATGTAAGAAAGAGCTGAGCAGAAGGGACAGTCGTGATGGCACCTCCCTTCTGCAAATCACCAAGAATTTGGCTCAGTCAACAAGGCTTGGGGGGAGCGGCTGTATTGGGACTTTGCCTACATACCTCCCTTCTCCTGACTGGATGGATTAAGGACTTTTCGGGTCGTAACCTTGGCCATGCCTGTTTCTCCTCCAGGGTTTCGCCTCCGCGTTATTATCCACAAGCTTTTCTCCTCGGCTGGGCCTCCCCCATCCTTTCGCCCCGGCACATGGGCCACGGCCCCTACATCCCAGTCGCTTCGCTGCGGCCCATTCGTCGAAGTACAGTTCGCGTCAGGTGTTGTTGTGGCCTGCCAGCAGCCTGCGCAGATCGTGGCTGATCCCAATGACGAGGAGGCTGGTGTGGTGTCGCGCCAGCAGCCTGCGCAGCCAGCGCTCGCGTCCGACAGCGAGGAGGCTGAAGAGGATGTGGTGCCAGAGGCAGAAACTCAGCCAGGGCCTTCAGAACCTCCAGAGGCTCCTTCAAGTGCAGAGAGCGAAGTGGAGGAGCCTCTCCTCAATGTTCAAGCACGCAGGGCTGCCAAAAGGCAGGAGTGGCTACTCAGGAGGAGGAGGTCTCCTCGAGAGTAAGACTTGAGGATAATTGGCCACTCCCTTAGCCTATTTAAGTCACACGCAGTTAGTAAGTTTCTTGCTGGAAACAACTTGTAATTATCATCAGAGCATTTTTGGAAAAGTCGTATCTTGTTTTCTAGGCTGGTTGCCAACCCTTGCCGGACTTTGATTTATTCTTGCTACTTAATAAATTTGATAAGGACCGTTGGTGTGTGTCAATATCCTCGGGAATCCGGAGCTGGGGCAGAACAGGACAGCCAATCGGCGCAGGAGCTCGGGAGCTTTGGGAGAGGTGCTGCTTGGGGGAAGGTGCTGCGTTTGTTATGAGAAGGGGAGGGGTGGAAGAGCGGGGATGGGGGGGTGTATATGGAGGTGCTGCGCTTGGTGGAGGAGCGGGGGTGGGGCAGTGCGTAAATAAGCCGGTTTCATCCAAAGGAGTATACGGAGGTGCTGCGAACTGTCCCGGGTGCCCAAACGACTGACGCGAACTGTACTTCGACGAAAGGACTGGGACAGAGGGGCCGTGGCCCATGTGCCAGGGCGAAAAAGATAGAGGAAGGCCTGCCGAGGAGAAAAGCTTATGGATAATAACACAGAGGCGAAACCCTGGAGGAGAAACAGGCACGGCCCATTCCGGACGGGATAATCCGAACGAGGACAATTCCTGGAACGTGGACGCAGGAAGCAGAGGACTTACCACTTGGAAAGCAGGTCTCCCCACGTCTCCAGGATCTTTTCTGCACACTCTTTAGAGACGTCCCCTGAGCCACTGAGCAGAGGCTCGTCGTTATCTGCAAAAGACAAGGAGAGGCTGAGGGAGGGTGCAAAGCACAAGGCACCAAAACGCCTCACGGCGGGGAGCCACTCTTCCACGGGCACCTGTCCAAAGCCCGCTGTCAGGTCTGCCATCTTCAGCTTGGGGCCTCGCTAGCATCCTGCCATCAGGATGGATGGAGGGTAAAGGGGGGGACAAATGAGCAATGAGCGTGTATGAGGTTACGATGGGAATTTGGGAGGGGGGACCGACAGCTTGACGAAGACCAGGAAAGCACGATACCACTTTGTGCCAGCTGACAAGGCCAGCGCACCCTGTGATTGGAACGTGGATTGCCCCAAACATCTCAGCGCTCTCTCTAAAGAGCTCTTCATTGGCTGAAGACAAACTGGTCCAAGGCGGGAGGGCTGGGAGAAGGGGAATAATCTGTAATTTTATCAGGCGGGAAATTTAGTTCTAGACTGACTTTAAGCAACCTTTAGTAAAAGAACCTATCACTTCAACCAAATGGGAGTCGAGGGTCTTTCTTTCCCAAGGAGCCTGACTGGGGCAGGTCTGACACCTGCTTTCCTGGAAGAAATCCAAAGCAGGTGGCACTTTCAGAGATAAAGGGCGGCCTCTGCTACAGCTGGGCAGCTTTCACAGTGACCAAACTGGGCGATTTGCAGAATCTGGACCCTAAAGTAGTTAGGAAACGCTATGGGGGCTTTGACTGAGATATCTTACACAGAGAGAGAGAGAGATACGGAGAAGGCGTGTCCCAAATCTCTTATTGAAGTCTACAACTATCCCATTGCCCGCTGACGACCCCTCGCAGTAGACCACCCTGGAAAAGCTGCCTTTCCAGTCTACCTTACCTTCCTCTTCATCATCCTCGGGAGGGGACGGGATCATAGAGCCTTGGGAGCCGGATTGGGGGAGGCGGATGGCGGGGCTGGCAGTGGTTTTCTTCCTTTCCCTTTGGGATTCGCTCTCCAGGCACACCACTTCGTAGAGAGTGTCGGTGCTGGTCTTTCGGTCCTTCTGCTTGATCTATAGCAACAGATCAACAACATCGGTCGGGGTTGGGTTCAAAGCTTAACAGAAATGTTTCAGAGACCCACTTTAATTGTTCTTGTCTGTGTGGAATAGACCTCCCCTCCATCCAACAGGCTAGGACAGGAGTCGGCAACCTTAAAACACTCAAAGAGCCACAACCAGAAGCTGACACCCGCATTCAATTCTGGAGCCGACCGGAAGTCCAGTTCCCCCACCATAGAGACTCCTCCTAGTGTGGCGTCCTTTTACTTCTGCCGACTGGAAGTCCAGTTCCCCCACCATAGAGTCTCCTCCTAGCACGGCATCCTTTTTTCCTCTGCTGACCGGAAGTCCACTTCTCACCCCCCCCCCCACACCACCACCACCATAGAGTCTCCTCCTAGCGCGGCGTCCTTTTTTCCTCTACCTGTCCTAACCGAAAGCCCTATCAATTCTGGAGCCGACCGGAAGTCCAGTTCCTCCACCATAGAGACTCCTCCTAGTGTGGCGTCCTTTTTCCTCTGCCGACCGGAAGTCCGGTTCCCCCACCATAGAGTCTACTCCTAGCGTGGCATCCTTTTTTCCTCTACCTGTCCTAACCGAAAGCCCTATCAATTGTGGAGCCGACTAGCGACAGGGAGCCGCAGCAGAGGGATGAAAGAGCCACATGCGGCTCCAGAGCCACGAGTTGCTGACCCCTGGGTTAGGAATTAGGGTGGGGAGGAGGGAAGGGGCTCAGAGGTCTCACCTGCTTCAATTTTAGGAAGAAGTTTTCCGTCGAGCTTCTCTTGCTGAAAGGCCAGTAGAGCCTCTCATTCGGGGGACAGACGCGGACTTTGGTCTCCAGGAGGAAGCGGACAGGCTCCTGCACCTCCGTAATCACCAAATCCACAGCTGTGGTCAGGAAGAGCACCTTGTCTGCAGAGGAGGAGGAGGAGAAAGGCAAAACCTAATGGTTAGAGAATGGGCTGCGGCTGGACCGTGAAGGGCAGGGCAAGAAGACTCTGTCCACAGCAGCATTTTCAGGCTGGGCAGGAAAACTCCTGAATTTCACCCAGAATATTCCACAGGGATGGGGTAGGGGGTGGTGGTGGATCCCCAAGCCTGTATGTTCCGCTAAGATAACCCGGAGGATCCAGCCTCCACTCTGGGAGCACAAGGGGATTTGGGGACATATTTCTTTCAGCTTCTCCCCCTCTTTTTTTTTAATTTGAGTTATATGCCACCCTTCTCCAGAGACTCAGGGCGGCTTACAATGCGTTAAGCAGTAGCCTTCATACTTTTGTGTGTGTGTGTGTATATATATATATATATATATATATATATATATATATATATATATGTTTTCTCAGGTTTTCGCGGGTGTTTGTATGTAGGTCTTTGGTTATTCGGGTCTTCTCCCACGTAAAATTGGAAGTGTCTTGGCGACGTTTCGACGAAGTCTCATTCGTCATCTTCAGGCTGGTGTTCTCGGCTTCGTGCTTCCAGGAGCAAAGACACTTCCAAGACACTTCCAATTTTACGTGGGAGAAGACCCGAATAACCAAAGACCTACATATATATATATATATATATATATATATATATATATATATTAATTTGATTTATATGCCGCCCTTCTCCGGAGACTCAGGGTGGCTTACAGTGCGTTAAGCAATAGCCTTCATACTTTTGTCTATTTATACAAAGTCAGCTTATTGCCCCCACAAACTGGGTCCTCAATTTACCTACCTTAGAAAGGATGGAAGGCTGAGTCAACCTTGAGCCTGGTGAGATTCGAACTTACTTCAGGATGCCTCTATAGAGCATTGCATGCCAAAACAACCAGGCAAGAATTTTTTCCACCGTGTCATCACTCTACCTGAACGCTTAATTCCCACGGCACTGTCTCATTTCCCATCTTTTTCTCATTGTCTCCCATTGGCTCCTTACGATTTCTCAATGGTTGTTTGTAACTATGATTTATGGCCTATGACCTATTATAGTGTCGACTGGCGGCCCCCAGGGGGAGAGCCTTCTCTGTGGGGGCACCTGCCCTGCGGAATGAACTCCCCCCGGAGACACGGAGGATCCCGGATTTACGCACCTTCCGCCGCGCCCTCAAGACTTTCCTATTTCAACAAGCTGGGCTGGCTTAACTCTTTTTAATTGTCTAATTTTAATTTGTTTTTAAAAACAGGGGTATTTTAATTAGTATGGGCCAAATTTATTTAATACGTTTTAAAGGGGCCTGATGGCGCAGCAGACTAATAGCCTGTTATTAACATTCAGCTGTCTGCAATTACTGCAGGTTCGAATCTCGCCAAGGCTCAAGGTTGACTCAGCCTTCCATCCTTTCTAAGGTAGGTAAATTGAGGACCCAGTTATGGGGGCAATAAGCTGACCTTGTATAAATATACAAAAGGATGAAGGCTATTGCTTAACGCATTGTAAGCCGCCCTGAGTCTCCGGAGAAGGGCGGCATATAAATCAATTTTTTTTAAAAAAATTGTTTTTAAAATTTTGTACTGTATCTTGGCTGTTCACCTCCCTGAGTCCTTCGGGAGTAGGGCGGTATATAAATCTAAATAAACTGAAACGGAAACTTGCTGTTTATATGTACACTGTGAGCTTCTACACTGGAGACAAATTCCTTGTGTATCCGATCACAGTTGGCCAATAAAAAATTCAATTCAATTCTATTCTATTCTATTCTATTCTATTCTGAAATTTTATTCTATTCTATTCTGAAATTTTATTCTGTAATTCTATTCTATTCTGAAATTTTTATTCTATTGTTCTGTTCTGTTCTGTTCTGTAATTCTATTTTATTCTATTGTAATTCTATTCTATTCTATTCTGTAATTCTGTTTTATTCTATTCTATTCTATTCTATTCTATTCTATTCTATTCTATTCTATTCTATTCTATTCTATTCTATTCTATTCTATTCTATTCTATTCTATTCATTCTATTCTGTCCTGTTTTATTGATTGATTGAATGAATGAATTTATATTGCCGCCTATTCGCCCATGGCGACTCAAGGTGTCTTACAGGATATAAAAACTACATTTAAAACAATAAAAACTAACAAAAAGCATCAAATAAATTAATAGAGTACAATATAACAAAATCATCCCCCTCCCTACCTCCCAACCCCCCACCCCAGCGACAGCAGATCACACGAGCCATGTAATGGGCTCCATCCAGCTCTGGGTTCCTCAGGCCCTCTGGCAAAACCAGATCTTCAACGCCTTTCGGAAGAGTGGGGGCCGTTCTAATCTCTGGAGGAATGATGTTCCAGAGAGTGGGAGCCACCACGGAGAAGGCCCTTCTTCTGTGTCCCATCAGGTGTATCTCCCTTGGGGTTGGGACTCGCAACATTCCCTGCATCCCCACTCTGATGGGCCAGATAGATGTGACCGGCAAGAGGTGGTCCCTTGGATAACTTATCCTGTTCTGTTCCATTTTACTCTACTCTACTCTACTCGATGTCAGCGTCTCACCGCTGGCATAGAGAGGAGAGAGATAAACCCTGAACTTTTGCCTGCTAAATCCCTTTGAAGCTGGGTCGTCGTGGAAATGAAGGGAGGGGGGACATTCCTGTGAAATGACGAGACAAGAAGTCAGTGGAGTGACTTGGAAGATAGCCAATGAGCAGCAGATAATTGGGGATCGGAAAGGGAGGGATTGGGGGGCAAAAGGTCAGTCTTGTCCGCATCGAGTCATGATCCGGTTGCTGTGCTCAAATAAAGAGAAGATTTCCTTAAAGATTGGCAGTTTGGAAATTCATTTATTTTGAGATAGCATCGAAGTCTGACACTCTACTCTACTCTACTCTACTCTGTAATTCTATTCTATTTCATTCCCATTCCTATTTCCATTTCCATTCCCATTCTTCATCACTGCCCCATGGATTGGGGTGGCACTACCACGCAGGCCAGGGGGTCACCAACCTTAGACACTCAAAGAGCCATTTGGACCCGTTTCCCACAGAAAAGAAAACACCGGGAGCCACAAAACCTCTAAAATGAAGATAACACTGCATATATCATTCCTTACTTTTACGCTCTGTATAAAAAAACTATAGTGTGTTGCATTTATGAACTCAATGACCTGCTAAAGAGAAAACCCATTTTTATTTCTGCATGCAACAAAAACATTTTGAACTCCGAAAAAGATGGGTCGAAAAGCTCAATAAATCACGCACATTGGCGGTGGTGACGCATATTTTTGAGCGACAGGGAGCCGCAGCAGAGGGATGAAGGAGCCACATGCGGCTCCAGAGCTGCGAATTGCATACCCCTGACCCAGGCCCTCACGAACCTTTGGGCGTTTCCTCGTTCACTATTTGGAAGTGCGGAGACTTGGTGTTCCAACTCCCGGTAATGATGTACGATTTCCCGTCTGAGCTTTTCCCCATGGACTCCTAAAGAGAGAAGCAGAGAGAGACGGAGATGGAACACACAGCACGCCCCATAGCAGGAGTCACCAACCTTTCGGACCTCAGGGACCGCTAAATTCAAAATTTTAAATCCTGCGGACCGCTAATATCATCTGCCTAATGACCGGCTGGGTGGGTGTGGCTAGATGGTCATGTGATTGGGCAGGCGTGGCCAACTCGATGTCACTCATGTGGAGGGACGCCTCGCTGGCCTCTACTTGCCCCTCCACTCCACTCCACTCCTCGCCTGCTTGCCCGGGCTCCTTAGGGCCCCAACAGGAAGCAGTTGTTGGAACTAAGCAGCCATCATGAGAAAGAGTTGGCAAAACAGCTCAGTTCAGATTGGATCTGACCGAGAAGGAGGCTCAGCAGAAACACCTCACTGAGGACTAGGAGCATAGGTTTTCCAAGCAGAGGGAAGACCTACGGGAGTGCAAGGCCAGGTACTGGCGCCTGGAGGCTCAGCGGGCTGAGATGGTCAGCCAGGTCCAGGCCATGATGCTGTCCAACTAGAACGAGGCCCTCCGGCTCTTTGCCACCAGCGGCACTTCCCTCCAGCCTTCGCCCAAAGCCCCACACCAGGAGGCCGAAGCAGACCCCAAGTCGGAATTTCTGCCCTCCTCCGACCCACACAAAAAGACCCCAAAGGGGGAGACTCTCTGCAGCAACACAAACATTCATTGCATGTATCCAGCTCAGGGGCCGTAGTTTGAGGACCCCTGATTTAGTGCAATATAAAAAATGCAAATAATTTTTCTGCAGACCACCAACATTTTATTGTGGACCACCAGTGGTCCACAGACCACAAGTGGGTGACCGCTGCCCCAGAGCATGTGGTTAGGAAGGGATGGGGGCACCTTCGGAGGGAGCGGGGGTGAGGAACAGAAGGGCCACTTACCAAATCCAGCAAATGCATGTCTCCGCTTTGCACGTCTTTTCCGGGACTGAGAAGGAGGCCGAAACATCTGCAAACATGAAGAAGAAGGAGAAGGAGATTGGCAAGACAGTGGACCCCGATAACAAGGTCCTCCGAGGGCCCTGATCAAATCCAGAAGCAGCAAAGGGAGCCCACCCACCCCACTTTGAGACTCTACTCTGAAAAACCACTCATTTTTTTTAGTCTGAAAAAGGACACCAGATTTCCCAGGACGGCTTTCCAGAATAGGTAAGGTGGAGCTTGAGCTTTCCCCAGCTGGGTTTTTAATTTTTTTAAATTTTATTTTAATACAAACAATCCATCTTCCATTAGACAGTATGTCGTCTGAGTAAAAACGTCTTGTGCAATAACAATTAAAACTTACAGCCATATTCGTTATTTATCTATTCTATTTATCTATTCTGTCCGGTTTGGCTCTGCAACCCAACAAGACAAACACAGATTTCAGAGGATAGTTAGAACTGCAGAAAAAAACATGGCTACCAACCTGCCTTCCGTGGAGGACCTGGATACTGCACGAGTCAAAAAGAAGGCTGGGAAAATATTTACAGACCCCTCAAATCCTGGACATAAACTGTTTCAACTCCTACCCTCAAAACGACGCTATAGAGCACTGCACACCAGAACAACTAGACACAAGGACAGTTTTTTCCCCGAACGCCATCATTCTGCTAAACAACTAATTCCCTCAACACTGTCAAACTATTCACTAAGTCTGCATTACTATTAATCTTCTCATCGTTCCTTATCACCCATCTCCTCCCACTTACGACTCCATGACTGTAACTTTCTTGCCTGTATCCTTACGATTTATATTGATATTGTTTCTTAGTATGATTTGATTGCTTATTTGTACCCTATGACTATCATTAAGTGTTGTACCTTGTGATTCTTGATGAATGTATCTTGTCTTTTTATGTACACTGAGAGCTTATGCACCAAAGACAAATTCCTTGTGGGTCCAATCACACTTGGCCAATAAAGAATTCTATTCTATTCTATTCTATTCTATTCTATTCTATTCTATTCTATTCTATTCTATTCTATTCTATTCTATTCTATTCTATTCTATTCTATTCTATTCTATTCTATATTCTATTCTATTCTAAACTTAATATTGATATACATAGCACGCCTAATACTGTAACAATTCTCTTAACTTATTTAATTCTATTAATGTATTTTCTGTATTTCACTGATCTACTTTTATGTCTAACTTTCAGATTTATTCTCTAGCCATCAGTAAAACAGTTCCCATACAATATAATAATTCAGTTTGTTCCTTCTCTTTGATTGCAAGTGTTAACCTATTCATTTCTGCACATTCTAATATTTTCCTGATTACATTCTCATCGTAGGAATCTCTTCACCTTTCCAATTTTGTGCAAATACAATCCTAGCTGCGGTTATTACATGAATAATCAAATATACATTCTCTTTACTACAAGTTTCTGGTAAAATCCCCAACAAAAATTTTTCGGGTTTCAGTTCAATATGTTGTTGTATCGTCTTCTCCAACCACATATGTATTTTTGTCCAGTATTTTTTGGCTTCCCCAGGTGAGTTTGAGGGAAAACCCAGCAGATATTGAAATATCTCAAGCAGCGATATCCAACCTTGGCGACTTTAAGATTTTGTGGACTTCAACTCCCAGAATTCCCCAGCCAGCATGGCTGGCTGAGGGGGCAATTCTGGGAGTTGATGTTGTGGTCCGCCAGCGGCCAACAGAGCTGGCAGCAGATTCAGACAGTGAGGAGGTTGGGGAGGAACGTGGGCCAGTCCCTGGAGTCTGGGGAAGGCTCGGACGAGGGCTCTGCATCGGAGGCAGAGAGGGGGCCAAGGCCATCTGGTAATTATGTGCTGCCTCCGGAGTCTCAGGAATCTGACATCAGCGAGGCAGAAGAACAGTGTGAGCCTGTTCCCAGTGTGCGCATGCACAGAACTGCCAGAAGACAAGAACAATTAAGAAAACAGGGTCGATTTGGGAATAAGGCTTGGAGATGATTGGCCCCTCCCATGAGACATAAAAGAGGAGCGAACGGGACGTGAGCTTTTGCAGGAAGCAATTAGTTCATCTGGTCGGTTCAAGCTTTGGAAAGCTCTGTTTGACTCTGTGCTAAGTTTGGCCTTGCCCTGCGTTTGGCGTTTAGTTCTCTGGCATCATTCCAAGGGAGATAAGGTGGGTGTTTATAAACATTCCCCTGAAAGACTGTTTGTGAAGCCTTTCGGACTGGGAATAATTCACAGCCGTATGAATAAAAGAGGTTTGCCGGGACTAAGACTGTGCTTTATGCTTTCTAAGGAAGCCTAGGTCAGAACAGTTGAAGTCCTCAAGTCTTAAAGTCGCCAAGATTGGACACCCCTGATGTAGCGCCAAAGGAGGCGAAGAGGAACATGGAGACCGTTCTCTCACCTGGCCAAGCCTTAAGCGCTGGTGCCGAGGCCCGACAGGTGCCGCCTTACCTCTCGATGGCCAATTCTTTGTTAGTGGTCTGTTGCACATAGATGACGATCTTCTTGTCGATCCCTTGCCGTAACTTGAAGCACTGCCTGTCTTTGTCTTTTGGAACGGCACTGGGGGAGGGGAAGGAAAACCAAGGTGGTTACATTGAAAGTTTGCCGAAGTTGAGGCACCCCAGAGGACTTCCAGACGTGCCTCCCCCTTGCTCATCATGCTCTTTATAACGACCCCGTAATCCCTTGCGGGGTGGAATTCTGGGCAACTGAATGGAGCTGAGTGTTTACTGGCCGGATGCCTTTCCTGTTGCCAGTACGGAGGTTTGTTCAGCAGATTTTTTTTTAATAATTATTTTTAATTTTTTAAATATAAACATCCCATCTTCCCTTAAACAATGTGTCGTCTGGGTACAAATATCTCTGTGCAATAACCATCAAAATTTACAACGGTATTCATTAAATTGATATTAATACTCTGATCTTACAGTTATAATATTGAACATAGTAAACTTTATTCATTTCTACCCCTTAATGTATCTTATAAGAATATATTAAGCATAGTAATCCCAATAATCATAATATTAACAATCCTCATATTGTTTACATCTCTATCTTCACATATTTTCTGTTCTGGATCTACTTCCCTCCCTTCTTCATCATCTCCTTCTAATGATCCCATAATCCCTTGCGGGGTGGAATTCTGGGCAACTGAATGGAGGTGAGTGTTTACTGGCTGGATGCCCTTCCTATTACCAATGTGGAGTTCTGTTCAGCAGATATAGTCTCAACGTGCCCAGAGAGAGAATGTTGTGGCTCCGTTGCCTGAGCCTGGGCTATCAACAGATGCAGACTCTGAGAGTGAGGGAGAGGAGTTGGCAAGGCCTCCCTTTCCAGGACCCTCCTCTCTGGCAATGCCTCCGGAGGACACCAAAGGCCAAAAGATAGGCTCAGAGCCAAGCACGTCCCTGCAGCCACAGGTGGACAGCGACGAAGGAGATAAGTGCTGGCTGGACCCTCGCCAGAGGCGCAGGGAGAAGCATGCACAGCAGAGGGGAAGGTGTGCCAGAGATTAGCTGAGTCACTGGACCACACCCCACAGGGTATAAATGTGGGTGTGGTGGCCGGTTCAGTTTGTGATGAGCAAAAACTGGAAATAATCCATGATCTCTGCGTTACTGGACTTTGCCTGCTTTATCGGACTGCATTTGGATTAATTCTTGCATTGTTGAAACTCTGCCTGTTTTATCGGAATGCTTGCAGTCTAATCTTTGTTTTGTGTAAGTAAAGTCTGAATTGGCAGCTAGCCACTGGGTTGCTGCCAGCTTTATCTTCAAAGAGTTTTGTCGTGTGGCTTATTAACTCTGGGCCATCTGTGGGGGTGCGTGTGTGGTACAGGGACAGAACAGAGAAATATCTGCCTCTACCTAGGATCGAACTCACCACCTCCAGATTGTGAGGTGAGAGCTCCACCTCTAGGCCACCTCACTGCTCTGTGTCTCCCCCTTGTTACCCAACTAATTTGTAAAAAGGGAGACCCATTTAATTCAGTGAGTTATTAAATCATCATCTGTTTAGCTTCCACTGGACTACCAGGATGAGGCTGAACAACAGGTGGCAGCTCATCTCAAGAGAAAAGGGAAACTGAGGCAGGCTAATTGATCAAGCCACCTTCCATACCGAGCGCCTCTCAACTGCAATCCTGGCTTCCTGGATTGGGGAAAGGTGGGAGAAAACATGCCAAGATCCCCCACCCCCATCCCTCGTGAAAATCGAGGACAATTAAAGGCTGCCAGGGAAAATAGACTCAAGATCACGTGAAGTATTAATACCACTTTATAAGGCCTTGGTAAGGCCACACTTGGTATCCTGCATCCAGTTTTGGTCACCACGATGTAAAAAAGATGTGGAGACTCTGGAAAGAGTGCAGAGAAGAACAACAAAGAGGATTAGGGGACTGGAGGCTAAAACATATGAAGAACGGTTGCAGGAACTGGGTATGTCTAGTCTGATGAAAAGAAGGACTAGGGGAGACATGATAGCAGCCTTCCAATATCTCAGGGGTTGCCCCAAAGAAGAGGGAGTCAAGCTATTCTCCAAAGCACCTGAGGGCAGGACAAGAAGCAATGGGTGGAAACTAATCAAGGAGAGAAGCAACTTAGAACTAAGGAGGAATTTTTTGACCGTTAGAACCATTAATCAGTGGAACAACTTGCCACCAGAAATTGGGAATGCTCCAACACTGGAAGCTTTTAAGAAGATGTTGGATAACCATTTGTCTGTAGTGGTGTAGGGTTTCCTACCTGGGAAGGGAGTTGGACTAGAAGACCTCCGAGGTCCCTTCTGATTCTGATTGAATTCTATTCTATTCTATTCTATTCTATTCTATTCTATTCTATTCTATTCTATTCTATTCTATTCTATTCTATTCTATTATTCTATTCTATTCCATTCCATTCCATTCCATTCCATTCCATTCCATTCCATTCCATTCCATTCCATTCCATTCCATTCCATTCCATTCCATTCCATTCCATTCCTATTCCTATTCCTATTCCTATTCCTATTCCTATTCCTATTCCTATTCCTATTCCTATTCCTATTCTTAGAATCTGTTCACATTTCTTTGGATCAGTCAGTATGAAATTGACCAGACTTGAGAGAGCTAGACACAGCTTAAGTTTCCAAAAAACAGGTGTTTCTAAATAATGGCCAGCAGCAATGAGAATTTAATTCCTTTCTACCAAGATTGATTTTTTTTGCAAGAATACTAGACGTGCACTCAGAAATAGGTACACGTTAAATTCTTGAATCTGATTCTGGAGGGTAAGGCTGTCCATGGCCTGTCAAATTGGAAGCTTCCTTCTCCAAATGCTCCATAAAGGGAAGCTGATACCTGAAGCAGCCTTTCCCATCGTCCTCCTTGATTTCCAGGGAGACCGAAAAGGTGAAGATGTCGCTGTCCGGCATCTCTGGAGTAACAGGGGCCGCGAGTGGGACTTGCTTGGCAGAACGGCGGAAAGCAGTGGCAAAACTGTACAGGATCCGGCTCACCTGAGGTGAAAAGGAGGGGGAGGGGGAGGAGGGGGATGGGGAGAAAGGAAGGGAGGGAGGAAGGAAGGAAGGAAGGAAGGAAGGAAGGAAGGAGAGGACAGAGGAAGAAATGAGGAAGGAGAGAGAGAGGGCAGGGGAGGAAGGAAGGAGAGAAAGAAGGAGAGGTAGAGGAAAGGATGGAAGGAAGGAAGAAGGGAGGGAAGGAAGGAAGGAGAGAAAGAGAGGAGAGGAGGGGAGGGAGGAAGGAAGGAGGAAGAAGAGAGAGAGGAGAGGAAGGAAGGAAGGAGAGAAAGAAGGAGAGGTAGAGGAAAGGATGGAAGGAAGGAAGCAAGGAGGGAAGGAAGGAAGGAGAGAAAGAGAGGAGAGGAGGGGAGGGAGGAAGGAAGGAGGAAGAAGAGAGAGAGGGGAGGAAGGAAGGAAGGAGAGAAAGAAGGAGAGGTAGAGGAAAGGATGGAAGGAAGGAGGGAGGGAGGGAAGGAAGGAGAGAAAGAGAGGAGAGGAGGGGAGGGAGGAAGGAAGGAGGAAGGGGAGAGAGAGGGGAGGAAGGATGGAAGGAGAGAAAGAAGGAGAGGTAGAGGAAAGGATGGAAGGAAGGAGGGAGGGAGGGAGGGAGGGAGGGAAGGTAGGAAGGAGGGAGGAAGGAGGGAGAGAGGAAGGAGGGAGGAAGGAGGGAGAGAGGAAGGAAGGAGAGAAAGAAGGGTAGAGAAAAGGATAGAAGGAAGGAGGGAGGGAGAGAGAGAAGGAGGGAGGGAGAGGAGGGGAGAGGAGAGGAGAGACAAGACAAGATCAGAAGAGAGAATAAGAATGGAGAAGGTGGAAGTCCAACCTCAGATCCCAACAGAAGGAAGACAGGTCCCCTCACCTGCCTCCTGCCTAGGGACGCCAGGCCTCCCCCAGCTCCACCCATTGAACTTACAGCTTCCTGGATCTCGCATCGGAAGACGTGAATTCTGAAGAGCTCGGAGTTGTAATGGCTTTCCGTGAAAGCAAAGCAGTCGCTTTCTGGAGTCCCGTCGTGACCTCGCACGCAGAACAGGATCTTGTAAATGGGATAGTTGGCTATTTCGGTGTTTGTTGGAGGGTCCAGCAACCTGTGGGAGGGAGGAAACCCCATGCAGGGGTAAGAGCGAGGCAACAGGCAGCTTGGTAAATCCTTCCACCTTCCCTTAAGCGCCTCCGGCTTCTTAATTATACTCCTTCATTTCATCCGACACAAGTTTTAAAAGTACCGAGGTACACCCCCAATCAATCTAGGGCAGGAGTCTCCAAACTTGGCAACTTTAAGGCTTGTGGACTCGCTGGGGAATTCTGGGAGTTTAAGTCTTAAAGTTGCCACGATTGAGAGCATTTTAACAAACTGCATCTCTGGTTCGGTGGTGGCAGTGCCTCAGATAGAAAGTCCCTACAGAGAGTGGTGAGGACAGCTGAGAAGATTATAGGAAGCTCGCTTCCCGTTATTCAGGATACTGCTTATAAGTGCTATGTGCTTAGAGCTCGAAGCATTGCTAGAGACCCCACACACCCACTTTATGGTCTGTTTCTGTTGCTCCCCTCTGGGAGGAGGTTTCAAAGCATTTCTAGCAGGACTACTCGATTCTGGAACAGCTTTGTAAACTCGCCCATCCGCAAGATTCGCTTCTCTCGCCGTGCACATGTATACATCCGAACTGTGTTGTTTCTCTGTGTCATATATGTGGGTATATGCATAATTTTGCATTTATTTATTTATTTTGTCATGTTTATGTGGTGCAGAGGTGTCAAACCAAGGCCCGTGGGCTGGAAGTGGCTCGCAGGGTGCTTAGATCTGGCCCGCGGAGCCAGCCTGGAAATAGCAAAGGATCAGCCCGCGGTGCCTCTGCTAGCGAAAACGGAGCCTGCTCCAGCACTAGGCCCCAGCATGCTCTTCCCCAAACCGAGATATCTCATATGCATTTAATGACCTGTGCATTTGATTAACAAATGCGTTTGGGAAAGCAGGGAGTGATCGCATTCATTTAACATGATTCAATCAAACAAATTCTCTGGTGACGAATACAATTGGCAGGC
Source organism: Pantherophis vulpinus (assembly GCA_037215915.1). Lineage (NCBI taxonomy): Eukaryota > Metazoa > Chordata > Lepidosauria > Squamata > Colubridae > Pantherophis > Pantherophis vulpinus. The sequence goes on along the minus strand of JAXLNS010000017.1, from coordinate 6,807,205 downwards.
TCTATTACCGTGATGGCGAACCTATGGCACGCGTGCCACAGGTGACACCCGGAGCCATATTAGTGGACACGCCAGCTCAGCTCTGGGGCGCATGCGCGCACCGGCCAGCTGATTTTCGGGCCTTCTGGGCCCACCAGAAGTAAGGAAAGAGGCTGTTTCCTGCCTCTGGAGGGCCTGGGGGGACGGGGTGGAGAAGGCCCGTTTTTCTTTCTTACCTGGTTCCAGATCCTCTCTGTGTATCTGGGAAGGGCGAAAACAGCCTTTCCCACTCCCTTGGAGGCCCTACGGAGGCTGAAAGGGCCCATTTCCCGACTCCCGGTGGAACAGGAAGTGACGTTTTTTCCTGTCCCCAGCCTCCAGAGACTCCTAGAGAGGCTCCTAGAGACTCCTAGAGAGGTTCTGGAGGCTGGGGATAGGAAAAAAGTCACTTCCTGTCCCACCGGGAGTTGGGAAATGGGCCCTTTCAGCCTCCGTACAGCCTCCAAGGGAGTGGGAAAGGCTGTTTTCGCCCTTCCCAGATACACAGAGAGGATCTGGAACCAGGTAAGAAAGAAAAATGGGCCTACCAGGCCATCATGTGCCAGGAGCGGGGGGGAGGGAGGGGAGGGGGTTGAGCACGCATGCACGTGCGCGCGCGACCCTCCCCCGCCCCCCCTCTCCTGGCACGCGATGGCAAAAAGGTTAGCCATCACTGCTCTATTACATTCGTAATTTAAGGATTACCTGTATAATGAGAATGAGGGAGGGTCTCAGGCAAGTCCTGCCTTAGAACTTGGCTCCCACAAGTGACCCCCGACACAAGTCCCGTGTCACGCCCGTGACCATGTCCGCCATGACCACCCCGACCCCGGCTACCCCCACCCACCCAGCCCTCTGAGGTCGAACACAACCCTGATGAGGCCCTCAATGAAATCGAGTTTGACACCCCTGATGTAGTGTATATTGGAGGCGGTGACCTTTTGAGAGCTGTATGCAACGAAATTTGATTTTAATGTATGCCAATTAGTGTACATTCAAAGTGACAATAGTATTATTCTACAGTAGTGGCCAAAATTGTGGAAACCTTTTGGGAAAAGTGTATTTTCTAAAACTAGCTAATAAGACCATTTTTTTTGAAGGGGGGGAGGAGTAGTACCCTAAAATTGAGTCCTACGGGAGAAAGGCGGTATAGAAATATAATAAATAAATAAATAAAATAAATAAATAAATAAAATTATATATCAATGGAAAGAGAATTGAATCAAGAGTGTCATGCAATAACTTTTATGAAGGATTTGCTATTAGAATAGCAGTTACAGTATAAAGAAGGAAAGTGAAACACATAGAAAAAAACCAGATTATACAAAAATGATCACCATGCCACTTAATACTTAGTTGGGTAACCTTTAGCATGAATGACGGCCGTACAACGTCTTCCCATGGAGTTAGTAAGTTAGTTAGTTTATTTGATTTGTATACCGCCCTACTCCCGAAGGACTCAGGGCCGTGAACAGCCAAACAATAAAATACATAGATACAAAAAATTTAAAAAACCAGATAAAATCGAATTAAACCATTTTGGCCCAGACAAATTAAAACACCCCAATAATTTAAAAACAGATTAAAATTTACATATTAAAAAGAGGGAAAAGATTAGGCCAAGCCCGCCTGGTGGAATAAAAGTAAGGAGTGAACCAAGTCTTTGAGTTCTGCAGCTGTTTATCATGTGAAACCAAGATTGAAGGATGGCTTCTATTAACTGGGTTTTATTGCTGGGTGGCTTCTGATTAACAAGTTTCTTTAGTCGGAAAATCCATAGATTTTTACTTGGGTGAAGGTCTGGGCTATTCCCAGGCCATTCCAGGAGTGGAATAGGATTATCTTGAAACTCCCCCCAAAAAAGGATTGCTATTAGCCATCAAGCCTATAAAATACACTTTTCCCAAAAGGTTTTCACAATTTTGGCCACTACTGTACCTTTCTCCTTTCTCCTTCCTTCCTACCTACCTACCTACTTATCTTCCTTCTTTCTTTCTTTCTTTCTTTTCTTTCTTTTCTTTCCTTCCTTTCTTTTTCTTTCTTTCTTCTTTCTTTCTTTCCTTCCTTCCTTTTCTTTCTTTCTTTTTTCTTTCTTTCTTTCTCTTTCCTTCCTCCTACCTACCTACCTACCTATCCTTCTCCTTCTCCTCCTTCCTTCCTTCCTACCTACTTATCTTTTCTTCTTTTCTTTTCTTTTTTTCTTTTCTTTTTTCTTCTTTTCTTTTCTTTCTTTCCTTTTCTTTTCTTTCTTTCCTTCTCTTTCCTTCCTCCTACCTATCTACCTACCTATCCTTCTCCTTCCTTCCTTCCTCCCTTCCTCCCTTCTTTCCTTCCAACTAACCAGTTTCTATAGTCTGCTCCATCACCATTTCCAATTGGGTGAAGGTCTGGGCTATTCTCAGGCCATTCCAGCAGTGGAATAGGATTATCTTGAAACTCAAAAAAAAAAAAAAAAAAAAAAAAAAAAAAAAAAAATGGTGTTATGAGCTATCAAACCTCAAAAATACACTTTTCCCAAAAGGTTTCCACAATTTTGGCCGCTACAGCGATTGGCTGCGTGTAGCTTCAAGAATTTGGACCTTCCTTAAAATCACGACATGCTTAAGAAGTCAGGACTGGCTGCCATCCTGGTTCTTTGCTCCTAAGGAGAGAGCAAACTTAAAAGTGCCAATCCAGAGGGGCAAAGCAATGACATAAAGACAGCGAAGTGGAAGCGCGAGGCACCTCCAACTGGTAAAGCCAAGTCCCGGAGAAAATGGGCGCCTACCTCACGGTGCCCTCGGACACGTTTGGCACAGAGAGTGTCACGTCCACGGAGGTCTGGCCTTGGCTGCGCAGGATGGCCATCATCCGCAGGGCCTCCACCTCGCTCCGGGGGGCATTGACTGAGGCGCAGCCCAAGTAGGTGAGTTTGCTGAAGACCACGCTGTCCTCGTCGGCCACCGGGGTGAAGGGACTGGACTCCTCCGAATCTGCCAGGGACCGCCCCCCCCAAAAAAGGAAGGAAGGAATCAGCAGAGAAGGAAAGAAATGCATTTTATCACCATCTTGATAAATGATAATAATGCAAGGTGGAGTCTGGGCAACTGAATGGAGCTGAGTGTTTTAATGGCCGGATGCCCTCCCTGTTACCAATATGGAGTTTTTTTTCCCCAGCAGATATATTCTCATTGTGCCCAGAGAGAGAAATAACAGCCTTTTAAATCTGCATTTCATGAACGGTCAAACGTTCTGGAGCGTGAAGAAAGCCTGGAAGGTCAGCTCTCCATCCGTGGTGCCTCCTCCTCCTCCCACCTTCCTTAGCCTTGCTGGGAGCTCACCTCCCTGGGATGGCTTCACCGGGAGCCTCATTTCTGGCTTGGAGGGTCCCGTCACGGACACGGGGTTGATGGTGGAGGAGGCGGAGGCCTCGAGGAGAACCAGCTCATCCCCTTCTCCGTCCTGGGAGGGGCTCTCTTCCTCCCCCTCCCGGTCATTTGAGGGGTCCTCCATGGGGGGATCCATTAGGATGTCTTCCAGTTCCTTCTGCAGCTGCTGTTCACTCCCATTTCCTACAATCTGGGGGGGAAGAGAAAACATTGGCGGATCTCGGCCAGAGACGGGGTGCCCGTGAGGCAGCCGAGAAAACACACATTTGCAGCCGGGAAAGAATACAGGTAGCCTCAGACTTACAATTCGTTTAGTGACCGTTTGAAGCTACGACAACACTGAAAAAAAGTCTCACAACCGTGGCTGCAGCCCCTGTGATCACGTGATTTAAATTCAGATGCTTGACAACTGGTTCATATTTATGACGGTCGCAGTGTCCCGAGATCATGTGATCCCCTTTTGCGTCCTCCAGAAATCGTGGGCGCTCCATCTCTGTAGGTTTTTTTAAAGGAGTCTAGATCCGTGATGGTGAACCTATGGCACACGTAGCCATATTGGTGGGCACGGGAGCTCAGCTCCAATTTTCGAACCTTCCGGGCACACCAGAAGTAGGGAAACAGGCTGTTTCCTGCCTCCGGAGGGCCTCGGGGGGTGGCGGGGAAGGACATTTTCGCCCTCCCCAGACTCCCCAGTTTTGGAGCCTGGGAAGAGAGAAAAACAGGACTACTGGGCCATTTCTTGGAATCTGGGGAGGGTGAAAACAGCCTCCCCCCCGCCCCCGGAGGACCTCTAAACCCCACCGGAATGTTGGCAAACGGGCCGTTTTCAGCCTCCGGGGGGCTGGGGAAGGCCGTTTTCGCCCTCCCCAGACTCCTAGAAAGGCTCTGGAGCCTGGGAAGAGAGAAAAACGGGCCTACCAGGCCATTTCTTGCCAGGAGCGGGAGGGAGCGGGGTGGGGGTGGGGATTGCATACCCATGCACAAGGGCGCATAAAATTATGGGTATGGGCAGGCACGCACGCAACCCTCCCCTGCGCTCCCCCCATTCCTGGCAAGCAATGGCCCGGTAGGCCCGTTTTTCTCTCTCCCCAGGCTCCAGAGCCTTTCTAGGAGTCTGGGGAGGGTGAAAATAGCCTCCCCCCGCCCCCCCAGAAGCCCTCTAAACCCCATCGGAAAGTTGGCAAACGGGCCATTTTCAGCCTCCGGGGGGCTGGGGAAGGCCGTTTTCGCCCTCCTCAGACTCCTAGAAAGGTTCTGGAGCCTGGGGAGAGAGAAAAATGGGCCTACCGGGCCATTTCTTGCCAGGAGCGGGACGGAGCAGGGGGGGATTGCGTGTGCATGCACAAGGGCGCATAAAATTATGGGTGTGGGCACGCACGCAACCCTCCCCTGCGCTCCCCCCGTTCCTGGCAAGCAATGGCCCGTTTTTCTCTCTCCCCAGGCTCCAGAGCCTTTCTAGGAGTCTGGGGAGGGTGAAAACAGCCTCCCCCCACCCCCGGAGGACCTCTAAACCCCACCGGAAAATTGGTAAACGGGCCGTTTTCAGCCTCTGGAGGGCCTCAATTAGCCACAACCGTGTTGCTAATTGAACAATTGCAGCGATTCCCTTACGAAATGTAAGGGAAAATGGGTGCAAAACTCACTGGACAAATTTCTCATTTGGCAACATAAATTCTGGGCGGAATTGTGGCCGTAAAGTCGAGGACCAGCTGTTTCTCTGGATGCCACAGGCCGGGATTCGCCGTAATGATGCTAACAAAAAGGCAGGTTATGTTTGTGTCTCTGCCTCCTGGAAGACTTTGAGATCTTCAAAGTTCCAATTTATTAGAGATGTCATGTTGGCACATCTGGGAAAACCCGAATCTGAAAGCTTCCTGGTTTTCTCCACCCAGCTGACAGGTCACAGCCCTGCCCCACACCCACAAGTTCATCACATTGCCCAATCAACTCTTCACATTCAACTGGATACAATCTTCAGGCAGTCTCCATCAGATGCAGGCAAAAGTCCGTGAATACAGAATGTTGTTATGACTAACTTTCTACCGCTGCAACAACAACAACCCCCTCCCAACTTCCCCAGATAAAATATGTGGCAGTTAAGAAGCAAAAAAGAAAATTGTCTTCCAAAACTGACGGTTACGTCCACTGAGGAGTTCCAGACTGGGTAGGGCGGTGCCGAACGTGCTGGTCTCCTGGTTTCCAGCGCATGCATGTACTCCGGCCAGCTGGTCTTCGTATGCGCCGGAGCCCCAGAAACTCGAAGACCAGTTGGACGACATGCTGCACGCCGACCAGCTAGTCTTTTGAGTTTCTGGAGCTCCGGTGTGTGCGAAGACCAGCTGGCCGGGGCGCATACGCTCACCGGAAACCAAAAGAGCTGGCGACGGGTGCCACCTCTGGACGCGGGGCATAGGTTCGCCATCATGGGTGTAGGGTTTATTTATTTTTCTTTTATTTATAAAATGTATTGGCCGCCCATCTTAGCATAGGGCAGGGGTGTCAAACTCGATTTTACTGAGGGCCGCATCAGGGTTGTGTTTGACCTCGGGGGGCCGGGAGGGTGTGACCAGCTCGAGGTCACCCGTGTCGGGGGCACCTGTGGTGGCCCAAGCGAAAACGGGCTCCCAAGCTCCGTTTTTGACTGCGACAGCCTCCGGCAATCCTCTGCCAGCGAAAACGGAGCTCCATTTTCGCTGGCAGAGGCACTGCAGGCCGGTCCTTCACTGTTTCCAGGACGGCCCCGCCAGCCAGATCTAAGCACCCCGCGCGCCGGATTTGGCTCGTGGGCCTTGAGTTTGACACCCCTGATCTAACCAAATCTAATGAAAATTTTAGAACGATTTCCCCTAAAATAACTACGTTCAGCAACATGATTGGTGTCAGTCCCAGTGCAGCTGGCGCTGCCACGGCCCGCCGAGTTCACCTTGATCCTGCTGCCTGCAGGAGGCCGCCAGCCGCTGCTACGGCCTACTCTCATTCCTGAAGGGAAGGATGACGTCATAAGGCAGCTGGCAGCCGTCTCCGCTGTTGAATTGCAATCGTCTCCGAGCGATGGGAGGCTCCGGGAGGGAAAGAGTAAGCCTAGCAGCCCTGAAAATGCTGGCCTGAACTGGGAGCTGAAAGTGCTGGCAGGATTGGGGATTGTGGCTTGCTGACATTCCCTGTAGGCAGTAGGAAGTAGATAGGAATGAGGTGGGTGTGACCAAAGGGTAGGCGGGTAGGCATGGATTAGGAGGGTGGGGCTCCTTAATGGGCTGCTTAGGCACAAGACTTTTTAAGGTGGTGGGGAGCACGGAGCAATACCTCCAACAATTTTTCCTTTCATTATTTATGGATGTTAAGTCTGTACTGATAAAGCATCTTCTAACCATCATCATCAAGGTTGGGAGTCCTTTATTTCGGAACCTGACAACTGGTTTTCAACCTAATCCATTTAGCACCCAATACCCCGGAGGGTTTGGGAATGGGGCACAGAGAAAAATGTTCTTTACAATTCAACTAATTTTAAAATTTTACCTAAATTTATACTCGAATGGCCTGCTTGTGTCACAAGCTTTGCTTTCCACGGGGGAAGACTTTCTCAGCACTTCCGCAGATGCGTTCGTGAGTGTAAGCAGAGTGCTAAATACCGTGCCTCCCCGAAAATAAGACCGGGTCTTCTATTAATTTTTGCTCCAAAAGACGCATTAGGGCTTATTTTCCGGTTGGGTCTTATTTTGGGGGAAATACGTTGCTAAATGCATCCATCTGGCTGACAATCTTAACTGGGCTTTATTTTGGGGGGTAGGGCTTATATTACGAGCATCCTGAAAATATCATGCTAGGGCTTATTTTCTGGTTGGGTCTTATTTGGGGGGAAACACGGTACTAAATGCATCCATCTGGCTGACAATCTTAACTGGGGCTTATTTTGGGGGGTAGGGCTTATATTAAGAGCATCCTGAAAAAAATCATGCTAGGGCTTATTTTCTGGTTGGGTCTTATTTTGGGGAAAACAGGGTAATACTGAGTATTTTCATAAACATCGAGAGAAAGAAAAGGCTCAGAATACAGTTGTCTTGGATGCAGAGTAACTATTAGCCCAGCTACTATGAATGTTAACAGACATTAGTTGTATTTGGAGGGAAAGTAAAGATATATTAGAAATGGGGATCAAAAGCCTGCCTTGCACCTCTAGTCCTCAACTTGCAACTATTCGTTTAGCGACCCAAACTTACAACAGCAGTGCAAAAAAGGGACCTTATGACTGGTCCTCACCAGTGGTGGGTTTCAAATTTTTTTACTACCGGTTCTGTGGGTGTGGCTTGGTGGGCGTGGCATGGCATGGTGGGTGTGGCTTGGTGGGTGTGGCAGGGGAAGGATACTGCAAAATCCCCATTTCCTCCCGATCAGCTGGGACTTGGGAGGCAGAGAATAGATGATGGCGGGGCCAGTCAGAATGTTTACTACCGGTTCTCCGAACTACTCAAAATTTCCGCTACCGTTTCTCCAGAACTGGTCAGAACCTGCTGAAACCCATCTCTGGTCCTCGCACAACTGCACAACTGCCTGGCAAGGAAAACAACCTCAAGTGGCCGTAACTATCCTTCCATCTCCCGCAGCATCCAATGCAACCGAACCGAGGAAGCTTCTAGGATAGGAAGCGAAACGTTTTCATTTTTCCTCCCCCTCGCCCTCCCAAAAATCAGCCTGGTTGCCTTTTTTTCAAAATAAAAAAAAACCCCACTTTTGATACAGAGAGAGAGAGAGAGAGAGAGAGAGAGAGAGAGAGAGAGCAGGATATTTCAAGCGAGAAGGCTTGGCTACTTTCTCAAGCCAGAGAAGGGTCTGTACAGGCCTCTCTCCCAGTTGGGTCTGGGGGTTAAATTCCTCCCTGCGGCACAAATGCCGTTACGAATGGAGGGAAGGGGGAGAGAAAAGGCTTTTAATGAAAAGCAGGAGGCTTGGCCTTTGGGGCTGGGCTGGGCAGAGCGGGGGGGGTGGGGAGAGAAACGGCCTGGGAGTCGCTCTACAAGCCAGGGAGGCGTGTGCTGCCCTCCGCGTGGTTTCGTGGAAAAAAAAAGCAGCCGTGGTAAGAATTGGCAGCTGGCAGCCCTCCAGTTTACAGGGGGGTCAAGGAAGATGGGAGGAGGCCAGGAGGGGGGAAGCGTTCCAGGGAGCTCGCTGGAGAGGCTGAGCGTGATTGTACGGGCTCCTGGCCAAGAGCAGCCCCACCCAGCTGCCTCACAGGAGGCAGCCGCCATTAAGCTGGACTTTCCCTCCTTTAGGCTGGCAGAAAGGGAGAGGGCCTTGATCCATCCATCCGTCCATCCATCCATCATCTATCTACTATATCTATCTTATCTATCATATATCTATCTACTGTACCTATCTATATCTCTATCATCTATCTGACTATCATCTATCTATCTACTGTATCTATCTACTGTATCTATCATCTATCTCTATCTACTATCTCTATCTACTATCTCTATCTACTTATCTATCTTATCTATCTTATCTATCATCTATCTCTATATCTACTATATCTACTTATGTATCTACTTATCTATCTTATCTATCATCTATCTCTATCTACTATATCTATCTACTTATCTATCATTTATCTATATCTCTATCATCTATCTGTCATCCATCTATCTACTTATCTATCTTATCTATCATCTATCTATCATCTATATCTATCTACTTATCTATCATCTATCTATCTTATCTATCATCTATCTATCAACTATTTCTATTTATCTCTTATCTATCATCTATATCTCTATCATCTATCAATCTACTGTAGCTATGTACTTATCTATCTTATCTATTTATCTATATCTCATCTATCTATCTATCTATCTATCTATCTATCTATCTATCTATCTATCTATCTATCTATCTATATCTATCTATCTATCTATTATCTATCTATTATCTATCTAATCTACTTAGCTACCTACCTATCTCATCTCTTTGTATCTGTCTGCTTATTTCTTTATATACCTACCTACTTACCTATTTATCCATCAAATCTACCTATCTATCAATCCTTTATCTACCTACCTCTCTACCTCTCTCTATCCATCTATTACCTACCTATCTCTTTCTCTAACTACCTACCCTCTTTATCTACCTACTTACCTACCTCTCTATCTATCTATCTACTACCTCTCTCTTCCTCTCTCTCCCTCCCTCCCTATCTCTCTTGTTCTCTCGACTGCGGCCTGTGACTTAACTCCCTGAGTGCTACGGTGACTTGCAGGCTCAAACAGCTTCTCTTTGACTGCGCCTGGCTCCGATAAGCAGTGAAAAACCGCTCGGTGGGGGTGGAGGGATGCATGCTTTCCAAAGATTGCGTGCAGCCCCGACTCTCCTTGCAGGTTGGCTGAGGCTTAAAGAGCACAAACACAACACAACTTCTGGGTGTACCCAGAAGAGAAGCAGAGAGCTGGGCTCAACAACTGCTTTTCCCCTCTATTGGTTTCCAAGCCCTTCGTCCTTCGACAGCAAACACAATTCCTTTATGAAAAGGACGGTGGTTTGGAGACGGGGAGGAAACTGGGAAACAGGAAACATCTGGCCGACGGGCAGAAGGGGCTCAACCAACATCGCCGCGATTCCTTCAAGGTCAGAGGCAGGAGGGAAAGCCAAAAAAACCTCTGGCTGCAAAACGAGGGAAGGGTTACAAGCGTATCCCAGCTTAAGCAAACCAACCGAATTATTTATTTGCGGTTCTATAAACCGGTCTTACAAGAAACAAGGATCTCTGACACTTCCGCCATTGGGATCTCACACACCCCAGCCATATCCGGTCCCTGGTATCGTTTAAGTGTCGTCCAGAGCCGAGCGAGTAGGGTGGCCGGAGGAGAGGCCATATGACTACGATGGAGACGGTTTTTGGAGAGAATGACAAGGACTCTACTAAGTCATGATTTACTCTCATCGGGGTTATTGCGTATTTTTTGGAGCATAAGACGCACCTTGGTTTTTGGGGAGGAAAATAAGAAAAAAGCTGATTGGCTTTTTTTCTGAAGCTCTGTTTGGAGGCTTCTTTTCTGAAGCTCTGTTTGGAGGCTTCTTTTCTGAAGCTCTGTTTGGGGGCTTTTTTTCTGAAGCTCTGTTTGGAGGCTTTTTTTCTGAAGCTCAGTTTGGAGGCTTTTTTCTGAAGCTCTGTTTGGGGGCTTTTTTTCTGAAGCTCTGTTGGAAGCTTTTTTTCTGAAGCTCAGTTTGGAGGCTTTTTTCTGAAGCTCTGTTTGGGGCTTTTTTTGTGAAGCTCTGTTTGGGGGCTTCTTTTCTGAAGCTCTGTTTGGAAGCTTTTTTTCTGAAGCTCAGTTTGGAGGCTTTTTTCTGAAGCTCTGTTTGGGGGCTTTTTTTCTGAAGCTCTGTTTGGAGGCTTCTTTTCTGAAGCTTCCTTTCTGATGCTTTTTTTCAGCCTCTGAAACCTGAGAAGCTGGGCGGGGCTACGTTCGGAGTATAAGACGCATCCAGATTTTCATCCTCAGTGAATCACCGTTCAGTTAGCAACATGGCTGTTAAGTCAACCTGGCTTCCCTGTGCACTTGGGCTTGTCAGAAGGTCGCCAAAAGGGGATCCCCAGCACACTGCAACCGTCATAAATGTGAACCAGTTGGCCAAACCATCTGGATTTTTGATCACGTGACCAGGGGGGGATGTTGCGGTGTGAAAAACGGCAATGAAGTCGCTTTTTTCCCAGTGCAGTCGTAACTTCAAATGGTCAGGAATAGAATAGAATTAGAGTAGAGTAGGGTAGGGTAGGGTAGGGTAGAATAGAATAGAATGGAGTAGACTAGGATTAGGATTAGGATTAGGATTAGGCTTAGAATTAGAATTAGAATAGAATAGAATAAGGGATAGAATAGGACAGGACAGGACAGGACAGGACAGGATAGACTGTAGAATATATAGGATAGGATAGGATAGGATAGGATAGGATAGGATAGGATAGGATAGGATAGGATAGAATGTAGAATGGATAGGATAGGATAGAATGTAGAATAGATAGGATAGGATAGGATAGGATAGAATGTAGAATAGATAGGATAGGATAGGATAGGATAGGATAGGATAGGATAGGATAGGATAGGATAGGATAGGATAGAATGTAGAACAGATAGGATAGGATAGAATGTAGAATAGATAGGATAGGATAGGATAGGATAGGATAGGATAGGATAGGATAGGATAGGATAGGATAGGATAGGAGTAGAGTAGAGTAGAGTAGGATAGGATAGGATAGGATAGGATAGAATGGGATAGAATAGAATTCTTTATTGGCCAAGTGTGATTGGACACACAAGGAATTCGTCTTTGGTGCATATGCTCTCAATGTACAGAGTATACACAAGGAGAATAAAATACATTCTTCAAGAATAAAAAGATCCAACAACTTAGTGATAGTCATAGGTTACTAATAAGCTATCAAATCGTACTAGGAAAACAAATAAAAACAATATAAATTGAAAGATACAAGCAACATGGTTATAGTCATAAGTGGGAAGAGATAGATACTAGTAAGGAAGAGAAGAATAATAGTAATGCAGCCTTAGTAAATAGTTTGACAGTGTTTTGGGAATTATTTGTTTAGCAGAGTGATGGCGTTCGGGAAAAAAACTGTCCTTGTGTCTAGTTGTTCTGGTGTGCAGTGCCCTATAGCGTCGTTTTGAGGGTAGGAGTTGAACGGTTGTTAAGTCGAGGACTACCTGCGACCCCCATCTTTCCTGGGAGAATTCTCCAGCCGAGAATCAGGGGGGAGCAGCCCCACTGCATTCTGCCTCCCGGCTCTCGGATGGTCTTTTGCTGACATTCCTGGCGTGCCAGAAAGCGGGCGGACGGGAGGCAAAATTGGCCGGTTTCCAAGCAGAAAAAGCATTCTTGCTTTGCAAGGAAAGACGCACCCAAATCGGGGAAGGGGGGAAGGGTTTTTTTTTTTCCAGGAAACCTCCCCCCCCCTCCCCGGCCCGTCTCCCAAGGGGCAAACCCCCCCCCTCTCTTACCTTCAGCCCCGTCTTTTCGTCATCGCTGCCGTTATTGGTGGAAGGGGTGTCATCTCCCTGGCGGGAAATCAAGACGAAATCTTCGCTGTTGAGCGTCGAGACCGAATCGGAAGACACGCTGATTTTGCCCACCGAGGCCTTGTCATCCATTTCTTTTTTAAAAAAGAGGGACGCGGGGGAAAGGGGGAGATCGTAGGTGGCCTGGAGGAGGAGGAGGAGGAGGAAGGACCTGCAAAACATGAACGGCACAAATATCACGGTCATCGGAGAAGAGGGAGGGAGGGGCTCAGGGGTCCCTCGAGGCAGGCTACCCCCCAAAAGAAGTCAAATTCTAGGCGTTTTGCGCATCCTGGCGCCAAAGGATTTTGAGGGGTCCTTGGTGGCCTCTGAGCTTGGCGGTTTTCTTGCAGACGTTTTGTTACCAAACTAGGTAACATCATCAGTGCTCCAAGGGAGGAGGGTTTGTGGAGAGGAGGAGGAGGAGGAAAGGAAGGAAGGAAGGAAGGAAGGAAGGAAGGAAGGAAGGAAGGAAGGAAGGAAGGAAGGAAGAGGAAGGAGGAGGAGGAGGAGGAAGGGAAGAGGAGGAGGAGAAGGAAGGAAGAAGAGGAGGAGGAGGAAGGAAGGAAGAGGAGGAAGAGGAAGGAAGGAAGAGGAGGAGGAAGGAAGGAAGAGGAGAAGGAGGAGGAAAGGAAGGAAGGAAGGAAGAGGAAGAGGAGGAGGAGGAGGAAGGGAAGAGGAGGAGGAGGAGGAAGGGAAGAGGAGGAGGAGAAGGAAGGAAGAGGAGGAAGAGGAAGGAAAAAAGAGGAGGAGGAGGAAGAAGGAAGGAAGAGGAGGAGGAGAAGGAAGGAAGGAAGAGGAGGAAGAGGAAGGAAGAGGAGGAGGAGGAGGAGGAAGGAAGGAAGAGGAGGAGGAGGAAGAGGAGGAGGGAGGAAGAGAACTGTGGGTGATCTCTGAGCTTGGTGGTCTTCTTGCAGTTTCGTTACCAAACTAGGTAACGTCATCAGTGCTCCAAGGGAGTAGGGTTTGTGGAGGAGAAGAGGAGGAGGAGGAGGAAGAGGGAGGAAGAGAATTGTGGGTGCTCTCTGAGCTTGGTGGGTTTTTTTGAAGACGTTTCGTTACCAAACTAGGTAACTTCATCAGTGCTCCAAGGGAGGAGGGTTTGTGGAGAGGAGGAGGAGGAGGGAGGGAGGAAGAGGAGGGAGGAAGAGGAGGAAGAAGGAAGAGGAGGGAGGAAGAGGAGGGAAGAAGAGGAAAGAGTCCTCCTCCCAATCTCACTCCCTCTAGCACTGATGACGTTATTTTGCTGGGTCATGAAACGTCTCAGAGAGCTCCAAGGACCCCCCTCACTTCAACCCTGAGCTGCAAACATTCTCCCTTATTGGTACCAAAGGATTTAATAAGTCAGGGAGCAGAACCAGCCAGAGACGATTTGCAGAGGTCCTTGAGGTGACGGCGAACATCTACTACAGCCGAAAAGAGGCGTCAAAAACAGTCTCAAGTCTGCCTTCGGGGGCAAAAATCTTTTTTTAAAATGTACCCCCAGCAACGGGGCCTTGGAATTATGCAGAACTCCCATAATAAGCCTCCATAAGGTTATTTTTATAGTGTGGATTCCACACAAATTATAACAATTACCTTTGAAAGTGGTCCTTCGAATCCTGGACAGGTAGGAGGCTTACGACAGTTCATTTAGTGACGGCTCAAAGTTTACAAGGGGATTGAAAAACAGCGACACGGGACTGTTTTTTCACTTACGACCGCTGCGGCGATCAAAATTCAGACGCTTTGGCAATGGGCTCGTATTTATGACGGTCGCTGGGTGTCCCAGATTCATGCGATTCCCGCTTCTGCGACCTTCTGACAAGCCAAGTCAAGGGGGAAGCCAGATTCGCTTAACAACCGGGTTACTCACTTAACAATTTCAGTGATTCACTTAACAACAGGGCCAAGAGAAGTCGTAAAACGGGGCAAAACTCACTTAACCAATGTTTAAACTTAACGACAGAAATGTTGGGCTCAATTGTGGTGGTATGTTGAGGACTGCTGTACTAGCATAGCCTTAAATCCAGCTGCCAAATCCAATACAGGCAGTCCTCGATGTATGACCACAATGGAGCCCAGGATGTGAGAAATTTATTATGTTGAGTTTTGCCCCCATTTTACGACTCGTCTTGCCACGGTTGTTAAGTGACTCACTGCAGAAGTTGTGAATGCTCCTACACTGGACGTTTTTAAGAAGAGGTTGGACAACCGTTTGTCTGAAGTGGGCGTAAGGTTTCCTGCCTAAGCAGGGGGTTGGACTAGAAGACCTCCGAGGTCCCTTCCGACTCTGTGATTCTAAAAGAGTCTTTTTCTAAGCAGTTGTTAAATTAGTAACACGGTTGTGAAGTGAAGGTGTGGTTTCCTCGTTGACTTACTTGTGAGGTCACAAAAGGGGATGGCGTGACCGTCGTAAATATGAACCAGCTGGCGAGTATCCAAGCGTAACTCGCGCGGCCACAGGGAAATGCCGCAAACGGTCACAAGTGTGAAAAAACGGTCGTAAGCCCCTTTTTTTTCAGTACCATTGTAACTTAGAATGGTCACTAAATGAACTTTTAAGCCGAGACGACCTGTACTTCCGAGAACTTTTGCAACTCGGTGTAGGAAGTTAGCAACCCACCCCTCTCCTAGGAAAATGAGATTATTTTAGGAAATATTTAAAGGGCAGAATATTTCCCCTAAAAGGGAGGCAGAAATTCAGCCCCCTACCCACCTTTGTCAATCGGCCATTAAGACCTGGGCCGGTCTATTCTACATAACAAAGATCCTTCAAGCAAAGCCATAATAGATATTGCCCAGAGCCCCTTTCATTACATCATCACCCGGCAAGAGTCAACCAAGCTTCGGACTTAGGACAACCTACAGAGTTGCCCCCGCATGACCCCATGGGAGTCTGACAACCAATCAGAATACAAGCTCAAATTCAAAAAGCCCAACAGACGGCATAAAACCCATCTCTTCCCCTTTTTTCCCTCCCCAGGACCTCAAACCACCATTAAAAATCCATCTTTCCAAGCAATCTCCATGTTTCCAGTGTCTTTCTTCCCCACTTGGGGAAGAAGAGCCTGGTGGCGCAGCAGACTAATAGCCTGTTATTATCATTCAGCTGCCTGCAATTACTGCTAGTTCGAATCTCGCCAAGGCTCAAGGTTGACTCAGCCTTCCATCCTTTCTAAGGTAGGTGAAATGAGGACCCAGATTATGGGGGCAATAAGCTGACTTTGTATAAATATACAAAAGGATGAAGGCTATTGCTTAACGCATTGTAAGCCGCCCTGAGTCTCCGGAGAAGGGCGGCATATAAATCAAATTAAAAAAAAACTTGGAACTGAACTGAGAAGCTGGTAGGAATAGCCAACACTCCAGAAGATAGGCTCAAGATACAGATGGATCTTGACAGACTTGAATGATGGGTGCTATCTAAGAAAATGAAATTCAAGGGTGAAAAAAGGAAGGTTCTACATTTAGGCAAGAAAAACAAAATGCACAGGGACAGTATAGGTGGTACCTTGCTCAATAGTAGTAACTGGGAGAGGGATCTTGGAGTCCTAGTGGACAACCATTTAAATAGGAGCCAGCCGTGTGCAGCAGCTGCCCAAAAAGCCAACACAGTTCTAGGCTGCATCAACAGAGGGATAGAATCAAGATCACCTGAAGTGTTAATACCACTTTATGATGCCTTGATAAGGCCACACTTGGAATCCTGCATCCAGTTTTGGTCGCCACGATGTAAAAAAAGATGTGGAGACTCTAGAAAGAGTGCAGAGAAGAGCAACAAAGATGAGTAGGGGACTGGAGGCTAAAACATATGAAAAACGGTTGCAGGAACTGGATATGTCTAGTCTAGTGAAGAGAAGGACCAGGGGAGACAGGAGAGCATCTTCCAATATCTCAGGGGCTGCCACAAAGAAGAGGGAGTCAAGCTATTCTCCAAAGCCCCTGAAGGCAGGACAAGAAGCAACGGATGGAAGCTAATCAAGGAGAGAAGCAATTTAGAACTAAGGAGAAATTTCCTGACAGTTGGAACAATTAACCAGTGGAACAACTTGCCTCCAGAAGTTGTAAATGCTCCAACACTGGAAGTTTTTAAGAAGAAGTTGGATAACCATTTGTATGAAATGGTGTAGGGTTTCCTGCCTAAGCAGGGGGTTGGACTAGAAGACCTCCAAGGTCCCTTCCAACTCTGCCATTCCATTCCATTCCATTCCATTCCATTCCATTCCATTCTCTATTTTCTATTTTATTCTATTCTATTCTATTCTAATTCTAATTTTAATTCTATTGACGTTTCTTCCAACATCGGGAAACTTCCGGATGAGGAGGAGAAAAAAAAAATCTTTCTCAATTCAACGTGAGAAGGAAGCACAAATTTTACTACCTTCCTCCCCGAAATTCTACTTGTCAGGTAACAGGAGGATGCTCTTTGGATGACCTGCATGTAGTTCCTGGCAGCTTCTGGCAATTCCCCCAGGTATGCTCAGAGGCAAGATTGACTCTATCAATCCACAGGACGGAAACCACGAATAAATATTGGCATACGGCTTAAGAATTTCATTTTCGTATTTTGAGGCTGGTTAAAATCCTGTTGCTCCCGTTGGGACACGTTTCCATTGAAACAGCCCCAAATCGATGCTGCTAAGTGAGATATTTGTGAAGCGAGTTTTGGCCCCATTTTACGACTTGGAAAAGTCACTCACTGCAGCTGTTAAATTAGCAACATGGTTGTTAAGTGAATCCAGCTTCCCCTTTGACTTCTCTTGTCAGGGGGTTTCAAAAGCGGATTACACGACCGACCCCCCCCCCCCCCAGGACGTGGCAACCGTCGTAAATACGAGTCGGCTGCCAAGTGTCGGAATTTTGATCCGGGACCATGGGGACGCTGCAACGGTCGTAAGCCCGAACAACGTCCTAAGTCACGTTTTTGTTCGGTGGCGTTGCAACTTCGGTCACTCAATGAACTGTTGTAAGTCGAGGATTCCCTGTACTGAATAGAAGGGTTGTTTTTGAGGGAGAATGGCTTACTTTTTTTTTAAAAAAAAAAGATAATTTTTATTCAACATTTATATCTTTAACATCATTTTTACAGCTTTCCAATACCAGCATCTGTAATAATATCTATAACCAACTATATACACATACATTTTATGTATTACTTAGTAATATCTATATTCACTGCAATTTATAGCTATCTATTACACAATCTTCTCTTATGTTTATACATTTATACATTAATTTTGGATTAATGAGCCTGGATAGCTCAACAGACAGAAGCACTGTAATTTAACACCAGCTGTCTGCAATTAAAGTAAGATTGAATCTCGCCAGGCTCAAGGTTGACTCAGCCTTCCATCCTTTCTAAGGTAGGTAAATTGAGGACCCAGTTTGTGGGGGCAATAAGCTGACTTTGTATAAATATACAAAAGGATGAAGGCTATTGCTTAACGCACTGTAAGCCACCCTGAGTCTCCGGAGAAGGGCAGCATATAAATCAAATTAAAAAAAAAAAATTGTTTCTCCAACCAGTTATACCATCTATTCCATGTCTCATAATAAATCGTTTCCTCTCGGTCTTTTAATTCCATTGTTAATTTATCTGCTTCTGCACATTCTAGCACCTTTTTTATGATTATCATATTCGATGGAGCAAATCTTTTGTTTCCAATTCTGTGCAAATGAAATTCTGGTGGCCGTAATTATGTGAACTTTAAGGTAATAAATTTCTTTCCTAATCTTCTCTTTTATAATTCCCAATAAAAATAGTTTGGGTTTCATAGCAATTCCCCCCCCCCCCCCCCCGTCATTTCTTCTAACCATTTTTGGATTTTTAACCAATATGCCTTTGCTTTGGGGCATGTCCACCACATGTGGAAATATGTCCCATGCTTACTTTTAATATGATTTGTTTACCTGGCCATCTAAATCCTGACGCCCACAAATCAAATAAAAAAAAACAAAAATCAAAAGAAAACCAACAAGCAACATCCAGGTCATGAGAGTAAGTAATATAATTAACTCCAGATAAGGCTGGTGCCATGGTGGGGCTGATCTCTAGACACAGATATAAAAAGCCTGGAATTCATCGGTGGATTACTTCATCCAGCTTCCTTCTAAAATCAGAGACTATTTGCCGGCGGAATAAAACATCCCCGCTGTCTGTTTTAAAACACGAATGGCAGGATTCAATTTCACGCACCCCTCCCGGATTATCGCTATTAGAAAAAAAAAAACAATTTTATTAGTTCTTCTGACAGCTCTGAAATGGCTTTGAACGTTATTATCAGGAAAGGAGAAGAAATTCTGAGTCATGCATTGTGCATACATGTTTATTATCGCCTGTTCCTGGTTGAAGCGAAGGCAATTCCTTTTCTTCTTCTTCTTCTTTTTTTTTACACAATAGCCTTTTGCAATTTCTGAGGGTCATTAGGTAACCCTTGAAACATCTGAAGCTGATTTAGAGTTCCCCCTTCACTTTTCTTAACTTTCAAAACCACAAAAGGCAACCCTTGGTTAAAAAAAAATAAATGTCGAAATGGAGTTAAGCAGTTTTTTCCAATCCTGTTGGTCTCTGAGATTTGTCCTTCCTGCACCGACAAAATATATTGAATACGGGATAGCATTACACAATGTTAATGAATATTAACATTGAATATTAGCAATAGCCACGTGCCACAATCACCTTTTGAAGCATCTGTCAATGTGAGCCCACTGCAAAAAGAGCCACTCCAACAGATCCATCAGTGTTTGTAAAAAGCATATTACAGTTCAGGGATTTTCTTAAATTTCTATGCAAGAGCAATGTCGTACAACATGCAAACTATGAGATTTAACAGCAGATCTGTCGTAAGCAGGACAAACAGTAATCATTCGATTTCCTTCCACATTTCCTTTTAAATGGAATTTAAGAGCCGGCTCCATGATTAACCCACACACAATAAACTTCATCAGCGTAATGATGGAACTTGTTTCGGAAAGAAAAAAAAAACGACTCGAGGAAACATCGCTTTATAAACGCAAAGACCTCACACCGGCATGAATAATAACGTTGAGAAGTTTTCACCAGAAAAGCTGGTTCTTTGCGTTTTCACCAGGTTCCGGTGGAATTATAATGAGGGATTTTCTTCCCAATGTCAGTTCCAAAAGAAATTTCTGACAAGAACACCCTTGGTGCCCTCCCAACAATCCCCAATGCACTCTGATGATGTTAGGTAGTTGGGTCAGGAAACGTCTGAAAGAAAACCGCCAAGCTCAGAGAGCACCAAGGACCTCACAGTCTTCCTCCTCCTCCCAGAAAAACCCCACTCTCTTCTAGCACTGATGATGTTACTTAGTTGGGTCATGAAACGTTTGCAAGGAAACAACCCAGCTCAGAGAGCACCAAGGATGCCACACTCCAACAATCCCATCACACGTATCTATGGCAGCATATTTATCACGATAAACTCTGTTTCTTGAAAGCAAAAGCATAAAAGATTCCAACTCAAAAGAAATATTGATGTTCTTGTTTCTCTCTCTCTCTGTATGTGTATGTATGTATATGTATATTATATATATTATAATATAATATATAATATATATATTACAAACTATTCTAGTGTGAGACGGCTGAAAAGGCCTATTACACTCGCAAGGGCCAAATTGATTAATGGCATATAAAGGCAGAGATCTCTGTAATGGTAGTTTAATACTCTGATGATGTCAGCAGATGGCTGACGAAAGCTTAGTAAAATAAAATTTTAATTCTTTTAAAATTTTAAGTTCCGGAGTTCGCAGTATGTCTGCTTCTTTCTTTCTTTCTTTCTTTCTTTCTTTCTTTCTTTCTTTCTTTCTTTCTTTCTTTCTTTCTTTCTTCTTTCTTTCTTTTTCTTTCTTTCTTTCTTTCTTTCTTTTTCTTTATATATATATATATAAATATATATATATATGTGTGTGGGTGTTATATATATATATATATATGTATGTATATATATACATATATATATGTATTTGTTTTCTGAGGTTTTCGCGGGTGTTTGTATGTAGGTCTTTGGTTATTTGGGTTTTCTCCCGCGTAAAATTGGAGGTGTCTTGGCAACGTTTTGACGAAGTCTCATTTGTCATCTTCAGGCTGGTGTTTTCGGCTTCGTGCTTCTAGGAGCAATGTTATTTGGGTTTTCTCCTGCGATTGCTCTTAGAAGCACGAAGCCGAAAACATCAGCCTGAAGATGACGAATGAGACTTCGTCGAAACGTCACCAAGACACTTCCAATTTTACATCGGAGAAAACCTGAATAACCAAAGACCTACATACATACATACATACATAAATCTCGGGTGCTTTCCCACGTCATTAAAAGTCTGTTAGTTAAAATGCTTAAAATCTTAAAATCCTGGCTAAAATCCCAGCTCAAAATCCTCTAAAATCCTAACAAAACACTTTGTACGGTCTTTTAAAACTTTTGGCTAAAATCCTAACCAACACTTTAAAGGTTTTCTTTTTTATTTTTTGGCAACGTTTCGACAAGCTCTCTAACTTGTCATCATCGGGCCCCTATTTTCAGTTTAGAAGCTGTTTAGAAGCTGTGGGTCTCTCTCTCTCTGTACATACACACACACACACACGTGCACAAACATAACAATATGCACACCCACGCACAGACACACCCTGTGCCAGTAGATGTGTGTGGGTGCCTAGATTAAGTATACATGTCTGTGTTTATCAACAGGATGTCCTCTGATGATAAACCCACAAGATGTAAATAAATAGCCAATTCAATAGGAACTTTAGTAAGTTTTTGAAGAGATACACCAGGGGTCAGCAACCTCTGGAGCCGCATGTGGCTCTTTCACCCCTTTGCTGCGGCTCCGTCACACAAAATATGTGTCGCAACCGCCAATGTGTAACACCCGCCAGCACGCCATTTATTGAACTTTTCAACCCCCCGGTAGGCCAACCATGGATAAACCCAAGAAAAGAAAAGTTTCAGAAGAAAACAGAACATTGAATTCAACTACATACGCTAGTTTTGTGGCCTCTCAAGAAATAGTCAGGCACCGGAGGAGTTTTGTGGCTCCCGGTGTTTTCTTTTCTGTGGGAAACGGGTCCAAATGACTCTTTTGAGTGTTTAAGGTTGCAGACCCTTGGGATACACAGAATAACCAGAACACAAATGCCTCGCTTGTTTCTTCCCAAGTAACAGCAGGCAAAAGGGTTTTTTTTTTCCTGGCCAAGCTTCCCT
The DNA here is from genome assembly GCA_037215915.1 of Pantherophis vulpinus. Taxonomy (NCBI): domain Eukaryota; kingdom Metazoa; phylum Chordata; class Lepidosauria; order Squamata; family Colubridae; genus Pantherophis; species Pantherophis vulpinus. Next base: position 6,785,560 of record JAXLNS010000017.1, on the reverse strand, counting down.
TCGTGAACATAAATATAAAAATGGCCTTAGGAGTCAAGCTGGAATCGGGGTGAATTTATGGGAAGTTAAAGAAACGAAATGGAAATTATCTATTTCTTTTGAGGGGGGAGGGAGGGGGGAAAGAAAGTGGGGGAGGGGTTTCTGCGCTTCCCTTTCCTCCTCTCTTTACCTCTTTATGGATTATAATCCATAATTGATCATGGCAGCCCAAGCCAGGTAGCTGTGGTCAATAAAGGGGAGGGTGGGGGTCTGTTTTGGTCCCCAAGGGTGCTGAAGACCCCTCCTCCCATCCCCGTTATGAATGCCCCTCCCGCTTTGCTCAGGGGAGGGGGGGAGTGGAATGATGATGATGATGCTTTGGGGTGAACCCCTCTCTTTTATCCATCCTGATCCTGTTCCAGAGCTGGGAATGCCTTGGATGGGGGACCACCAGGAGATCCCAAGGCTGGCAAGTTGGGGACATTATTTTTTTTTCCCTCCCCAAACGCCTCAACCCATTTGGGATCTCCTGACGGAAGGAAAGATAAAGAAGGAGAGAAGGAAGGAAGGAAGGAAGGAAGAGAAAGGAGGAGAGAAAGAAGGAAGGAAGGAGAGAAGGAAGGAAAGGAGAGAAGGAAGGAGAGAAAAAAGGAAGGAGAAAGAAGGAGAGACAGATGGAAGGAAGGAGAAAAAGGAGAGAAAGAAGGAAGGAAGAAGAGAAGGAAGGAAAGAAAGAGAAGGAAGAGAGAAAGAAGGAGAGAAAGAAGAAAGGAAGGAAGGAGAAAGGAGAGAAAGACGGAAGGAAGGAGAGAAAGAAGGAAGGAAGGGAATGCCTTGGATGGGGCACTACCAGGAGATCCCAAGGCTGGCAAGTTGAGGACATTATTTCCCACCCACCCCCGCAAACGCCCCAACCCATTTGGGATCTCCTGGTGGTGCCCCATCCAAGGGATGCCAAGCTCTGGAATAGGATCAGGGTGGATAAAAGAGAGGGGGTTCACCCCAAAGCATCATCATCATCATCCTCCCCCCTCCCCCACAAGCAAAGGGGGAGGGGGGCATTCATAACGAGGAGGGGGGGTCTTCAGCACCCTTGGGGACCAAAACAGACCCCCCCCACCCTCCCCTTTATTGACTGGCTTGGGCTGCCATGATCGATGATGGATTATTGGGCTCTCCTGCTTCTCTCCCCCCCCACCCCCCCACCCTGGCCGAAGAGCCCCGCCCACTCATTAGGCTCCTCCCCCTCCTCCAACGCCGGCCCCGCCCCCCTCCGGCGACCCCCCTCCCCCCTCATCGATTGGTGGGGGGGGGGAAAGCTCCCGTCTGGCTCACCCTCATCCAGATGGGCCGGTCCGCCGTCCCTCTCGCCCGCCGCGGGAGCAGCAGCGCCGCCGCCGCCGCCGCCACTGACGGGCCTCTCTGTCAGGCCGCCCCAGCGCCCCCGATCCCAACCCCAGTCACGTGACCGGGCCCGGCCGGAAGCGGTGCGTGCCCCTTCCGGCGCCTGGGCGGGGAGGGAGGGAGGCAATGAACAGGGAGGCTGCGCGCGCACTTCCGGCTGGGCGGCCCCGCCTCTTCCTTAGCAACCCGCGTCGGCCCCGCCCCCTTTCTTTTCTTCGCGCCGGCTCAGGGAAGGAGGGAGAGGAAGAAAGAGAGGCGGCGCCGGAAGTGGGGCAGAGCAGCTTCCGGTGGCGGCGAGCCGGTCTCTCGGCCAGGCGTCCGCCCCCCCCCCCGGCTCGGGCCTTCCCCCCTCCCCCCCCGGGCGGACCCCGGTCAGCGGCTCCGGGGGGAGGCGGAGAGGAGGTGAGCCCAAGCCCGGCGGGGGGGGGGCTCTTCGCTGGGGGCCGGTGGAACTCGCGGCCACTGGAGCCCCGCGCGCAGCTGCCGCCCCTTTCCTTAAACTCTGCCCTGGCAAGAGGGCGGGAGGGGAGGGGTATGCAAAGGCGGTGGGCGGGGAAGGAGGGAGGGAGGGAGGGACGTCAGTGCTGGAGGTTCCCCTCCCCCCCCCGGCGAGGTTGAGGTTAGAGGGTGCAGGGAAGTCGGGGGACCCCCAAGGCCATCCCAGCAGGGAGAGAAGGAAGGAAGGAAGAAAGAAGGAGAGAAAGATGGAAGGAAGGAGAGAAGGAAGGAAGGAAGGTGGGAAAGACGGAAGGAAGGAGAAAGAAGGAAGGAAGGAGAGAAAGAAGGAAGGAAGGAGAAAGAAGGAGAGAAAGACGGAAGGAAGGAGAGAGACGGAAGGAAGGAGAAAGAAGAGAAAGACGGAAGGAAGGAAGAAGAAAGAAGGAAGGAAGGAAGAAGGAGAGAAAGATGGAAGGAAGGAGAGAAGGAAGGAAGGAAGGTGGGAAAGACAGAAGGAAGGAGAGAAAGAAGGAAGGAAGGAGAAAGATGGAAGAAAGGAGAGAAGGAAGGAAGGAGAGAAAGACGGAAGGAAGGAGAGAGACGGAAGGAAGGAGAAAGAAGAAGAAAGACGGAGGAGAGAGAAGGAAGGAAGGAGAGAAAGAAGGAAGGAGAAGGAAGGAAGGAAGGAGAGAAAGAAGGAAGGAGATGAGGGGAGGTTGGGGTGAGGTCTCAATTGAGGTTATGGGGTTGGCCCTTCAGGCCTCACTTGAGGAATGACTCTGATTAGAATAGAATAGAGCTGGAAGGGACCTTGGAGGTCTTCTAGTCCAGCCCCCTGCTCAAGCAGGAGATCCCATATCATTTCAGACAGGTGGCTGTCCAGTCTCTTAAAAACTTTCAGCGATGGAGCACCCACGATTTCTGGTGGCAAGCAGTTCCACTGGTTAATTGTCCTCACTGTTAGGAAGTTTCTCCTTAATTCCAGGTTGCTTCTCTCCTTGATTAGTTTCCATCCGTTGTTTCTTGTCCTGCCTTCAGGTGCTTTAGAAAATAATTTGACCCCCTCCTCTTCTTTGGGGCAGCCCCTCAAATACTGGAATTCTGCTATCATGTCTCCCCTAGTCCTCCTTTTCTCTAGACTAGCCAAACCCAAATCCTGATGCTTGGCATCCTTTAGGCATGCACTGATGATGTACTTCAGTTGGGTCATGAAATGTCTGCAAGAAAACATGCACAGTTGTCCTCTTCTCCTTCCCTCCCCCGCTCTGCCTTCTCCCACTCTTTCTTCTCTTCCTCCTCCTCCTCCTTCCTCCTCTCCATAAAACCCACTCCCTCCTGCATGGCTGTTGTTCCCTAGCTGGGTCATGAAACATCTCCAAGGAAATCACCAAGATCAGAGAGCACTGAAGATGCCACAGTCGTCCTCCTCCTCCTCTTCTCCGTTCCCTTCTCCTCCTGTCTGTAAATCCAAGGGAGTAGGGTTTGTGGAGTGGGGGAGGAGGAGAGAAGAAGGGAATTGTGGGGTCCTTGGTGCTCTCTGATCTTGGTGATTTTCTTACAGACGTTTCATTACCAAACTAAGTAGTGTCATCAGTGCTAGAGGGAGTGAGATTGGGAGGAGGAGGATTGTGGGCTCCTTGGTGCTTTCTGAACTTGGTGGTTTTCTTGCAAACGTTTCATTACCAAACTAGGTAAGGTCATCAGTGCTCCAAGGGAGTAGGGTTTGTGGAGGGGAGGGGGAGGAGGAGGGAGGAGGAAAACGGGGGGGTCCTTGGTGCTCTCCAAGCTTGCAGACTTTTTATTACCAAACTAGGTAACATCATCAGTGCTAGTTATCCTTGATGACATTACTTAGTTTGGGTCATGAAACAAGAAAACTACCAAGCTCAGAGAGCACCAAAGACCCCACAGTTCTCCTCCTCCTCCCTGCAAACCCCACTCCCTTTTCCGCTGATGATGTTACCCAGTTTGGTCACGAGATGCTGCAAGAAACCCGCCAGCCTCGGAGCGCGTCGAGGACCCCTCGCCCGAACTCCTCGCTTACAGATTATTCTCTTAAATTGACACCCTTTTAGGGCTTTTGTCAACATGACCGAGAGAACGGACAGCCTCCACTTCCAGTTTGACAACTACGGGGACTCGATGCTGCAGAAGATGAACAAGCTGAGAGAGGAGAACAAATTCTGCGACGTCACCGTCCGTATCGACGACCTGGAGGTCCACGGCCACAAGATCGTCTTCGCCGCCGGCTCGCCCTTCCTGAGAGATCAGTTCCTGCTCAACGACTCCAGGGAGGTCAAGATCTCCATCCTGCAGAGCTCGGAAGTCGGGCGGCAGCTGCTCCTCTCCTGCTACAGCGGGGTCCTGGAGTTCCCCGAGATGGAGCTGGTGAACTATTTAACGGCCGCCAGCTTCCTTCAGATGAGCCACATCGTGGAGCGATGCACGGAGGCGCTGTGGAAGTTCATCAGGCCGAAGCAGAAGCTGGAAAGCAAAGAGGGGAGCCAAGCCAGGGCCAAATCCTCCCAGTCAAAGGAGGCTGTCGGAGCCAGTGGCGGGGAAGAGGAGGAGGATGACGAGGATGACGAGGAGGAGGAGGAAGAAGACTCCTTGCAGCCCGATTCGCCTTGCCTCCAGCCCTCGGAGGACAGCATGGACATGGACGATAGCGACATCCAGATCGTGAAAGTGGAGTCCATCGGGGAGGTGGCCGAGGCCGGGAGCAAAAAGGACCCCGCCCCTTTCGTTTCCTCCGGACAGCAGAGTTCCCTCCCTTCCTCGGAGCCCCAGCACTCTCTCATCAACTCCACCGTGGAGAACCGAGTGGGCGACCTGGAGCAGAGCCAGCTCCACAACTACGCCCTCTCCTACTCGCCGGCCGACAACCTCATCGTGGCTTCCAAGGACCTCTTCGGCCCCAGCAACCGCGGGGTGGACAAGGGCCTGCAGTGGCACCACCAGTGCCCCAAATGCACCCGCGTCTTCCGGCACTTGGAGAACTACGCCAATCACCTGAAGATGCACAAGCTCTTCATGTGCCTCCTGTGCGGGAAAACCTTCACCCAGAAAGGCAACCTCCACCGGCACATGAGAGTCCACGCCGGCATCAAGCCCTTCCAGTGCAAGATCTGTGGGAAGACCTTCTCCCAGAAGTGCTCCTTGCAGGACCACCTCAACCTGCACAGCGGGGACAAGCCCCACAGGTGCAATTACTGCGACATGGTCTTCGCCCACAAGCCGGTCCTCCGGAAGCACCTCAAGCAGCTTCACGGCAAGAACAGCTTCGACAACGCCAACGAGAGGAGCGCTCAGGACTCCAACGCGGACTTCGATGCCTTCGGCTGCGGCTCGGGGGCAGACTCCAAGGGCTGCCCCGCCAACGAAGCCAGCCAGGTGCTGGATGCGGGGAAACTGGCCCAGGCCGTGCTCAGTTTACGGAGCGAAAGCGCCTGCGCGAATTAAGGGCTTGCCTGCCTCCCTCCCACCCAGCCAGCCTCTCTTTGCGAGCGAGAAGACCACCAACTACTACAGGGGTGCAGGAGAGGGGGGGTGCTCAAACCTGGCACGGTTCCCCCCCCCCCACTTTTGAGCTCTTGGGGCGGCCTGAACCTGATCTTATAGCAGGCCTCCTTCGCCTCTTCCTTTTAGAAAGTTTCGGCGTGTCTAAGCGACTTTGTCCCTTTTGCAAACGGAACTTCCTCCTGTGAACATTACAAGAGCTGGCACTGGTTAATCCCTGGTTTGGTTAAAAGTCCTGGCAAAAAAAGAAGCCACTCGGTTGTGAGCCAGCCGAAGGCATTAAAAAAAAAACAAAAAAAACCAGGAACAGATGTGCTCCGTGATTGGCGGAGTTTTTAAGCTAAAAGACAGGACTGCGTTCTTAGAAAAAGGAAAAGGAGAAAAAAAAAAACCAAAAAAACACTGGATTAATTATAAAGTCTTTTTACTTGGGTCGCCTCTGGGCGGCCGCCTTCTTTTGTATTCTTGATTAAAAACCCATTAGGTACTTCCCTCTTGTCGTCTCCTACCCTAAGGAGCATCCACTCCTTTAACACGGTAGTGTTTCCGAATAGGACGGTTGGGAGGGAAGCAGCACAATTGCTTCAGAGCAAACCTGGGGGAAAATTGGACCAGCAGGTTAATGGCATGGCCCTTTTGTGCCCCGTAGGATGACCCTCTCTTTTGTCTTTCCGTTCAGGCTCAATTCCTACCCTCGATCCCACCAGAATCTGGTTTCATCCCATCCTTTGTAGAAACGGCGTGCGTGCTTAAACTAGGACGGTTGAAGTTTGCATGCATCTCCCTCCCTCCCTCACCTGTGTGATCCTTTTACAACGCAAATTGGGTTTTTCTCCGTAACGGTTTCCCTCCGGATGCTAGAAGGGCCTCCGCTTAACATCTCTCTTTATTTTCTGACGTATACCCCCAGGATCAGTTCCTTCGTCGTCCCTGAAATCCCAAGTCTTTAAAAAAAAAAAAAAAGATTATATATGGTGCTTCAAATAACTAGTGGCATTTGGTAAAATGGTTAGAAGCAATGCTGCAGGATTTGTTTGAAAAGGATCTTATTGTGCCCTCGTGAAGCCTCTGAAAAGGGAGAGGGTCTCCAGAGCATACAATAAGTCCTTCGACTCTTTGGAATTATTTCCTGGGGAGAGGCAATTCCCAACTGTCAAAAAACAGTTACTAGTTGAAGGTGGATCATTAGTGTATCGTATGAGCCGTATTTCAGTGACTCTTAGCCAAGAATTCTGGCGTAGGAGACCCCTGGGAATGTTTTTTCTATTATCATGGTGGTCTTTTTTTCCTGTGCTGGCAAATCCAGGAATCCCTGGGTTGCAGACTTGCAATATTTACTCCCCTAATAAAAAGAGTTTCCTTTTGGAAAAAAAAAACATGATTGGGGAAGAAGCCTCGGGATCTCCGGCTGCTCCAAAGAGACCTCCCAAAACTTCAAGTGTTCCAAGACGAAACCCCTCCCTTTCTGGCCAGAGATTTTTCCGGCCGAGGAGTTGTGCGAACGCAGCTTCCTTGCTTTGTATCCCGTCTCCTTTCTTCTTTCTTTGCCCATTTGTCATCTTCCGTTCATCCTTAGGTCAGAAGTGGGAGAGGAGTAGTAAATTGTGTGTGTAGAAAGGTGAGGTTGGCTCAAAGGTTTAAGCGAACAGGTGGTGGGAATGCTGGGCCCTCAAAGCCCGGGGGGATCATCTTGTGACTGTAGCAATTCGTAGGTAGAACCACAAAACCAGCATTATTGTCCTTTCTCCCTGTTTAGGGGTTTCCCGAGGAGAGGGGATCCCCCCTCCTCCCGTCTCGCCCTCAACATCTTGCAAACCTCTTGGGGGAGAGAAGGCGGTCTTGATCTGTGAATGCATTCTAGTAAGACCCCTCACCCTTCTGTTTGTGTACTGAGTCAGAATAAAGCAATTACACCACCTTCCAATGTGTAGTTTTCCTTCTTTTTCTTTTAATGGTAAAGATAAGGGTTCCCCTCGCACATCTCTGCTAGTCGTTCCCGACTCTAGGGGGCGGTGCTCCTCTCCGTTTCAAAGCCGAAGAGCCAGCGCTGTCCGAAGACGTCTCCGTGGTCATGTGGCCGGCATGACTCAACACCAAAGGCACACGGGATGCTGTTCCCTTCCCACCAAAGGTGGTCCCTACTTTTCTACTTGCATTTTTTTTTTTAATTTGTTTTCAAACTGCTAGGTTGGCAGAAGCTGGGACAAGTCACGGGAGCTCACCCCATTACGCAGCACCAGGGATTTGAACTGCCGAACTGCCAACCTTTCAGTCGACAAGCTCAGCGTCTTAGCCACTGAGCCATTGCATCCCTTTTTTTTAATGGTACATGTACAACCACAATGGAGCCCCAAATTTTGGCTGTTAAATGAGGTGCTTCTAAAAGTGAGCTTCGCTCCCATTTTATGACCCGCCTTGCCACTGTTGTTCAATGAATCGCTGCTGTTGTTAAGTCACACAGTGGGTTAACTGAACCTGGCTTCCCCCGTTGACTTTGCTCATTGGAAGGTCGCAAAAGGGGATCGCACGATCCGAGGTCATTGCAACCGTCACAAATATGAATCGGTGGCCAAGTGTCTGACTTTTGATTGTGTGAGATTCTGCAGCGGTCATAACTGTGAAAAACAATCATAAGTCACTTTTTTCAAATGCTGCTGTAACTTCAAATGGTCGCTAAATGAACTGTTGTAAGTCAAGGATTACCTGTGCAGGAAAACTCCAGGAAAGAGACCGCATTTATGGTCACTAAATGAAGAGTTTAGGATTACTGATTTTGAAATCTTGTGGGCAGGCTGAGCTGGTCACGGGTGAGTTATAGAATAGAATAGAATAGAATAGAATAGAATAGAATAGAATAGAATAGAATAGGAGAATGGAAGAGAATAGAGAATGGAATGGAAGAGAAAGAATAGAGGAGAAGAGAAGAGAATAATAGAGAATAGAATAGAATAGAGAATGGAATGGAATGGAAGAGAATAGAGAATAGAATAGAATAATAGAGAAGAGAAAATGGAATGGAAGAGGAGAGAATAGAGAACAATAGAGAATAGAATAGAGAATGGAATGGAATAGAATAGAGAATAATAAGAGAAAGGAATAGAGAATGGAATGGAAGAGGAGAATAGAGAATGGAAGAGAATAGAATAGAGAATAATAGAGAATAGAATAGAATAGAGAATGGAAGAGAATAGAATAGAGAATGGAATGGAAGAGAATAGAATAGAATAGAGAATGGAATGGAATGGAATGGAATGGAATGGAAGAGGAAAGAATAGAATAGAGAATAATAAAGGAATAGAGAATGGAATGGAAGAGAAGAGAATAGAGAATGGAAGAGAAGAGAGAATAGAATAGAGAATAGAATAGAATAGAGAATGGAATGGAAGAGGAGAGAATAGAATAGAGAATAATAGAGAATTGAATAAAATAGAGAATGGAATGGAAGAGAAGAGAGAATAGAATAGAGAATAATAGAGAATGGAATGGTGCTGTCCAAGGTGCTGGGCTCCATCTCCAAACCCCCACACCTCTTTAGGTTAGAGAGGATGGGAGTTGTAGTCTGACCATCCACAGAAATCTGCAGTCCATGCAAAACTCCCGGCAGTGAGGAAAGCGAAGTAGGCTTGTGGCTCTCGTCTCCAATAATCCTCCTTAAATTAAACATTACAGTTAGTCCTCGATTTACAACCACAATCAAGCCCCAACATTTATGTTTATTTATTTATTTTATTTATTGGATTTATATGCCGCCCTTCTCCCGAAGGACTCAGGGCATGTGAGACATTTGTTTCGTGAGTTTTGCCC